>JAFIDM010005346.1:31544637-31575826 GCA_023159025.1 Thereuonema tuberculata | reverse complement strand
ATAGATTGTTTTTACCCAATAAAACATTATTTTTTTTAAAGTACATTCACTCAATTTCAAGAAATATTGAAATTATGCAGAGATGCTGTAAAGGGATGAAATTCTATTGATATGAAATCGATGTTAATTCTTTGTGGTGGTGTTTAACAAAACAAAACTAAAGATTGGGATTTCTTTTCACACACTTGAGATTGTTTTGTTCTATTTTCTTTAATCTATTGCATTCTATATTAACTCTGGTAATAATTAAATAGGAGGGAGTTGATTTTACGACGTCGAAACCTCAAATAAAAGGGAATTTCCCCACATTTTATTTGATACAAGTTTATACATTTGAAATACCGAGTTTCAAGGAGATCTTATAAGAATCCGTGGTCGTGTCTGATTGCTTCCGAAATCACTTTCTGAGATCCTCCACCGTGCAACGATTCCCTGCCGGCCATTGCATTACCAAGGGCCCAGTATTCATTTTCGTTCCACCCTTATGCGGAAATTATTCTATCGGACCTGATATAAAGAAAAACAATATCCAGCTGAGTAGTTTCAACAAGACAAAGTCTCGCCTGTAATATCTGTTGGGCAGCCCAAGGAATGGCTCTGGCGGCCGCCCTGCCGGACAATTCCTTCGCAATCAATCGAGGAACACCTGGCACCATCCCACTGGAACACCCCTCTGACGTCCCCCCTTGAGGGCTATAACGAAGTTGTTTAGGACTCTTTCGTTCCAAGAACGGTCCAACGATCCATCTTCTTTGGCTGTGGGAACCAGAATCCAATGATTCGTAGATGAAGAGGAGAAAGAAAGAAAAGGTTAAGCCTACGCGGCTCTCTTTCATCCAGCGCATCTCTCAGTTCTATTGTCAAGGAAACTGATTGAAGATTTAGTACTTCCCCTTGTAAGAAAGTTCTTTACTTTAATGGATACTTGGTAAAACTTATCCAAAGTTGAAAGCTCAAACTCACTGGAGCATTTTTTTCCTTCTAATTTAACTATTGAATTTAATCCAGCGTGTTTATTTTCTTAAGTTTGTGTAAGTCAAATAAAAAACGTCTAAAATTTAAAATCTCAGTAAAACACACTTGAATAGATAGAATAAAATGTTTTCAAATGAATAAGCATAGCTATAATTGCTTCAGCTTTGAGAAATAAGTTTTTTGTAACCTTATATTTAATCTTTTAATTAGTTTTTATTTGGAGCTATCAATCTAAACAAAGATATCATATCGCCTATAAAAACAACATTCCACTTATAAAAATTTAAATTTATGTAAGAAAATTGTAATTTCTATCACACTAACGAATTTAGAATTTTTTTAATAACAAACTATTAAAATATTGTATGCATTGAAATTAGTTTTAAAAACAAATAAAATTGATTCAACGCTTTTGGTTAAGCCTCCTTACAATTTATCAATAATAATCTATCTAATTCTCCCGCAAATTGATTGAAAAAGTATATTGCATGGCCCCAAATTTCAGTTCTGAGAATTCAGAGCTGCTGTTTCTACAGAATTACTGATATTGCACTCAAGTTCCTTGATAAAAGCTGCCTAGAGTGTACCTAGAGGGTAGCTTTTCTCTCACTTGATTGCAAAAGCAAAAATACGGTAATTATGTCGTGTAATTATTAGGAAATTAACTGGAAGCTGATATCAGAAGAATATTATAAAAGTTTGATTTGCAAGAAACTTAGTTCTAGTAGTTTCTCCATTGACGATGCACTCAGATTAATTTCTAAAGCCTGTCTTATCGGAATATCTACATTAAGCAGCGTCATCTTTCTATTGACTTTAAACATTTAAGTCTATATCAATAATAATAATAATGTTAGATCCCATGGCAGAGCTCTTTCCACACTAGAACTTTCTCGAAGAATATTTCAGAGCAGTCTAGCTTAGTTCGCTTATTTTCAGCTAAAACTTGTATGTTCTGTTTTGCAATATTCATTTCATTTTCGCATTTTTCCTCCTACATGGTTAAGGCATGTGTCTTATAAAATCTAAGTTAACGATGCTTTCTCCTGGAATTTTGACAATTTAAGATATCAGCGACTAAGGATTTGCCAGGATTCTCGAAAACATTTTGTATCCAGGGAGTAATAGAGCAGTAACGAAAAAAAATTATTTTTACTTTTCTTCCAACTCTTATCCCAATCTGACATTTAAGAACTACAGGTTTGTCATTTAAGAAATTTACTTCTCTATGTCTGTAATCATAAAAGATGTCAAAGTATTTATTACCTTTTGGAGTTTCCACTTTCATTGATTCGGCTAAGTTGCAATGAATTAAGTTTAAGACTTTTGTCTTCTTAATGTCTATAAAATTTATAAGGATTTTACGACTCTTAAGTTTTATGGCATCTTTCACATAGCAATTGTGTGCTTTTCGTTGTATTCATTGTCATTGCATGAACCATTTCGTTTGTTTTCATTGCTTCACTGGCACCATTGATGGTTATCCAATCCTTTTGTTGCGAAACATTTCAGGGAATACTAGAAGATAATATCCTTTTAATTTGTTCCATCTTAATTTTTTCATTAAGTTTTCTAAATATTAAAGATCATCTTCCTTTTTCTGTATCTTGATTGTATTAATTTCTTTGATCCTGTCATGTTCTAAAGTCTTTAACTTAATCTGTTTGCTGTGGTTTTATAAACTTTATAATTTATTAATTAAATTAATTAAAATAAATAAATTATGTTTATAAAACAACAGCAAACAGATTAAGTGATTATTTCAAAATATCTTCAATCAAAATTTCTTATGAAATAATTTAATTATATGAACCATAAGAACTGTATATTATAATTATATGAACTATGAATTATATAAATTATATAATTATATAAATACTTTTATTTAAAGTAATAATTGGTTCTCTAAAGTAATTTTATAAATTTAACAATCAGCATCTGTATTAACATAAGTTAATAATCTACTAATTAAAAAAATTAATGCTATTAATGTGTTCTAACAAATGTTGTACTTCTTGCAATAATGTAAGTGCAACACCGAACTGAACTCCCTTCAGGCATTCAGCCTCACAAAATTGATGCAATTTGTTGGAAACATTCAAAGATATTATTTTCTTATTGTTAATAATAATAATAATAATAATAATATTTTTATTATTACGGTGAATTTATTGTCGGATTTTGCAGCAGCCGGGGAGAATAATTGCAGTTGCTTACGGCATAATTACCGCCTGGGGTTCCAGTTAAGAACTAAGGCTGTATTTACAGCTTTTTTTTAAAACTTTCATTGCTGATTATTGTAGCGATTATAGGCTTGGTGTAACATTTATCTCTACCTAATATGTATCGGAAATAAGAAACAAAAAGTTTAAAATAAATTTTAAGTAGAAATACAAGTGTCGATTTTGTCCAACTTCAAGAAAACCCAAAACTGTTTCGCATAATTTTATCGCTTCAAGCTTTGAACTGCTTACTTTTTATCCGGAAGTTTTAATAGACTCCAATTCTATCTTCAAAAAACATTGTCACCGAAGAACTTTTCTGGTTATTAATTAAAATTCTTATTAATTTTTAAGAATTCACTTTTCACTATTCGAAAGATGGTATATCAACAATACTCTATTTAAAAAAATAACTTCCTTAAAATAACTTAATCCTAAATCATCCTCAGTACCTGAAGCAAATACATTAAGTAAATGTACTTTCGGATTTCACATTACTTTCAATGTTGACATAAATATATTAATCTTTGAATACCATTCTGCTGTAACTTTTAACATATTAAATTCATTTTAACTTATTCCAAAATTATATCAATTTCCAAAAACTTATACACTTTCCACATTAAGTATTTGCTTTTTTAACTTCGACTTCATAGATAGGATTACATGTCCATCGTAAGAAGTAACACTTTACTTTCCAGATTATAACAGCATTGTGGTCCAAGAAGGCATTTTTGTTCGAATTTACATGTTCTATTTGTCTTCTACGTAGTTCTACTGCTAGGTTACTTTTATGTTTGCAAGCTTATGTAATCTTTTCAATTTTTTTATAGATGCGTTGCGAAAAATCTCCAGGCACTATCAGGATGAAATCTTGACTGCAGCTCATTAGCAATTTGCCGGTTAGACAGGCTGTTTCAGCAATCGGCAGGTGGTCTACAAAATTAATTTCTTTTTTGTCCATCTTTTCCTTCTTCCATAATATGCTGCCCTGAATCAAGTGACTCTGCGGAGGATCTTTGATCTTTCTATCTTGTTTGCAATTACACATTTAGATTTCCTGCCCCAAACAATCCGTAAATTTCCCTAATTTCGTCTTCAAAGAGATCTTGTGTGGGAATGATTAATGACTTCATACATCAACTTCAAACACCCCATGACATGAAATGGTCTAATCTCCATTCGCTGTAGAATTTTAACGATTATCCGAGTGATATGTTAATTCAGAGGCACCCCTTCTGACTGGTCATTTAAAGTTTCTTTCTGTTCCTATCATGAGCAATAGATTTAAATGATTCCTTTCTATGACATTACCGTCTCTATTTTTGTACTCCCAAATAGATCATGAAATGATCGTTAGTTCTGCAAAACAGTCTAGTAAGAATTAATTTGACTGTTGTAAGTATTGTTTAGAACTCATCTCTTCATTTTCTGTTAAGATGCAATTTGTATTTTTTTAAGTTTCAACGCTTCTATCATTATACAAGTGACCAACAACTTGTCTTCGAGAGGTATGATATTCCGGTTTGTTTGTTTTAATTTGAAGTTCTTTTACAAGTTATAATCCTAGGATTGCAAAAATCATCTTTTTCGTCTTGTTTGAAGCAATTTTTGTTTTTTAAGCAAAAGTCGAATTATCCCAACAAGCCGAATTTTTCTTCTTGACGATTTTTATAGATGTTTTATAAAGCTTCTGAACTGAATATTGTTAGATTTTATCCATATTGATAGCCAGAGATCACTGAGATCATATTTCAATCTTCAGTAATAGTTAAGGTTCTAGTTCAGATTATCCAAGTATATCTATGATAATTACGAATGAATCTACTACTCCCCACTAACATCCAAATTTCATATCTTCATCTTAAAAGTGTAGAGAAGAACTAAGATAATAGAATGGAGTATGACTTGAAATTACACTAAGTTGTTCTGTTCTTTTATCATGACAATATCTGTGTGAGATTCTTCTGAACATTTCTCTAACATTTCTGAACATTTTTTACTTTGTATACTTATACGAATACATCTATAATAACCTCTTGCTGAAATAATTCCGTATGTAAGTATTCACATCACTGTGTGTTCTCTCTTTCTTTATCTATTACTTATCAAGGTGAAACCTTAAAGCGTAAGTCTTTGACATCGCCGTAAAATAGCACCTAATTTGGGACACAGTCTGTTGTGAAACTTGAAGTCTAAGAAATTACTGTTAAAGTATTTGATTGTAGGGAAGTATGAAAATGCATTTGGACATTTATTAAAATTTGTAGTTTATATTATTTTTTTCTTAGCTTGCACATAGCTTCCAATGTGAATTCTTTTCTATTCTAATGTAATTTTTGTTTTTATAATTAAGCTTTTAATTCACCTCATATTCTTCGATAATAAGAAAGTTTGTTAACTAAAAGTATTTCTTTAATATCTAGTAAATTTTAACAATTTATTTAAAATTGCTTTCATATTTTAGTATATTCTAATTTATTTTATTTGAAATGAGAATTTGTATTACTGTTATTCAATACAATTAATAGGTATCCATTTCAAACAAAACGTCTTTTTAACCCCCCCCCCCCCAACAACTTCTGAATGGAAGGTCGGATCGGCAAACGGATTTTACCATCGTTTTCAGAGGCACGAACACCGTAGGAATGGGGTATTAATTTCTGTCTATCTAGAAAAAAACGGATAGAGTCGACTGATTTCCACAAACCAACAGTCGACTGTCCCTGATAATTGTCACAGATACGGTCGTATAAAAATTTAGATTGTTTAATCTATATTCTAACTAAAGCATGTCCAAATTTGAAGTCTATCGAGTCAGTAGTTGACCAGGAAAAAATTTCAAAACTTCACCTTTTTCAGCGTACAGGCGGGTGTCGTTGCTTGATGGGTAATATTCCAATGCTCCTTAGGTGAAGTTTAGGTTTTAAAGGGTCGCCCGTTTTTTTTTTACTTGTTACTTTTCATAAAAATATTTCGTAGAAATATTGACATAATTTTAACTAACACAAGTCTAAATTTAGATGCATTATATCACTACAATTAAGTGTCTTACTTCTCCTATGTAATAATGATCCAAAGATTCAACCTATTCGCCTCTGTTTAATAACTTTTACTTTTAGTTTTGATATAACATCAAATTTGATGTTATTTTATTGTACAATGAAGTATGCTTATAAAAATAATAATATTCTCAACTTAGAAAGAGAAATGAATATTTCATTATAATGATTAAATTTGAAACTTTATATATTCACAACATTAATTTCTTAAAGAATGCTGCAGATACTTTATAATAACGTTGTCCGTAGGCAGTTTATGTGAACCTTCTTTCTGAAATTTTCATATTCTAATACCAGTTCTCTTTGCAAATAACAATTAAAGTCTTTAGGAACAATCTGGAAACATAAACTGGGTCACTGCTTTCAAGATTGCGATTTGAATAACGAAAACTGCAGTATTACAAAGATGTCTACGTAGGCAATATATTCGCCTAGTTTGTTAAAGAAGAATAGAATTCTATAGTAAAGAGTTAATTACCTGTGCTAATATATATAAACGCGTTTTAATGAAAGCCTCCTTTCCTTTTGTTTCTTAGTTTTCTCTTAGGGCTTCGTCTTTCACCTTTAACTCATTACTACCTAAGGGTGTTAAAAGTCCTGCTCGACTTTTAAGCCAGCTTTTCTCTGCGGATGGTCCTGATATTAAGGTCTACCTTTGAATAAGCTGTAATGAGAGCATCTGCGTTGACCTACTAGAATTCTTGAAGAGATCTGTAGATTTAATATACTTAATAGGCATTTTAGAAGAACAGCTTGAAAGTTAGACTTTACCTTAAAACCAATTGTGACTTTGAAGCTTGACGTGTTTGCATTTTCATTTTTTAATGATGATTCTTAATTGTTCTAGATCGTGAAAATAATCTCTATTATTTAATTATTACATTTAGGCTGATACATTTTGTATTAGAAGATTTCCCTTTTTAAAGCTGTTAGAAGTATATCTGCAAACTATTAAAATAGCATAGGAAGGAAAGATGTTGGCGCATTTATTTACAGCAGATGGATGCGATTAAGAAAATCTTAATCTTATCTTAATTTGATCAGATTACAAATAGCTTTATAGCAAAGTGCTAAAATTTGTTTTTGCCAATCATCAAAATTGGCAAGATTTTTAGCAATATTCATTTTTGCAATATTGGGAATAGGCTAATTTTAGCAATAGTCCACAGGATGACAACATTTTTAAATTTGTGAGGCGCTGATGGAAGGAATAGACATTAAAGAGTGGCTAACGTTTGCGGCTTAATCAGAAAGCAGCCACTCATCAATGTCCATTCCATGGAACAAGATTATATAGTTTTTAATAAAACATTGTAGACACAGTTTGAAGTTTTCTATTTACTGATAAAATTATTTTATCCAAAAAAAAAAAAAAAATCATCTTCTTGACTTTGGTGTCAAAACGTAACAAAAGGTTTGGCTCTCAATTCTGATGAGAAAGAAATGATAGAAATAAAAAAAAATGACAGTTGGTTTATATGCAATACGCATTTTTCATTCGTTTAAAAAATATATTTTTTTTTTATTGTTTGAAGTAGTTACTACTATCTGCTAAGATTTCTTGTACCTATAAAGCGTTTTCGTGTTTCTGATTTTCTCCTTTTTATGGTTAATGAAGCAATTGTATTATCTTTTTTCTTTTTTGATGAACTTTTCGCATTGTACCAGAAGATATAATCGAAAGATGGCATGCCAAATATCTCTTGTTTTGTTTGAGAAAATGACACAGCTGAATGGCTTGTGTAGAACATCATGTAACACACGCTTTATGCTTCAAGTGATAGATAATGCATGAAAGGGTGAAGTACGGTCGGTTAAAATTGACGGCCGGTTGAACTTCGATGAATAACGCAATTTCTTCATTAATTATTAATAAACTCTCCCACTCGTTCAACTTTTGAAATCTTCATCTTAATCATTCTTCCAACATTAGACGAAAAGTTAGACCACGCAGCTCGATCAATTTAATGCTAACTTATTGTTTCAAATTTAATAATAAAAAAAATCAAATTAAAATATACAATACCAATGAAAACTTACGAGTTACAATTGTCTGTTCCATATTTGGACTGAAATGAAATAGACAGCTACTAACTTTCATCTGGCAATATAAATTAAAAATTAAGTCTTCACAGAGATTATTGGGACAGTTACTTTTTATTGTAATTCGCATAAATGTAGAGAACAAATTAATTCAAATTTTTGTTTATCGTTTGATTACAAAAAAAATCAACTTATATTAGACAATTTTGTTAAGGAAACAGATTCAAATGACTAAAAAAAAATTCTGTATACTTGATTATTGGTTTTAAAAATGAATGTTTCATACTTTGTAACACATTTATTAAACATATTTTGATTTATAATTAATCAGGCACATTGCTTTCTTTTTTATATCGAGACTCATCATAGTTTGAATTTTCTGAATATTTTCTTGAGCTTAAAAATAAGATCAAAATCTTGAAGATCTTGGTGTAAAGCATATTTACTCTTCTAAATTGACTAAGAATCCGAGATTCCAGCAAACGTTAGTTTTGTGTGCATATGTCTGAAGAAGAGATGCTTTGGATTAACAAGATAAACTTGTAAGAGGATAATGGTCAAAAAGGAAGTTTCGGGAGATTAAAGATCGAAGGGATGTGTAAGAAGATTAACACTAGAACAACAGATTTAAGTTACCCAGTAGAGATTATCCTAATTAAACAGCAATTTTGTACGCTGATAATTAGCTAGGTTTTTTAGTTCTGAAAGTTTGTTAAATGTCTGCATCAATGAGGTTTTTTTTTAAAATATTAACCATAGTTTTTTATTATTGTTTTCATTTTTAACATTTTCCTTTCTGACGTCATAATGTTTTGTATTAGTTATTGTTTAGTTATAAATAGGTAATCATTAGGAAATATCTATCGTTAACTAAGAAATGTAGAAAGAAACTGAAATAATCTTTTAGTTTAAATAGGATTGTTGTTGGCTTTCTGTTTAACCACATAACTGAATTTTTGTAATTTTGTACATTGAATTTAAACAGAATCCATTAAATAAAATAATATAGGATGTAATTATCAACCATAAGTGGGAAGACTTAAGTTTAATGATATTTAAAGACTAAAACACAAAAAATAACGTTTAACTTTAATATCCCTATGCATATATTTACCAGATTATTTTATTGATGAAAAAAACTCGGCATCTCTTTTAAGTGGAATTATGCTTTCTATTATTTTTTGTGAGCTATATGTAGTAAGAAAAAAGTAGATGAATCTCATTTTTCTTTTATAATCGTTTCAATGAATCAGAACTACGATAGTTGATATTACGAAAGTGAAAGATCTATTCTGTCAGTCTTTTTCCAATCCATCATTTGATGATTTAACTCCTGATTCAATTTCGTTTCGATAACCCCACCAACGATTAGGTCTGGAGGGGAAGGCCGCTCCAGAACTATACGCTATCAGATTTTTGCGTCGCCAAAATGGCGGCACATAGAATTCGCGTCTAAGAGTAGAAACAAGCCGATTTTATTGGCCATTCTAGGTTCGCTCTGAGATGGACGTTTTCCCGCCATTTCATTGCACTTAAGCCTGGCAGCAAGCTGATTACTTCTGCCAGCTGCCACAGTAGGACAATCGTAAACGTGGACAAAGCCTTGGTTGCCTAGCAACTCTGTACTCTCTTCTACATTTTTCTGGGAAATTACCTTTCATTGCAGTTACCCACATTATATTTTTCATTTTGAGTGATGAAACCTCACCGTTTCCATACGTTAGTGTATCCATTCCACCTATCAACTTATATTGAACATACAAGAGAACAAACTGGAAATAAACTTTACAGGCAAATAATCCTCAGTGTTATGCCTCTAGACACTTCACGAATAAGTTAGAAACATCTTATAAGAATATTTACCTTTTAAGCTATTTCAGAAGCTTTGAACTTCAATAAAGTTGAATAACAGTTCGCTATCTTAAATCTAAAACTTAAGTATATTAACTGTCTTTTAAGCTTTAATCCTTAAGTATCTAAGTAGATATAACTTTATAATGGAATAAAAACGCACAAAAAATAATAATCACTGAGCTGCTTTTGGTAATTTTGACACCGGGAATCCAAGAGAAGCCTGTTTCAGGGTTATTACCCATCTTCAGTTGGATTCACCCAGTGTCTGCAGCTCAGTGAGATCACAGTAAACAGAGTAAACATAAAAGGAGCCCTTCATATAAAAAAAATCAAAAAATAAAACAAAAAATAAAACAGGACAATTAATTGTTAGCAGTTCATTTTTAATTATACTAATTTTAATGTTACGTATGTCAATTTCCTATCACTTCATTTTATCTGTTGTTTTAATCTCTGCCACACTACTTTGTGTTTCTTAAAAGATTTATGTAAAAGTCAGTTTTCAAAGTAATTATAATGAAATTTAATTCACCAGACAGAAGTCGGTGTTCATTAGTTCTTCTTATAAGTCAAGTTCAACTTCGACCATCAATTTTACTATCAAAGCAGAGATACGTATTTTTATTTTATTTCATGTCATTAAAAACGATATGGCTTCTTTATTTATTTTAGTTTAAAAAGTAACTACTCCATTTGAAAATAGATAAATAGTTGGAAATACTTGGTCACTTGATCGTTCTCCAAAAAGATTCTAAATTCGGAGCACTTAAGCATAACAAAAGAAAAAAAAAACCTCTTCAATATTTTGTCCAACACAGATGAAGACTATGAGGCCAATATTTACTACAATGGCAATTCTGTGTGCTTCATTCTAATTTCGTTTTAATGACAATTCTTGTTTTCATCTTCAAATTATTGAAAGAACAGGTTCCATTGAAAACATGAATTCCATTTTTATTGAATTTTTCTTTCCTTTTTCTTTCTTCTTTTCCGGCTTGGAAATGAATGCAAAGAGATTTTTTTTTAATGTAGTAAATCCGACGTAATTGGATTTAAATCCCCATTAAAGAGCACTTAAAGTGTACTTTTTTTTCTTAAATCCCAGCATTTCTAATTCATAGCGTATTGTGGATGTCAAATTTATGACCTGCATAATAGCATCTTTGGGTTCCGACCTCAATGAGAACTTTTTACTGGTCTCGCTTGAGTAACTCGTCCCAAAGTGGAGAATTCCCCTTTTCTGTTTTATTGTTCGTAGCCGCTCTCTTTTCCCTTTTCCTTTTTCCGTCCTTTTATTGCTTCTTTTCTTTCCTCTTCAGGGCATAAAGCATGGATACTTGTAAAAATTTCTTATATTTCGTCAAACATTCCAGCTGTCATTCACGCTCGAACATTTAATAACAACGACCAGTTTTCGTAATTAATTCATAGCGAGTTATTTACTACGTTGGGCGAATGCGCAATTAAGCAGTGAAGCTTGCAGCTACGTAGAAAGTCTCCTCAAACTAAAAGACAAGAAGACCTCAGCCGAGTAAGGCTATGAACCAATATCGACTGATATTGACCGCAGATGACATGCCTTTGGCGTTTAAGGAAGACAACGGTGCCCGTTTGAACCCAGATGTCTTGATGCACGACATCTATTAACATTTTACCGCCGCAAATGTTGACCCGAGAAATTCTCTAACTTCCAATTACACTGCCAAGTTGATTGGAAAAGTCGCATTTTTTCAACAGAAACGTCTGAGTGAAAGTTCTTGTTTATTGCGCATATTTTGTAATGGAGATAGAATTAATTTCTGATTTCCAAGTGTAGAGTCTTAATAATGTAATGCAAGGTTAACAACCCTGTTTTAAGTTTATTTTAAACGATATATATAACAATTTTGTTCACCTTCTGTAGGAATAGGCCTATTTAAATTTTATGGTAAATCAATGTGCATTGATTGATTGCATATTTTTCTACATGACAGGAAATGACAATACATCTAGAATTATCGTTATTACAGATTCTATCTATACAAGATTCTACCTATTCTGTTATGAGGATACGTTTTTAAATACTACCAAGTATCTTTCCTATAAACAAGTTTATGTATGTTAAATTTACCTACCAAATAATATTTCCTTTAACTCATGACCCTAGCAAAGTCTTTTTCATTGCTGAGGTTTCTAGTTAATACAAAATACATTTTACTTGATCAAGCTACTGAAAAAATGATTGTAGAGATTTATGAAAGCCTTTACTTTGTTCACTACATTAGTAGAAAAAAACTGAAAAAAAATAATTAAATCAATGTTGACTATTCTGTTGAGTTTCAGGTTTTCATCTCGAATTTATCTAATAATTACAGCCCTTGCAGAAATTAGAATGTAAATATAAATGTTTTTAACCTAATTAGTATATAGCTACTCAGCTTTTCAACATGACGGCGATAATGTAAATAAACAAAAAACAATCATGCTGGTCATTTTTTTAATTTTATTTAATCCTTGCTAATTTCTAATTTTCTTCCTTTCAATATAGTGTATTAGAAATCTCAATTGACGTTTTCTATTAATTCTAAATGTGTAATTGCTATATTTATAATATACTTTATGTCATGGGTTTATTTCGATTAACAATAAATAAACATTTCAAACATTTCCAAAGTAGTAAAGTTTCCAGTGTTGTCTTGTTTGTATTCTTGATAAAGTTTTGATTGCTAAAATTAATACCTATTTTTTTTTCATTACGGAAACGTAAAATCTGAACTATTCAAATTTTCAAATTGAAAAATAAAATTAAAAATATTTGGTAATCTTTGTGAAAATATTTGGTAATCAAATTCACAAATTCGGAATAAGTTAACAGCGATATAAAGATATCTGCCACGAATTATTAGTTGTAAAGAGAAAATATTTACAAAATTGCAGCAATTGACATTGTCTATTCAAAATTAACCTTTTCCTACTATTAATGAACCCTCAAAAATGGCATTTTAGTTATGAAACTAGATGTCATGGCTTAGAATTATTATTCATTCAATCAATCTTCATTAACAAATTTATCATTTAGTATCGTTCTAATGTAACTTCGCTAACTTTTAACATTTTGGTGGTTGATGAATAGGAATTAATTACAGCTACAATTAATGTGAAAGATCTACATCTTTCACATTAATTGACGTCTTTTTTCTTAAAACAATTGCGGAGAACAAAACGAAAGGTCAAAATCCTATTGAAGCACTAAATATGAATTTAATCCATCTCTTTTCTCTTTCATGTTTGATGTCGTGAAGTATGAGATCATTGAGAAGCCGCAAGAATCTCTTAATTTTAGTGAGTTACTTCTCGTCTTTTACACAGTAATATCAAAATTCTGGAAAAACAGTTGCTGACTTATCTATTTTAGCATTGTTGATTTTCATTACCATATCTTCTAATTCGTTCTAAACTAGCAATAACCTAGAAGTATGCGTTCGTGTGTTCTCATAGCTAATTGAACTTCTAAGACATTGTTTCTCAATTTAAGTTGTGACTTATGTTTGTGACTAAGGGACCATTTGTTATTTTAATGGGTTGTCTTTTTTCTTAGCTTTCAGTGTCTCTGCAAAGGAGGGAAATACTACTTACTGTATTTTCTCTTCAACAAAATCTTTTCTTTCCAAGCATTTTTTAAGTAGAAAGTATTCCATCCTATCAACGTTCCATATTATTATGCAATATCTGTAAAAGCATGAAACTGTGCTTATCTAGTAATTTTTTTTTGTTATCTGGAATGTGAGGACTGATTAAACAAAGAACGAGCATGTTTTTTATATAAGTTTTAACCAACCTAAAGTTGACCCAACATTGAAGATCGCTTCGTTATTTCATTTATTTTAATAAATTGCTTATCTAATGCACCATGATAACAGTAAATGTATTAGGGTATTATGCACGAAATTTGAATGTACCTTCATGGTTAATTCGCCGAACGTGTGAATTGACATCTACCTAATTAGATTTATATTAGATCCGAATTGACAATAACAGTAACGATATCGCTGAGGATGTTATCTACAAACTATCTATTGGTGCCAATTACCATTATTCATTTATTAGCTTTAAAGCTGAAGTCTTGAAAAGGTATTTCACTGAAATGTCTATATCCGTTGTTCAGTAATATACATAGAATATTGGTAATCCATCCATCATAGAACGTAAGTAAAAAATACTCGGTATTTTTGATCCATTTACTTAGTAAACTAATTTGTAATACTTAGTTTCGTGAATTGAATTTTCATTAACGATGTTAGGTGGGTGAAAACATTTTTGGAAGCATTTGTATTTAACTGTTTTTGTTTTTGCTTTTTGTATTAAAGACTATTATAAGGCTTATAATAACTTTGAAATCATGGCTTTCCATTCGAAATAAGCAGAATTGAATTGTAAAACCTTAATCATTACAGCATAAAATATTTAAAATGATAGTATTTTTACTAATGAAGTTGTACAAGTGAATAAGATTCAAATTCCATTTCAATCTAAAATTGGCTTGGGAGAAGTAAAAAAGAATTTTAAAAATAAATCGAAAAATTATTATTAAAACAAATAAGTAATACATCTACTTTAATAGTAACTTTTTCTTTCTTGTTTCTGAAATTTAACCAAAAAAAAAATGGTAAAAAGTTAATTTGTCATGTTAAACCTCGCATAGTTTATTTCATCATTTAATATAGTCTTCTATCAAGTTTCTGCATCATCTTCCAGTTTTCACGATCTTTTCAAATAAATATGGTTATCAAACAAACATCCTTAGTATAATGACAGTTCTAATTTTTATTTTGTGATTATGTAATTCTTCAGTAAAAAATTACTGTATATAACAATTCGGTAGTGAATTTATATCCGCATTCTCATATTCAATGATTATTTCAAGCGACATTGCCGTACCGGCATGGCCGCGCGGTCTACACGGCGGACTGCCGTTGCGGCCAGTGTTCCGGTACCCAGGTTCGAATCCCGGTCGTGGCATGGTTGTTTCTTTCTTCTGTGTTTCATCCGTTTCTGCGGGTATATTGTGAGCTGCCTCCAATGGCACACCTGGGCAATGATTCTTCGGCCAACCGCTCACTCTCTCGCCTCTTGTTGTGGCCCTTAGTTACTAAAAGCTCGGGCACCCGCAAAAAAAAAGCGACCTTTACACATATATGAAACTATCAGAAATGCATTTTATAATATTAAAGGTAAACAGCAAATAAAGATACGTTTCCTCCATGCAACATTCTAATTAAATCTTAAAAGTTAATTGATCAGTCGATATATTCCCGGTTTTCCAAACATTTATTGCAACTTATTTTTGTTACAGCAGTAAAACGCAATTAGCTGGAGAATTGCTGCTGGTGAAGTCTTAATGTTTAAAGCCTAACACTGCCATTCTGTTATATTTTCTACATTTATATTTTTAAAGTTCAAATCATTTTCTCAAGTATTATTTGGTATCTAGTTTATTGTAAACGAAGCATAAAAAAATATGGTGAGCAAGGGGTAAAGAAGGAAAGAGTGGGTATTATGACATTTTGATATTGCTGTACTACTATAAATAGGCCAGCAAATGGTATATATAAAGAAGCAACTATTATTTAAAGAAGCAACTATTATTTAAAGAAGCAACTGCTATTTAAAGAAGCGATCTACGAAGAAATGTCTGAAAAATTTACAAAATTAATACTGATTTGGAGCCATCTTTGAAAATGCTCTTAATTTCTTGAACATTCTATGTAAGAAAATTATAGCATTGACAATTCATATTTTCTTTAACTTAAAATAAAAAGTACTTAACTTAAAACTTAACTTAACTTAAAAGTAAAAGTAAAATAAAAGTACTACATGATAGGAATTTAATTAGTGTATCGTAAGTTAAACAAGTACACTTACAATATCAATATCAGTTCAATCTCTCTCAATTTGACTGCGGTAGCTTCTAAATACTTTTTGTAACTTCATTTAATTGGTAATTAATAGTGATTAAGTTAATTTTCGGAGCGTCTGGGACGAGTGATCAAAATGTCTTCCCAATTGATCCGAAAATAAAAATTTAGCCTTCGTTTTTTCCAAGCAAAGGAAAATCATTTCCTCATTTCAGAGCCAACACTATTGCTTGGTCGATCCTCGCACAAATCGTAACTTGTTCAGGAGACCCCAAAGGAAGAACATTGAAGGCTTGAAATGTGGTGCGACACGAATGGCCATTGAATAAAATCTTATCCTATTTTATTCTTGGAAAGTGTTTATGTTGCGCGAATTAAGATATAATAAATATTGGTTGGCAAAAAAAAAAAATTTCGGATAGACAAAAGTTATCTAATATTTTTTAAACCTATAAACTAAATAAATTAAAAAAATATTTACCATTAATTTTAAATACATTTCTTCTGTTCAGAGACAACTTTCCAATGAAGGAAACAACGTAAGAAAATGCAGAATGTCGCAAAGCTAGTGATTGTTTGCGTCATTCACCTCATTTATTAGAGGAAGTGTCAAATATTTAGCTAAGTTATAGCTTCCAGAAGATGATTTATGAGATTGAAGACATTAGAACCAAAAAAAAAAGATTTTGTTTTTCTTAATCTCTTGAAGAGCTCGCAACTTGCTAATTTTTTCCATCGTATTTTGCAATATACAGGGTGAATCTAAAATGGGGGGAGAAACTGCGGGGGCGGGCTCCCCATACCAAATGAAGTAAATAAGGTCAGATGGCACCCATGCACTTCCGGTCATATGTTTGAGTTATTCCAATCAAAAGAAACGAAGCCAGACTATAATGGACATGAACAGTATCTTTATTGGTAGCATTACTGAATTACACTACCGCATTGTTGTGAATGAGTAACACAATAAAGATACTGTTCATGTCCATTGTTTCCCTTGTAGTTTGGCTCCGTTCTTTGGATTGGAATAACTCAGCAACCATGCACTTCCGGTCATATGTTTATCTGACCTTTTTTACTTTTTTTGGTATGGGGAACCCGCCCCCTCCCCCAGTGTGTCCCCCTATATTAGATTCACCCGGTAGATAATTTTTGTTAAGCTATTAACAGATATAGCTTTTACCTCTATTGTTTTCAAGTTTCATGTTCGCATTATATCCTGAAATGGATGTATTGAGTTTATTATGGAATTGCTATAACTGGTATTTAAAAACAAGAAAATTAACTTTAATGGGCGATAAAAGGAAAGTTAGCACACCAGAGCCACTATTTGAGTAGAACTCAGTGGTAGTTTTTTTTTTTTTTTTATCACGTTGGCTCTTACTTCAATAAATCATCTTTAGGTAAATCAGCTGTAGGTACATTAAACAAAACAAAAACTGTTTGCAGTGATAAAGAAGATACTCATAACATTAGAGACAATATATATGGAAACCATATACTTAAATTTAATTATAGAATCATTTATAATGATGAGTTAATTATCTCGATGCAGGAATACGAATTTCTCATTTACATTGAAATTTACATTAATTTTTTTATGCTTTCCCAACCAAAAGGTCCTTTTTCTTTTCTACTCAAGAAAGGATTCGGGAAATTGCTTAAAGACAGATAAATAAATAACAAACGTAAATTTTGAAACAAGCTCTATTGAAGACAAACACAAACTCCAACGATCAACTGGGATGCTATCTCTTAATCAAATAATACCCGAGACTCTAGAATGAAATTAAGACAATTGACAAACCTTATTGGAATTAAGACAATCCAATTCTCTTCTTATTTCCTTAGATTAAACCTCTTTGAGAGTTTGGTCAAACAATAAAGGCGCCTAATCCATTAGTTGCTTTTAAAAGTAGTTTGAAACGGGTCATTGACTTTAACTTTAAAGGTTAAATCCGTATTTACAGTAGACAAACATGAAAGGGTTTGCAAGATAAGGACACGCTGAGGAAAAGGGCCGCTTTTAATGTTTTTATCTACTGAAGCTGATAATTTAGTTAGAATAGATATATTATACATATATTCTTTCAATATATCTGGAACATGTTTTCTACACTGTTCCAAGAAGCAAAATTGAAAATCGTAACTAAAATATTAGTCTTAAACAATAAACAAAAAAATGCATACTTTTCTCATTTGTTTGTGGAATTTTCGAGTTAGACTGAAGTCTTTAAGATTTTTATTGAAATAATTTTTACATACTGTAATTTATTATTAGCAAAAATTTATAATAGAAATTTATTTTAGTAAAGATTTGAACTTCCTATATCAAACACTGATCATTTTTTTAAGCACATTATGTTCCAATAAATGTTCAGAAACATTCAAAGCTATAGTTTCTACGAAGCTGAAAGGACTTTTAACCTTCATTCGAAATTTCAAATGAATTGATTTACATTGTTATAATTGGACTTAACTGCCAACATATCGCATACAATGATTATAATGGTGTTAGTTGAAGCAAAGCATGACTTCTGGACAAGGCGCCAGCCTACGCCTCCGCAGTCCCAAAATTGACTTTAACAATGTATTTTTTTATTTAAAATTTAGTTGAAAGTGTAATTGTAATAAAATTAGTAATTCAACTAGTTATAATTACTATATAATATCGAATATGTATTATATTGAACTTTTTAAATTTTAACCTTGAATTTGGAGAATATACGATATCCCTTATCTAATTCCTCATTCACTTGTTTTCTGTTTTTAAATGTAAAACATAGTGCATCGCTTCACAACCTTTTAGCACTACTTTATCCGGACTTAGTAATTGCATTTGTTTTAAATATATTCTCTGGATGAAGCCATGCAACTTAATAGCACCTCAGGCATCAAGAAGCGTCGGTACGGCTCTGCGTTGAAAGAAATGAAACTGTATCCTCTTACTGTAGGTCCGTTTTTTTGAGGGATTTACGGACCTACGGTATCATGTCTCACTCCTCCTTCAGGACCAAACTCTGTATCCTCTTTTGCATTTAGCGGAGCAAAAAATTTTATTAAATGTTATCAATTTCAATACAAATAAAAGGTCTTAAAAAACTATCAATTGAAGTTCAGGCGATCTGTGTTTGTGAAAATTGTGATCTTTTAAATTGGTTAGAACAGAAAACACATGTAAAATATCATGAATCTCTTGATTCAAGGTTGTATTTACAAACTTAAATTCAGTCTGAACTTATCAATCGCTTTGCTTCCATTCGATTTCATGCTTAATTCTTACTTTTGGTCAAAGAAAGAATCTAAGACTTACATTTTACGCGTAAGTCCAATGTTTTGATTCTCTAGATTTCAAAGAGACCATATACTTTATAAAAGAAAAAATACATGTCTTCGAATTGTTTTTAATGTTGAAGAGTTCCTATTCTTACATTGGGGTAGTGCAGAAACTATACACAATGTCTTTCCACTTTGCTTTTGTTTTCAACTGATTTCAGAACTGCGACTTAGCAATGTTGATTGTAAAATTACAGCTGTAGTTTTTGATCTTTAATTAATAACTTTCATTAAATTCAACTAAGTTCACAAATAAAAAGTCCAAGCATTTCGAGTTATGTCATTTAGAAACTTTCCTTAACATTTACTGGTCATTCTTCTCGTAAAGCAGCAGGATTGTTTTCGACTAATTTTCATCAATTTGTAATCTTAAAGATGAAGAATTAAATAAACAGTTCTGCAGTTATATTATAAGTCTCTGACAATGTTACATGTTAAATGCTTACTTTCATTCGTAGTATGAAATGCTCAAAAATAAAAGAACAAAATCACATTAGTCCCTTAAGAATCTGGACGCATAGAGGTTAGCACGTTTGATCAGAACCATTTAACCTCGTCGCGTAGCTTCACCGCGATCATTTTTATTCGGTGCGAGGTTCAAGCATTTTCATCGTTTCAACGAAACATCAAAGAATAAAAAGTTAGTTGAGGAGACACATCGATCGTTGCAGTGTTCACTTTGGTGTTACGTTAACGTTATGGATTTTTTTTTTGTATATTGAGTTGTTCTATTATAAGTTCAAATGAGTTTAACTGACATAATTGTGGATTCCTCTTAAATCCACAATTCATTGATCGGCAATAAATGTTTATTTTTAACATATCTGCAAGAAAGTGAATGAATGTATTTCTGTAAAATTACCTTAATTACTTGTAAAATTACCTTAATTTAAAAACTGTTTACCTGCGATTAAGAAACTTTGAATTCAGTTAAGAATTAAGTTGAATCCAGTATTAAAGTAAATTCTTTCTTACTTTTTCATTGCCGGCAAATTGTAAATAAGATTTTGAAATTTAACAGACGAAAGAAGGTGTTGGGTTAAGTTGGCGAAGAACTTTAAAAAACCAAATTAATTGCTTCAGTTACAATTATTATTTAACTGACAAGGCAGCAGCATAAGGTCTTCGAAAGGTCTTCCTAATATATTTTAAATTTAATTATATATTTTTAAACGAAATTTTTATGTTTTGGTGATTTTCATTTAATCTAATCATGGATATATATATATATATAAGTTTTAAGCCTCTCGATCTTCCTTCCAACTCAAAGCTCCAGGGACAAGAAAATAATATTGAAGGCAATCATATTTCATGGTCAGCCTCATGTAATTGTTTTGTTGAAAATTTTGAAAGTGTTATTCTTCTATATCGTTGCCAAGCACAATAACATGACTTTTACTAATTAAAAGAAACTTTCCTTTGGTGAAATATATTTTACTTATGGTGTTTGATTTGGTTAACATTTATCTCCTACAACTGATTTCCGAATTAGAAAGAACGTGGAGCATTTCGATGAAAGTGAAGCTAATCGCCAGAATGTGGGCTTTCGAAACGCTTGTGCCAAATGGTTTGCTAATTTGCTCTCTTCAATTTAATGATGATCTATGTCATAAGTATGCAAACAGACATCGTGAATGGCCCTTACACATTGCCTAATGGATCAAATGATCCCAAACTGCATTGAATTTCACTTTCTCCGTATCTCTTTTTTTTCTATTATATTTTTTTTTTATTTTATTCATTTTAATTACAGGCTCTTGTCAGCTTTTTGGCCTTCATTTAAACGAAACGTTAATGGGCAAATAATTATCCTCACTCTTTCCTCGTCTGATGATAGAAGCGCAACGAAGAAAAAAAGAAAATAACAGGGTTCTTAAGAAACTGACGCATCTCAATAGAGCGAAAGAATGTTCAGAAAAAAGAAGAAAAATCGGAAGAAAGAAGGAATTGTTCTCTTTCCACTTTCATTTGTAGATCCATTTGTAATTCAGTCACGTGTGTTCATTAATAACAAAATAGCAAAAATAACAGGAAATTCTTCCTCGCTCTTTGGCAAGTAATCATTGTAATTTTTAAATGCATTTCTGTAATTAATTTCCGCCAGTAAATTTACGATTACAAAAGTTTTTCCAAAATAATAAAAAAAAGATAATAAAGAATCTCTGACAAATTCCTGTGAAATTTCCATCATCAACTTCTGGAAGGAGAAACACTTTTTTTTTTTTGTTGTTGTTGATGTCTTTCTACTATAAAACTGAAATTTCTTTAAGTTAAAACAGCTAAACTTTAGAAACTAATTAAGCATTGAATCTTTAGATATTTACAAAGAATCGTTAAATGTGTTTTTAAAAAGTATTTAAATTACTTTTTTATATGTTTTTATATCTTTTTTTATTAAATAAGAAGTAAAGAGAAAATGCAGGCACGGGGTGCAAGAAATACAATCCCACTGATACGACAGACGGCCATATTGTTTATTTCCTTGTTTGTTGTATTGAATATTGTTGTTATATTTTGTATTGCATTGCATTACGTAAACAACAGCAAGCTGGGCTTACTGTCAATAACAATTAAGTGATTATTGCTAAGCAGAAACAAATCTATCTTATTATGTTATTAAATGCCATTTTTTTTAGCTTCATTTAAAAAAAAATCGTCTATTTAAAATCCAAAAGACAAACAGTTAAGAGTAGAAATCCAGTTTCAAAAAAGCAACATAATGCGAGTAATTTTGGATTTTATTTCAGATCTGAACTTAATACAGAACATCTATTTTTTAAAGTTCAAAACATTTATTCAACTGTGAATCTTTTCATTCGGAATGCAGAAAATATTTCTATATTCACTTACTCACAGACCATTTAAATCCTTTCCTGTATCTTTAGATACGTATTTAGAACTGAATGTTATATTCTATCTAGGTTAATTCAACTTTGTTGTTGTAATGTTCGCAGCGAAGTGTGATCTTCATGTCCGTCGATCCGTGTTCTATGGATCTCTAGTGTTCTTAACATGGCGAAACCCTAGAAGAATCCACAGAATTTCAAGGGAAAGATACTGAGATGGTTTCCTCATAAAATCATTTAAGATTGATTTCAGATCTGAGGAGAAAGATGAAGAAGCAGATAAACACAGAAAAAAAACTTTTTCAAACATCCATGCCGACGCCGGTATTCGAACCCAAGTTCCGATACATCTGCGTCGTGGGAGACCGCCGTCTAATCCACTAGGCTACACCGGAACAGCTAATTCAACTTACAGTTGCATAATTAGTTTTTCTTATCGATAGTTTTTGATCAAAATAATTACAAAATATAATAAATGCGTTACTATCATGGATCTTATTTTTAAGAAACTGATCTTTCTTATTCTTATTTTTTTTTAAAAGAAACGAGTTTTAATGTGGAAACATTGAAATTGACATCTCTGCACTTTTCTGAGCTATCGATACTTTTCAATAAAATAACTAACTTTTAAGTAGGTCTTTAGAGTATCCTTATCTATTTCTTTAGATTTTTGTATTTTTCTCTTCACATGTTTTCATTGGGGATTTTCTTTTTTTAGATTAAAATATCCTCTGAATTTCATTGTAACGCCAGCAGACACAACAGTTACTGTTCATCAGACAAATGAAGAAATCACAGTCGAAAGGAAGATGTCTTGCAACTTTGTTTTTTTTTTTTTTAGGCAACCAAATCCCCTCTGCCTTCCCCCATTCTCAAAACCAATTATCGGAACAGATTGGGTGTGTGGTTCAAAGACATGTTTCTCACGTCTCCCACAAAGTGGGAGCCTCCTGCGCTGCTTTTTCTTTGTTATCCAGCCCTTCCACTTCTGTCTTTTCTGCCATTCTTAAGAAGAATTAAGGTCGAGGAGGTGTCACCATCTTAGTTGCAACCTTTCTTCTCCATATTATTTCCAACTACTTCTCAAACACATTTCTTAATGAAATGATTAAGTCTCCCCACACATGCAGGCGATGGATTTTTAAACATAAAACTTGCACTGTTAATAAAATTTCTGATCATGATAGAAAATGATTTAGAATGAAAATTAAGTTCTGTGTTTCATGATTTTCTGTTAAATTGAATCAGTGTTATCTTGTGTTGAATTTTCAAGCATCGATTCTGAAATTGTTCGACAAATACAAACTCAAGTCTTTTAAGGAATATTAGAATATATCAGGTTTATGTAAATAAAATTGAAAATTAAAATTTTAATTTCTTCTCATTATCGTATTACTAGCTTTATTTTGATAGATTTTACCAATTTTTTTCCCGGAAGGATAATGGAATTTTTTAAAGCCTTTAACAGAAGGACTAATAAACATCCAAATTTCATTGTTGTTGTAAATTATTTCATTATTTTATCATGTCCAAAATAAGCAGTAGTTACGAGTTATCAAAGCCTTGAAGGTACATGTATTTATTTTCTAGTTACTGTAAGGTTATTTGCTGGCCATGAAATCTATCCGTTGCACATCATTGACGATACCTTTTGATAGATTGTACATAAACAGTGAGTTGTGATAGACTACTTTTTTATCAGAATTTCGTCTCTCATCTACATTATTCATTCATTTTTCCCCCCGAGATATTTTAGATTTTCTGCAGAAGCTGATTCCACGGCTCTCGCGCTAGGACATGGTAGCAACGGTAGATGGTAGCAACGAATGCACACTAGAATATGTGCTCTTATAAAGCCTGTCGTTTCGTAGCACATAAAACAGCGACTCCTTGAAAAAGACAATTGGAAGCAATTCTTGCAATTGCAGTCTTCTCTGCATTCACCATTTGAGCATCTATGTTGAGACGTCAACGGGAGTCTACTTCAGTCCCTGTACCGTTATACAACGTTGATGGACAACTTGTAATGGGGGAAGTCCAGTTTACTTTCACGATCAGTAACAGACAACTGTTGTAGATGAGAATCCTCCCAAGCCACCATATCTGTGACCTTTATTTACTTTCTTACATCAATACCCGTCGCAAGTATTGATGTAAAAGTTGCTTTTTGTTCAAGAGCGCATGATCTTCCACGAAGAACTGAATCATTGTCTTTGCGACAAAACTAGATTAAATATTTATTTCTTTCGAACTCTTTTGCTTGATCAGGAAGTTTCATTAATATATTTTTAATACAGATAATACAAGCACAAAAAAAAACACATGGAAAACTGTTGCTTCATTGTAAATTGAAATTGTAACTAGGGTAGAAAATAGAATAAATTTTATAGAATCATTATTTCAATCTTCTCCCCATCAAACAAACTAAAAGGAGACAGACTCTTGTAACCTTCAGCGAAACCGGATTACAACACATCTTCGGTAGATGTTGTTTTCAACTTCTACTGAAAGCAGAATACAGAAAGAAATATAAAAAAATCCATCATTTATTAATAAAACCATTATAAGATTGCTATTTATTATATAATCCAAATAGTTTTAGGACTTTTCAAATGCACAGCTTCGTGTGATAGTTTACAAGTTTGTTTGTTTTCAAAGAGTATGAGATAAAATTCCAATAAATACCAAGATAAAATTTAAATATTTTAGAAGATTGATGAGTTATTTAGCTAAACTTATCTATTTTCAAAATACTATGTCGCTAATTTACAATCGTTTATGGTGAAAAACAGTAATCGTACAAACCAAAGCATTTTAAGAATTAAGCTGTTTGACTATTTTGCTTGCGACTTCGAGAACTTCACTGTTTTCTATCTACAGTTGAAATGTAGCTTATTTTTTAACTACTGATAAAATATAAAAAAAACTTTGGAAACATAAAAATGATATTTTAAATATGTTTATAGCATATGTAAGTTATTCCTAATATTCCTCAATATATTAAATATTTTACTAATTTAATTTTATTTCTATATTTTCAAAACATTGAAATGTCAAATGTTGGGCAAATTTTGACATCAATGTAAATTATCACTACATACTATTTCTCAAAGGTGTTTTTATGTCGGTTCGCCGTATCTCTTTTAATACTTCATTAAAATCAATGATTGAGACATCATTTTGAAGACTACGTTCACCGCTAATGACGAAAAATAAACAAATTGTTTAAAATTAATGTTTTTGTTAAAAACCTTTATTTAAATACCTTTTTATAAAAATGTAGAAGCGCCATCTATTAACAATCTGTTTAACAAACATGCACGATATCTATTGGAGTTGTTTATTATTTCTCAAAGGTGTTTTTTTTTTTTGTCGGTACGCCAAAACCATTCCGTGACTGATCAATATACCATGCGAATTATTCGCACGGGTCAACTAATTAGAAATAAACACTGCAATGGTGCTTTTAGGGAAGTGTTTAATATTGAATATTTTACACAGACCGTACACCTGAGCCATTTATAGTTTACAGAATAAATGAAAAACTTTTGATTAAATATAACAAGTAAGAAATCATTAAGCAAATCCCTTTTTTTGGGCGATTCTATTACCACAGGAACCACGTGAGTAATATAAGTTGATTCCTGCTGACAGACCGACGTAAAGTCATTCACGCGGCCAAGATATAAAAGACTGGTCTGTTTTATAATTGTTACGAAGATGCCAAAGTTCCGTCTCAAATCAACAACCAGATACTTTCAACTTTAAAAAATCCGTCAGCAGATGGCACATAAAAACAATCATTTCTTGCTTTATAGCACCATAAAAATGATTTTTATGCCTTTCTCATGAAATTGTCACAGCAAATTCTCAGAAGTTCTGAAATTATTTTTTTATTTCACTCTTTTAACTATTTCTTTACAATTTCTTAGTAACTTTATGAAAATATATTGATTTTAATTTAAATGGGAATTGCTGCTACTTAACTTCAGAATTTCAAAACTCTCATTCACATGTTCTTTCTTGATTACTAATACTTAGTTTTCTGAAACAAGTTTTTAAACACTCAGTTTTGGATGGATAAGAGATGGATACCAGATATCCTGTAGAAATAAATCTGTTGATAGTAGATACCAGGTAAAACGAATTGATTTAATTCAAACAGCAGAACATATAGTTGATGTTTTCGAGTATGTAGTAAACTAAACAAAAGAATACAGGACACAGGGCTTTAAAATGTGTTTTTCTTTTATAAATAGAAATAAAACCTGGCAGCAGAACAGTTTCGGCCCGTCCTTAACCATGTGGCCAACTTCAGCTGAATGTACAAAGATACATAAACTTGAAAATGTCCATATGGTTAACAACGGGCCGAAACTGTCCTGTTTCCAGGTTTTATTTTAAAGCTGTGTGTGTCCTTTATTTTAGATTAATATAATTTATCGTCACACGTTGAATTATTAACTAAATTTAGAAATATCGTAACAGCAGAAAATAGTTGATGAAGCAGGTAAACAAAAGAAAAAAAAAGGTTTTTGGGTTAGAAATTACCTAATTCAGAAGAAAGAAAAAGATAAACAATTCTAAGATAAACTAGCTAGCGAATGTAAGCAGTTTTGCAGGGACATTATGTATTGTTATTTTAAGATATCGTCATTTTTCGACTTGGTTTTCAGTTTCTTTTCCGTCATTTGGACCCATTACTACTGACTTTCTTTCTAACAAGAACTTAACCTTCGTTACATTTGTAGGTTTGTAGGAAAAGAAATTTTTGATTGTCTTGATTACAAATAGACGGACAGAGATATTTCGATTCGTATTCAAAAATGTTTTTAAAATGTCCGTGATGCACATTAACAAACGTTAGAAAAGTAATACGAAATATTTATTTTATTGTGGGGTAGTTACTTTCATTCAGATAAGAAATAGTAAAAGATATTCAGTTGCTGAAAATTTGCATTGAATAATATTAAAGTTCAGGATCTCTGATTGTTGTTTTAAGTTTTGTGAATTTTAGTTTTCAAGTTACTAAAGATACGAGATACTTTTCTCAGTAATACTTCAGAAAACCAAGTATATTAACATGCTACATAAAAGATGTGTCAACAGAAGAGAAAGAAAAAACAAACTACTTTAGAATGCAAATTTAAATTATATAATTTTTGTAGTGACGACAAGATTTATGGTTCAGAAGCGAGTACTTGTATGAAAATTTTGAGTAGGTAGTTTTTAATGATTCTCGACAGTCCGTTTCAATCTGATTAGCATAAATGAGATGAATTAGAATTGGCATTGTAAATAATGGCAAGGTACCATGTAATATTTCATGTAACAGCCTAATTGAAAATAAAATAAATGCAATCCACTTATTACATCAAAAAAAATAATGCTGTAAAAGGTAAAAAGAGCTGTTTTAAAAAAAGACTATTCCTACAAAAACGAGACAATAACAATACCGAATTGAGAAATCCATGTGCCAGCATTCCGCCGGCCATAAATGAATTTTCTCTGCGAATTAAAAAGAAAAAAAAGCGCCTAAACTACGTACAGGGTAATTCAAAATTCCCTGCATAAACTTTAAAGGTTGGTCAGGAATACAAAATAAACGTTATTGATAGTAGAACGTATGTTCGAAAACGCCATCCGAATGCGCTAGAAGGCGCTGTTTAGCAGCACATTAGTCTGAACATGAAGTCCTGTGGAAAGGTGCTCCACCTTGCAAAAACGTCGTCGTTTTCCGATACCCTCGTTGCTGAAGGTCCGGGATGACTAAAACAGCATTTCCGATACAAAGTTGCGGTTTCCAGACAGGTCACAGGTCCGGTTGGATGGATTTCCTTGCAGAAAAATGGGCAGATCAGATATGTGATCGTAAACCCTATCCATACCTTTGATGAATGAAAGAGAATATGTTGAAACTGACGAGGATTCACCATGCGCCGCAATGCACCTTTCCGCGAAAGATTTCCGGCGTCTGTACTCCGCTTTTCACCATTTTCTTTAAAATTAAGGAGCATTCCGGCAATGTGAGAACCATCGCGTGAAGAATGTTGAAGAGTGTCTCCGACCAGCTTCACACTTTATTTCACGCTAGGTTCGATGCCTTACGATATTAGCACTATGCGAATTTCAACAGGTGGTTCTGTTCGCAACGCCATATTTCCCCCTGTCTGTAATTATTTGAAGTTTTCTGTTTTTATTGCTGAAATCTTTTTCCCATAATCTGGAATGTATAAGTCTGTATATAGTTTCGCCCACTAGTTCTCTCTCTAGAGTGCTCTGCATGAGATACTTTAATTTGAATCGCCTTGTAGTTACTGGTTCCTGAAGCCAAATTGACCCCCTGTGGGGCATGCGCCCCACGTTGGGAAACAGGGTTCTAGACTGTAGTTTTCTGCAAATTTTACATGTTTGAAAGTTTCGTTAATGTAAATAAATTCAGAATTTGGTAATACTCTACATTATATTAGAAAAAAAAAGCAAAATAAATTCCAGAAAAGCATGTTTACCAAACTGCTGTTACAATAACTGAAAATCGCATAAACACTATCCAACTAATCTGCTGCTTTCGAAACAGACTGACTCCTGGAAAATTTCTATTTTACGTAAGCTCTAAAACGATATTTTTTTTTTATTTTTAACCTTTATCTTTATAGGCGAATTTTGCATATTTAGCGTAATTTTTTAAAAAAAATAAAAGAAAACTATTTTATCAAATCTGGAATTTCATTTTCTAATTTTTTTGAATAAGGTGCTTGAAATGAAAATAAGACAACATGTGCAAGAACAGATGATTTAAGAGATTTTTTTTTTAATATTTTTGGGATTACAAAGAAGAAAATGAATAAATTCCAAAGACAGTGTTCTGTCTGCGTTTCCTTTTCATTGATTTTTCTTTTCTTAATTCGATTAAGTTTGAAACAAGAGCAAACAATTGGAGGCAGCATTGAATATTAAAATTACCAACAGGAATGAGAATATTATTAAGATTCTGTAATATTCTAGAACACGATCTCTGATATAATAAAAATAAGTTGAAACGAGTAGTTTTGGAACGGAAACTGAAATAAAGAAAAGTTGAGAAATAAGAAAGTTAAAATTTGATGTTTCACGTTTTTAATATTTGAGTTTCAAATCACCAAAATGGTAATAAATTCAACTACACTAATAATCTTTCTTCTCCATTAATACTTTGCTAATATCTTAAAAATTAGAATAGTTAACAAGTTTCTGGCTCTTTCTGTAGTATCAATTCAGCCTTGTTTTTACATTAATAACTTGTAAATGCTATTAAAAAATGTGGGAACATAAAAAAAAAATGAATATCTCATTAGTTAAGAAAGAGTAGTTGTTGAGATTTTCTTCAGCCCAGAGTAAATCAATAATTATAAACAGAAAACTCAAGTTTGCTTCAGTTTTTGGCTAGACATCGGTTTTTAGTCTTGAAGATGCGAATGCCAATAAATTCTGTGCAGCAATAAGGAGCCAAAAAAAAATGAACATTCGTACAGCTGTCAAATGTCATTTGGAGTGTTCGACTTCTCCCCGAGTTCCACCCGTTATTTTTTGGCTTTTCCCCATCCTCCAATGGCTTGAGTGCGCCTCCTCCACCCCTTTGAAGAGCGCTCTTGGTTCCATCGATTGACCATCTAATCCAATTCACTCAGAAAGAAACGGCGTCACTGATTGGGTCTTCGATTCGGACGAAGCGGATTTATCGACTGGACCAGCAAATCCAATTGAAAAAGATGTAAAATCGCCATCGACTTCCGCTATTGAGGAATAGCAGTCGAAGTTTTGGTGGATTCAATTGAGACGTGGAATTCCGTTTGCCATAGGTAAAAGATGCTCGGATAGTGCTGCAACATCCACTGAAATTTCGTCGACGTAGCTCTGTCCTTTAATGGTATTATCTGTTTGCAAATCTATAGGAAGAAATCCAGTAAGACAAAGTTGGAGAGGGATTCAACACAAACCTCAATGTTTATAGCGATAATCCTACAAATAATTGGCTTTCAAGATCTATGATAATTAGTATTCAGCTTCTATTATTATTATTATTGGTTTTGGGATCAAGTTCTTTTTTGTTCAGTCATATTTTTTCTTTCCTGTCATATTTATATCGAACAAGATATTGTATATGTTGACCTGTGGTTCTGTACTCGTCAGTCTATGATCAAACTAAGAATTCTTTAAAGATCTTTGAAGTTTTCTCAATTCTTAATATTCTTATTTCTTCTTAGTTCCTAAGTGCTAAATTGTTTTTTTGGCATTGAACAATTTTTCATTATAAATTTTTTAGGTAATCTTAACATATTAGAGGCGGAAGTCACACACCAATTATATCTTGATAAATTTCAGACATAAAATTTCAATTTTTCTAATTTCTCCCAATCAGCTTTTACTATCTTTCTGTTAGAAACTTGGTCTTTTATAATGAGCACAATCTTTTTTTAAATTAAAACTTACATCAAGCAGTTAAATATCTTAATTACCCCTTTCCAATTGAAATTGTTTTCTCTTTCAGACGCCATAGTACCTCCAGCTTCAAATTACGCTTGTCTTGCAATATAGTTCATGATACAAACAAATAATGAAGACCAATAACTCTTCAACTCTTCAACATTAATGCTTTTGACATATTTTAATGCTTGTGACATATTTCAGGTATCCGTTAAAACTGTACCTATCTTCAGAATCTATATACCGAAGATGGTGCCGTCTTAATGGGCATCTGAAACATGTCAATGCTTTTTTAATATTTTAATGTATTCATGTTTAAAGAGTGAGTTATTGGTCTTCATTATTTGTTGTATTCTTTGCCGGATATTAGATTTTTTTTAATAATAGTTCATGATAATTCACAAAATACTACTGTGTATCTTTTTACTTATGTTAAGTCTTCTATTGTTAATTAAACTAAATGTTCATTGAAGAAAAAAACAGTTGAAAAAAAA
>JAFIDM010005346.1:31523074-31544627 GCA_023159025.1 Thereuonema tuberculata | reverse complement strand
GATAAACTTATTAAAATATTATTTCCTGTTATTGTACCAGTATTTAACAAAAAGATTTTTCTTTTAATAGATCCGATTATTTTGTAGCTTTTGAGCATAAAGTTTCCTTTCATGGTTTGAATAACTCTCCGGTAATATTTGGTTGCTGTGGTTACGTCGAGTCTTATCACAACAAGTAATCATGCGGTATACCATGCTGCTTTTGCCTGTCATTCTCTGGTGTTTAGTTGCAGGTGCATAGTGACTGGGTTACTTTTCTTACATTTTCTTGGATGCCGTCCCCTCGAACATATTTTAAAGCACGTAGGATGAAACGATAAACAAAAACTTTCTATTGTCCTGCAAAACCGAAAAATTGAAAGGTGCTACTCAACTATTCAAATGGGATAGAAGTCTGAGATATTTATCAAAGTTCATCCATGAGTATCCCCCTCCCCCCCCCCAACATACCCTAGAAAGTTTTTTAATATATATTCAATTACTCCCCGTATATCCTTTCAATACAAAAGGATAATAATTTTTCAGCATTAAAAACTTAAACAAAATAAACTTCATTACGAGAACTAATAAAAGAAATAAAATGTATTTACATTCTGCTTTCTGCAGAGAAAACCATTTACTAGATTTCATAAAAAATATATTTTGCAAACATTTTGCTATACCTTTGAAAAATTACCATTTTATAAAATTTTTGCTCTCCATTTAAAGAATACCATTTTTTTTTGTTTCTAAATAATAGCAACCCGTGTTAAGAGAATCCATTCAATAATTAGAATAAAGTCACAACGTGAGAAAATAAAGACGGTGCACTGGAATTCATCTCTCTGCTGAAACGAGGAGTAGTCATAAACGGCCCACAAACAGAGCAATAAAAAGTGCAGATTTTGATATTGGTAGAAGTTACTGTAACTTTTGGCTTTTTTCTCAGCTATTAATTTTCGTAAGTTATTCCCTTTTAAATGCATATCCACGGATTTATTAATCTTTAAATTTCTTGTCTTCTATCGTCCTATAATTACAGTTCCATTTTATAATTTCATCTTTTTCTGTTTTGTCAGCAAGAGCAAAAAGTATAATTTACAAATCTAATAATATTAAAATTACTACTTTAAATCACGAAGTAAAACTACTTTCTAAACCTGCTTTCATTAATGGAAGTAAGGATAAGTATTCACAATAAATCTTCTATCAAGCGTAGGTCCTAGAAAATTACAAAAATTATTTCTCTACATGGAAAGTATCATAATAAATCAATTGGGAGTTTTAAAAATAAAAAGTAGTAAACGAAATTTAAATATTAAAATTCTATAATGTACACAATATAATAAAACGAAATGACATCATACATGTAATACAGGATAAATTTCTAAATCGGATGAGAATTTATCACAAGTCGGCTTCAGATCATAATTGAAAGCCAGAAATTCAGCTTACAGCAGTTGAATGCTGAATTTAGCTTTCTTGTCTAATTTTATTTTTTTTAATTTATTCTTAATAGGTTCAATGAGATTTGTTTACTGTGATTTTCTCTTTCCGTTTCGTGTTGTTTTGAAATCATTGATCTATTCATCCCATTCGTCCTAAGTCTAAGGATCGAATGTGCTTTCGAATTCATAGACAGAGATTTCCCTTGCGTCCGTACGGTGCTTCTGGGAAAGTAAAGACAAAAAAGAAATTACAGCTGATTAATGTTTAGAAATTGTTTCTAGCAGTCCAGTAGGGGAAATCTTTTCTCCTTCCTAAGCCAGCGAATATGTCTTTTGTTTTGTTGCTCTCTTTTGTGGTCTTTGTTTCTTTATTAGGAACATGAATTTTCTGAAGAAATTAAACTCTACTTAACTGTCTTTGAAATATTTTTATTTTTTTATTTTTTTTAAATAATACAAAGAAAAGTCTCGGTATTTTTAAATTATAATACCAGGGAAATACAAAATTAAAGTTTTCGCTTTCTGAAATTTTTTTTCAGTCGAGAAATAATTCAGTTGCTTGAACCTTAATTTTTTCAATAATTTCAATAATTTAAAGTGATTATGAAGAGAATTTTGTACATTCTAGAACTTACTATTTGATGTATTTACTTTAAATTTATTTTCCTTGAAATCGTTTTCGACAAGTATTTTTTACCACTTTTTTAGGCAAATTTTCTTTCAACATCCACTTTGCACATTTTTCAAATAAAAAGTTATATTGTCTGCAATCTAACTTACGTGAATATGTCTTATAAGATTCAGGAATACCCATTGACTGAATGTAAATTCTTTCAAACAAGTATGCACACGCGCATTTCATAACCCAAATTTTCGTTAGGAAAAGAGACTAAACAAAGTAAATTTAATCATCTCTTTGCCAGCTAACTTTAGAAGGAAATTTGTTAATTTTATTTTCGTGTTTCGTTCTTGTATTTGAATAAAGAAATTGAATTGTAGAAGAAGAATAATAAAGAGATAAAAATCATTAAATTCTTTCAGTTTGCCGGTACCCGGGTTCAAATCCCGGTCAAGAGCATGGATGTTTCAATTTCCTTTTCTGTGTTGTCAGCCTCTTCGTCACTTTCTGACGTCATTCCGTAATGGCGTCCTGGAGAAGGCAACGGGAAACCACTCCAGTATCTGTTCCCTTGTAAATCTAGGGGTTCACTCTTCGGGGCTTCTCCTAGGGGTTCACTCTTCGGGGGTCACTAGGGTTCCGTAGACCGCGTACCTTCGCATACGAAGTTCGCACATCATGATCATGAGTTATGTTAAAGCAGTAAACAACATAGTAATGATGTTAATATTTACAGAATTTCAATAATATTAAATTCAATTTCATGATAAAGCAAAAATCAAAAATGTTGCACATACAGGGAGCAACGTTTCAGTCTAAATATAATACTGAAGAAATTATTTTTTCCGTTAGTGACATAGAAAACGAATGCTTTTATGAACTTTACATTATATATTTGGTTTAAGTTCTTTCTTATTTATAATGTTTGGTAAATTTAAAAATTTATTTCTATATAATTTAGCTTTAAAACTAATTAAATACGTTCCATGAAATTGGAACTTGTTAGGACTATTCCACTAGCTAAACTATACTAGCTTCTACAGTAATTTATACATTTATACATTTTTTTTTAATATAAGGAAATGTAATACAGTATTTTCTTATTGTAGGATTCTGCAGTGCAGTTGTGGAGGAATATCCATAACTTCAGAAAAACATTGCTTAGAAAACCTTAAATTTCAAATAAAAGAGTAAGCTTCTCAAAATGTTTGTAAGTCATTTTATTATTAGGCTATTGTTTTTCCTCTTTATTAGAGAATCAACAGAACCAGTGAAGGAAAAAAGGCAAACAGTCAATGAACTTTGTAGATACCAATTTCGTAATTAGCAAGAAGCTTCTTGGAAATTCTTAATTAATGACTGCAACAGAAGATTATTTTCTCATTACTTATTTCATTGCATCTTCTGGATAATTATAGCAATATGGAAACATACAATTTGTTTTTGTTTTCTTTATTGTTTGTGTTTATTTTTAGCATATAATTCTAGAATACTTCCAAATTGAGGAAATGTTATATTTCACTTTCTCTGAAAGAAATGCATATGCATATTAGTTAATGTATATTTATATAAGATAGTAATCAATTTCAGTAACTACAAAAACACTTTTTGCATTTATCAAGATGTATCTTAATTCGCAGAATAATATCTTAATAAACTTTGGAATCCGTAAAGTAACTGATTGACAAATATTATCCATTTGTTATTTACGTTTAATATCTTCTTTATTCTGAACGATAGCTGTTATAATCGTTATAGTATAATGGTGTCTATAAATATTTATATCTTCATATAAACAATTCACTTTTAACATTTCTGGTCGCAGTAGCTTTCACGATATACATATTCATAACAACTGCTTACTAGAAGTTTCTTAATGATATTCGCTTTCACACCGACAATTTGACGTAACTTTCACATTTCCAGATAAATTCATAATCTCCATAAATAATTTCTTTCCACTTTTCTTAAATCTCACTATTTTCCGTAAGTTCTATTATTCATTAATATAGATTCAATCTTTGCTTGGGAATATTCTTTTTTGTCTTCCACTTCTATTTAATAAATTTAATTATTGTAAATTTCCTGTTATAAAAATACATGCCTTTTTTCCATGGGAAAATATCACATCCACCATTTTTTATCTTTTTTCCTTATTACCAAGGAGATCAGTTGTTGAAGCACCATCTCACATGATTTTACTGTTCGCATTACTATTGTGATATTAAATTTTTTTCTTCACAAATCTTTGATTTTAACATTAACAAATTTCGTAAGTATTTTTTTTTAAAATTTCGTAATTTAAAAAAAAATACTTACAATGAACCTTGAATATTAAAATTCTTTAGCAATATTCACTTTTTTTCAGAGAAACTGAACACTAAATATCTTCAACTTAAAGGCATTGGTGGAATTATAGATTGGAAATAAATAATTTAACAATAAAAAAAAAGTAAGAATAAGTTAACCTCTTTAGAATAATGATGGCAATATGGAAAGAGAAAACCATACAATTAGTAGTAATGACGAAATAACATCTCTAATGATAAATAAAACAATATTTAGATTAAATGCAATAAGTTTCAAGTTGAACACAATTATTTGTTGCACTGCTGATAAGCTTATAAAGCCTAATTGATAATTAAATAAAATTGATCTATTCATTATTTTGAATGTTTTTAAACGTGAAATAATTCAGTAGATGTTTTATCAACATATGTAATTTAATATAATCCAAGTACATGTTTCGGATGTTATTTATATCAAGTTTCAGATCTGGCGAACACAATTTCAAATCTGAAAACAATCAAGAATTAACACATATTATACATCTCCAATAAATTTAAAAAACATGCACATTTTATAATAATTGAACATTCAACAAAGTTCTGATATCTGGAACTTCTATTAATAATGAACATAACTGACTTCCCTCACGCACTTCCTGGGTTTGGAAAATTATTTTAATGATCTTGTGAACATAGAAATAATTTCTACAATGGAACGCCCGCTACTGAAATCGAACCTGCAACCTCCTGATCCGAAGTTAGATGTCTTATCGATTTGCCCACGGGACTAAATTCTAATTATTATTAAATATCTCTTATCACTCCCTGTGGTAAGAGATTGTGTGTGTGTGTGTGTGTGTGTGTGTGACGCAATGAGAGAAGAGCCAGAGAAAACAAATAAAATTAACTCGTAAATTTTAGTCTACTAGATTAAATTTTAAATTTCAATGTTCATTTCTTTAACCTACTACAAGCGCGGGCCAGACGAGCATGAGATGCAGAAGCTCGGCCTCGGCGATCATCTGAAGAGTCCTTAGAGACATATTTCGACATGAATGGGAGAAATTAAAAATCATATTTAAACACAGAAAAAAACTTCTACTTAAAACACACTATCTCAACTAAAAGTCGTCACATTGTTCCTACCGTCATTGTTGACGGAGGATATACTAGTATTAATAATACACACCTACAGTTCAGTTCATGAAAGAAGAGCTTTTGATGACGTAATTTCCTTATAGATTGATTTTTCCAAGACGTAACAGCGCCATCTATTGCTGAAATCCGTAACTGAATCTTATAAACATTTGAAAACGTTTGAAAACTGTGGTTGTATTTTCTACAGTTACGAATACATAATAATAATTGAAATTGAAATAATTACAAACGTTTCACACTATTTCCATTGCTTGGCCATGCAAAGTTTGTCCTTTCTTGGTCACGCTTATGCGATCACAAAACGACGCTATCTTGGACTGACTGCTCGGAGTTCAAGTTGATGATGTCATGACTAGTGACGTTTGTTCCAGACAAATCGATTGCTACGTAATGACCACATATGGCAAACCCTTCTTTTTTGAAAACTCCTATATGACATTGAGGAATGATACCTCTAATAGTATTTGCGTTCTAATTAACAATACTGAATGATTTAATATCCAATGTTCGATAATTTATAATCACGAATACAAAATTACTCAGTGCTCCATAAAATTCATTCATTCATTCATTTAATATTCATGTGCTGCAACAACGCCTTTTAGAAAACTGTACTTCCATTTACTAATTAAAATTTTAAATTAAAGAAATCAGCAAAACGCTGTTATGAAAAAGTTATTCATTCAATTCCACAAGTTTAATATATTATTCATAAAAGCCATTTGTAAATAGCTTGAAAGTGAAGACTTTTAATTTCCTCAGTCTCCAAGCTGTCGTATACAAAGTATATATTGATTTTTCGTCTCAGTCTTACGTACATAATTATTGCTTTGAAAAGGTTTTCCTCTGAATGTCTTAGAAAATAAATATTAATTTTTTTACAAAAGGAAAACTGCAATATTTACAATATTACATTTCAACTTAACTAAGTTTTGAACTAATTCAAACGAAAATATTAAATAATATTAAAAGCAAATGTCTAATCAAAATTTACTAAAATTTAATTCTAAGGCTTGAGAGATTTATTGTCTAAATTTCTCTTCATTAAACCTTTCATATTCGACGATTAATAATTTAAAGGATAAATATCTCAATTAATGGCTTCTGACCATTAATTCTAATAAAAAAGAGACATTGAATCTTTATTTTATACTGGCTACTTGTTAAAAATAATTCTTTTTTATTTTCAATTCATTTACTTAACATGCAAAATTAAAAATTTTGAAAACGATTGAGGATCTAGTTTTATTTTCTGTGTTAATTTGAGAGAAAAATATATATAAAAAACTTTTCCCCATTTGGACGGAAACATTCATGTTTATAAGAGTATTGAAAAGTGGTCCCACATCGGAAAAATGTGTCAATGATTTTGAGAAAAATTAGACAATGGGTTTAGTTACATTTATTTTTTTTCAATTTGAAAGTAAGACTGCAAGACTTTGGTTGATTGTAAAGTAAACATACTAAGTGGAAGAGTAAGAAAACTTTGTAGTAATGGGATTTAACGGGTTAGAAGACACCAACTTTTTCTAGACGCCATTCAGAATTCTGTCGGTGTTTTGAGATCAGAGCAAAGTGATAAAAGTGTAGGAGTTGAGATGCGCAGAAACATGACCAATGAGTGGCTGAAAGAATGTTCCTGAAGTCAAACATAGCATAGACCCTCAAAATAATAAAAAGAAGGGGAAAAAAAGGGGCCGCGAAATATCACTTCATTTGGAACCAGTTAGGTCTGGTGAATTGGTGATGAATCGATCGATTTGCTTGGATCTGTGTGCGCGCTATCTGGTTGCCTCTCAGTTGATGTGGACCGATTGGAGGCGAACGACACTCTTAAGAATCCCCGTCACTCACATCGTGTCACGGAGGCTTCTCGTTCGAACTGCCGGCGCGACACCATTAAAATGAAGGAAGTTTCCCCTCTGCAAAAAAAGAGGAGAAAGGGCATTGCATCCTCCCAGCATTGAGACATTGTGCGTTTGAATGACACAGTCATGATTGCAAAAGCTTCCTAAATCCGTTAACTCTTGTTAGCTTTCAAGTTTTTGAAGAATGAAATAGCTTTTTCTTTCTCGAATCATTACATCGAAAAGTAATACAATGTGTTTGAACACAACCAAGAATTATAAACATTAAAGCAAATTACTATTATGTTAATTTAAAATTCTGTAACATTACTAAAAAGAGAAATTATTGCTATGAAAATTAAAAAAAAAAAATCCATGCAACATAAATAAGATATAAAGATTCACATGATGTCATAAGAGCAGAAATGCTGCCATTGAGACTTTAACTTCTGAACTTATCTCATACTTACTGAAGAGTAATTCTCTTAAGGGAACATTAACCGAATTGCTATCATAAATGCAATATCTAGATTTTGTTGTATATTTGTTATATTTGTAGAGGAAAACTTCTGATAAGAGAAAGCTGGCCTTTCCATTGTTAAATCTATGTAAAAAGTTTGCCTTTAAATGTTCATCTTCAGAATGGATATTGACAGTATCTCATCTGTAAACAATGGGTCTGCATCATATTTCTATTGTAATACCTTAAGATTTATCTGCTAAAAACATGAAATAGAATCTAAAGAAAACCTGCTTTTGAAAAGTGTCCAACAATGTCATCTGAGCGATGAACGACCTCGGCACCCATGAAAAGGTATTTAGCAAATAATTAGGCATGTATATTACGTTGCCCAAAGTATTCGGACAAAAGGTATTGACGATTTATGACGCTGTATCGCTCCTGTTATTACGAGGTCGGGCCTCCTTTTACTGAGATTACAGGCATTATCCTTCCGGGTAGGCCCTCCACTACATTTCGATAATTCGTTTCGATTCGTTGTACTACGAACAGCTGACAAGTGTTAGTTGGAGAAATGGATCTGGCATGAAATCTTCGCTGCAACTCATCCCAGAGATGATCCACACTGTTGAGATCGTAGCATTGAGGGGGCCAGTTAAGTTCTTCCATCTCCATGTTTCAAAACTACCGAGACATGAACCCTTAATTTGTAGTAAATGCTTTATCGTTCTGATACAGAAAAAGGACTTTTCCAAACTGTTGGATCAGTGCAGAAGAACGGAAATATCTTGGTGTTATTATCCAAAATATCTTGGTATACAACTGCATTTAAATATCCAGACACAGAAACAAACGGACCCAGTCTAAACCAGCCTCAGACCTTTATTTTGCAGCCTCCTAATTTTACTGTTGACATAAGATAGTCCTGTTAAATTCCGATCACCAGACATCCGATATATGCAGACACGTCCGTCGGATTTTCAGCTCGAATACAACGATTTATTGCTCCACGGAACCATCTTTCTTGATCGAGAGTCCATTGACGACGGGCATTGACAGGTAGAATCTTGGTCGTGAGTTCTGAGATCGACCATGAAAATCAAAGGCAGACAAGTATAGGCGAATTGTTCGGTCACTGACAATTTTTACCGAGCGCATACGGAAGTCGTTTGCGATGGCTTCTAACCCTGATTTGAGATTTTCATTGAGAGCACATTTAAGAGCTACCGGTCCTGCTTTGTCAGTTTCTTAGCCTAGCAAATCTGCTGAGGAGTTCGGTGGTTCCATCACGTTTCTATTTCATGATAACATCGCTGATAGTAGACCGGATAATATGGCCGAAATCTCTAGAACCACATGACTAAAACTGTGGGCTCCGGATATTTTGTCACGTTCAAACGGCTTCAACTATTTTGGTCCACTCAACCTGACGTAAAAGAATGTCTACATTGTTAAGGCGCACGTGCCATTCCTTCTATAGCATTACTAACGTATTCCAGCATCACTGTGACGAGTCCAGTGGAGCTAGGAGGGGATCCGGACCCATTAGGCCACGTAGTTATGTAGAATGTAGAGATCCTACAGAATACTTCTGAAAACCAGTTTGCTGCTTTACTATGAACAATCGTTTGTTTGCTGTAATTTGCTATGAAAAGATACTGTACATGAGTTTAATAATTACTTTTTCCCCGGATTAACACCCATTCGCTTAAATACTGAAGTAAACCAAAAATATTAACATGCATCTTTTTATTCTGTAAAAATTCAAACGACGTTAGTACTTACCAAATCACATCTGTAATTTTTAAAAATAAACTAATTACGATTCACTGTTTACGTATATTTTACCGTGAATTATCCTGCAGGATAAATTATTTTAATCGTTATTTTGAGTGTATGATTTTTTTTATAGTAATAATAACGGTTAATTCCGAGAAAATGTTTGTTAATACGTCTCGGTGGAAAAAAAAACAAATGCTGAAAACTATCTTAATTTAGGAAACTAGATAGATTTTGATGTAATTTCGATGTGATTGCTTAAAGCTATATTTTGTTTTCCAATTTCGGGGTTAACCAACCTTTTTTGGACTCGAAAGCTACTCTTTTTGAAATTAGGCGACTAATATAATAACGAAGAAGTAATAAGGTAGACATGTAAGATTTGGCAATAGTAGTGATTAAGTATTTCTTTTTCATGGTATCTTATTTCTAAATATCTTTTTCCAAGATGTATTTTACTTATTAGATACTTGACATTGCATTCCAGTAATAAAATGTCAAGTATTTTGTAATGACTTGTCCATGTAGGAAGGCATACTATGCTGTCCTGAAGTGGCGGTCATATGATCATCAATCAGACTGTTTCTATAGCAGAACAATATAAACAGAAACAGGGAAAAACTCGTCCAATTAAAATGCTAATTTTCGAGCATTCCAATAGGAATCTAGTGTTATTAATATAAATCGCCATGGGCTACCGTCTTTGATCTGGTGGTCGACATTTTGATTTAATTTTGATTTCGTAAGAATTCCGCTGAACTTACATCGAACTAAAAAAAACATTCAATACTGAAAATAATGTGAGATTAACATTTCCTGTCATTTCATGATTGTAGTTTCTAAACGTATTTAAAAGCGCAAGTGAATTTGAAAAAGGAAAAGTGCTTTTATTTCGTACTTTTTCCATGACTGTAAATGTGCGTGGGTTGAAACGACCTGTAAACCTTTTACACAATTCTCCATCAATGATTAATTAATGAGATTAATTTTTTGTCAGCTGTCCTGGTCGACTTATTTCATTTTTGAAAACTTTAAACTATAAGAAGAAAAGATTATTCATACTTTTTTAACAAAATGAACTAAAAGTAAGAACATTTTATTTACATAATAGAAAGACAAATCTTAAGTTCGTATATTTTATATTATAAAATTCAAGACGCAAAATACTTCAAACTTTATAAAATTTATAGAATTTTTCAAACTTAATTAAACTTTTATCCTTATCAGGTGTTCAAGCCTTTGTATTTTTCTTAACTGAAAACAACTTTTCCGTAGAGAAAATCTGCTAAAAACTTTTAATGTGGTTAATTTTTATCTTTCAACATTCTTAATCTGAGTGCTTTAATGCGTTACCTTTTCTTTCTTTACTGAATTGATTATTTAAAGTAGCTTTTAGTGAAAATCTTCTCTATACTTGGCTGAACATTCGAAAGTACATTAAAGAAACTATGGTTTTAAAGTGCATTACTGAAAACCGTTAACAAATTTGCTAATGAGATAATTACAAAAAAAAGTATTAAATAAGGACTTTCAAAATTTCTGAAATGATTTACAGAAAAATATCATAAGATGTAATTACTCATTATATAATTATCATATAAAAAAATTTCTACTTAATATTTATTATAATCATCTCCATTTTTCTTTCAAATCGAAAGAAGTGTTTTCACGAATAAAGAAACTTAACAATAGTAAATATAAAGGAAGATATGTTACCAATGTCAGAACCTATTAATAAATAGTGTGATAACAAAAAATATTGATTACATTAATCAATTTGGAGTTATGTATGTATGTATGTATGTATGTATGTATGTATGTATGTATGAATGAATGAATGAACGGATGGATCTAATTTTTTTATAAGTATCCCATTACAAGAGGTTGCGGGAGATACGGCTCCAGGCGTTTCGTGATCAATGGGATTAAAGGGTGGTCAATCCTTTGTCGGCCGCCTTTACCCTGAGGAAATAAACCCATCACCCATTCTTAAGAGGGTTGGATGGGCTGTAAGACATGTCTAAAGGAGAAATCAGCTGGTCCCCAATCTCCTCCGGTAAAGGAATCAGGCTCCTCTAGATCGCATTGGAGCGCGTTACCACGTGGCTACTGGACGCACGATGGATATTTTAGTAGAATTTTTAGTAGTTGATCAGTGTTGTTAAAAGATAGTTTTAAGAAATAAATAACAATTACATGAGAAGTATTTTTGTTTCCATATTCTTTAAATAATTTAAAGCTCTAAATAGTACCTCCGTAGAATCTTTAGTGCCTTTGATAAATGCTTCTAAATAATGAATTGCTTTTAAATCATGAATTGATAATCTTATACAGTGCTGAATTTATAAAAATGTAATTTTAATTCGAGAACTGAATAATACCAAAGTAAAGTCAGTATTTAGGAAGCGATTTCCTTACATGTTACAATAACGAAGAACGTATAACCTACTTCCTTAAAATGACATCTATATTTCTTTCTTTATTCTTTAAGTTCCTGGAAACGATAAAATTGAAAAATTTATATTGTAATATTTTACAAAACACAAATACTAAATTCCACATTCTGAAAAGAAAATTAATGAAAATACACTTTATTTACTTGAATTGCATAAATCGTAAATTTTAATTGAATTAAACTAGTCAAAATGGATTAAGAATGTAATATTAGTTATTTAAGTCAATTGATTGTTTCAATATCAAAGTAATAGGATAGAAATCAATTCTTTAGATTGTCGCCATCTGGTGAAGGATCTATTGGAAAAGATTTCAAAAATAACATAGATCGTTCGTAGTCCTCGAATTGTAGAGCAAGTTTAAAAATATCTACCTAGCGGTTAAAAAGTTATTATAGATTCACATTCACCCACAAATATTTGGTTGGCCAAAAAGTTCGTTCGGTTTTTTATAAATGCGTTGGCTCTAGTAGCGCTTAGGTATCCTTAACGTCCACATCATTTTTTTTAGATTGTGACAGCTGTCATATCAGCATGCATTTAAAACAAAAACTAATCAAAATAGGGGAATTATGTGTCGCCAGTTTAATATTGAAAATGGACGAAAATAAGCGCACAAGACCTCATGTTTCTTTGATGATCAGGCAAAAAGTGTAACAGCTTGGCTGGAAAGTTCTGATTCATGTTGTATTCACCAGACATTGCACCTTCGGATTTCTATTTAATCGAGTCTTTACAAAATTCTCTTGATTAAAAAAAATCAATTGCTGGAAAACTGCAAAAGGCATCTGGAACATTTTTTCGCTCAGGAAGATAAAAAGTTTTAGAAGATGGAATTATGAAATTGCCTGAAAGAAGACAGAAGCTAGTGAAACAAATCGTTAAAGACATTGTTCAATAAAATTATTGATGAAAATGAAGAATGTGTCTTTTATTTTTACTTAAAAATCGAAGGAACTTTTTGGCCAACCTAATTTTTACTAATTGATTTGATAAGCCTTACTGTCTCATCTTCCTGAAAATAAGATAAAAATTAAAATTTCGCTTTGTAAATACGTACAATCTTAAAAATTACCGATAAATTTCAAGAACGATGTTGCCGAAGTTAATAGATTCACTGTAAGCTAAAATCAAAAACTATACTGAAAGTAACTATTTTTCTACAATATTACACCTCATTATTATATTATTTTGCAGAAACAATTAATGCTGAAATGACATTTGAATTTCATTTCGAGATTCAGAAGTTGGTATCTGTTTAAACATTAAACTTTGCTTAATATTCAACATGCTTTAATTTGTAATGCTAGAGAAGAAACCTTCCATTTCTATTGTAAGCATATCATATTTAGAAATTGTCAGATGGTTTTCGTTAATAAGTTTCTTTATAGACCTTCCACATTTTTATTCCAAAGTCCTTTCTAAATGTATTTTTATATGAGTGGACATAAGTTGATTGATCAAAATTTAACTCATTTTGTGAATAAAACCTTCACAGTTGTTATCTCGTAAGAAACTGCTAGAATTTCTTCGCTAGATTCTACTAATCGATCATTGTACATAAAAATGTAAAGAGTGGACACTCTTATGTTCATTCTATCCGTCCGTCCGTCTATCAGTCATCACCTCTCACTTTAAAAGACAATGAAACATATCCAATGGAAACCCTTGACTTGAAGTGGAAAAATACGACTTCCGGTGTGTGGTCACTTCCTGTCTCACTTCCTTCCGCAAATGAATACTAGGATCCTTTTTTTGCCTTATTTTTTATGCCTCAAGCACATTGCTTCTGTAATAAAGACAGGAATGAATAAATCAATTCAGGATTTGAAAATCGTCTTGATTGTATAATTCCTACAAGATACAAACTGTAATGAGTTTGGAATTGTAGATGTGAATTACTGTTGTAATTTCAGATTACAATGCGATTCCATTATGCAAATTGTTCGTATGGTTAATTTGGTTTTGAAGAGAAATTAAAGAACGTTTAATGCCTTGGCAACGATGATAGTCTATCCTTAGGGACTATCCTTACGGTAGTTTTTTTTTCTTCTGTTTCAGCGATTTGATAATCTTCCTTCGTCGAGATTATGCGGGGAACGAGAGTTGGTCGTTACGGAGCTGACCAATATCTCGTTGATGGTTTGAGAGGCGCTATTCTGTAATGAGTTTGGGCTGCCGCATGTTGAATGAGTAGGGGACAGTCTTCGGTTGAAGATATAGACGGTCGCCAAGCATTCGCCTGGTATTCTTAAAAGAAAAGGAGGGGGGACGTCAGCGGAGGAGTTCATGGTGGTTCGGGTGCGATGATGAAGTCTGGAGAGCGGGGCGTCGCACCACGCGGGTCACGAGTGCGAGGGAAGCAATTGGACTCGCTCCACTGCCGGGACAAATGGGCTTCGTTCTTGTCTGGTCGGTGACAAACGGACGTCTCCCCGCAAACCGAGGGTTGGGGAGACACATGCCGATGGAGAAGCGGTTCACTCGAAAGAGCGCTCTCTCTTCCATTACCGGCCCCATCCACCCTAACGACCAACCAAACTGCCCTCCACTTCTTGGCATGCGTCAACTGTCACGAGATGAAAACGCGCTTGACGGAGTAGTTTCCGTTCAATGGAAAATCCAAAGGAAATTCCGGTATCAGAAACTTAGCTACTAACACGCAGTCAGTTATCTGGAGTTTGCAAGCCCTTTTGTTCCTTTACATCCATCACCAAACGAGAATAAATTGTGTTTTGATGGCACTTAAATGACTAAAATTCCAGCAGTGGAATATTTCGAACAATGCACAGACCACTTACAGAGCCTTTGTAAACATGTTTCTTTTCGTTTCGAAAGCTTCTTTATCTTGATTCACTTCTTTCTGTAAAGAATTTTTGGTTTATAGACGAATATTTCACCCTGCTATCGTCTTTTTGAAAGTCTCAAAACTTCATTCATAAATTCATTGGAAAACATACAATATTAAAACATACTATTAATTATAAATTTGTAATTAACTTTCCATATAAAAAGAAGGAAATGTCTTCTGACTTGTATAGTTAAATACTTTATTCAAAATAAAATATGAAAACGACATTGGTTTTCAGGTATTACTACAGTAGCAAGTAGCTTCAGATACTGGAATTTCAAGTTTTGTCATTGTGATAAATCCAGCCTGAATTCAATGAATGCATTAATCAGTGCTGTTAAAAAAAATACTTAAGTTCTTACAAAGAAACTGTAATGAAATGGAGTAGGACTAAATAAATTTGTGATTTAATTGACTTCCTATTTCTTATTTTATTAGTCCTGTTCTATATAAAATTATAAATATTATTCCAATGTCATATTTTTTATTCCGTTTTTTCGATGTTTTGGAGAGTTCGTAACTTTGAATTCATATGAATTTCTAATTGTCTTTCACTCTTAAGTCTCCGAAAGAATAGCAAAGCTGTATTCACGTAACAGAAAATGTCTTAAGGTCAGAATCTGTATAAATGAAACCATATTCATTTACCGTAATTGCATTACATGAATTTGGCAGAACGGAAGACACCAAGTTTCACCTAAAGGAACAGTAACTTGAAGCAAACTGACCTCAAAGCTCGCTGTCAGGTCGACAGGTGTGTTTTAGCGACGTCAGAAGGTCTACTAAGGTTAACACCTCTTCATTGTTGCAGCAAATTTCAGAGAGAACTGGGAATGGGCACCTGTGATGTTGAAGTATAGTAGAAAGCCTTATCAGGCGCAGCGGTGTTGATTGATGTCTTTTGTACGATCCCCAGTTCCCCTCCACCGCAATTAAATGTTAATTCTTTTGGGGGAGACAAATTTTAAACGGGAACATTATTCGTTGAATCTTACTTTAAAAAACAAAACAAAATGAATGTTCAGAAGATTAGGGTGCATTCATTTATTATGGAAAGATTATTAAATTAAAAAGAAATAGCTTAGTTATGAACTAATGGCACTGGGACAAATATATATTTTGTTCACTTAACAGAAATATAGGAAGAAGATAACAATGGAAACGCACAAAAATGTCACAAAGGACTTGTACTGTACATTAAAACATTTCGGTTTAGAGCCCATTACGGGCTCATCAGATTAATGTGACTGGTAATGTGATGATGAGTCCGTTATGGGCTCGAAACTATAATGTTTTAATATATATATATATATTTATGTATAATTTTTAAATTTTATATTTTTTATCTTGGGACTATTTTATATTCATTAAACTTTTATCAGAAATACCGTATATGCTCCAATAGAGGCCCCCGGCGTTTATTTGCAAAACTAGGCTCGGCTTCCGGCGCTTAATAGAGACCGGCTGCTATTAGAGGCAGGCCATTATTAACAAACACCTTCAAAATGCAATATTTTTACACATAAATACCGGCTAATATTACAAACAGCTACTTTATTTGAATTTCACATGCTACATAAGACTGTTACAGATAAATGGCAATGTCTTTCGTACCTTTCGCTGCTATTCGTCGTCCGACTCCGCAATGGCAGGAGGCCATCTCACCGGAAGTTTCTTTCGGGTATTCCACCGAGCGAATCAAAAGGCAATGTACCGTAAGATATTAGGCAAGACTACAAAGATACGGACGCTTACACTAGTACCGGTAGGAAAATATCAAAGACCCGGCTACTGTTAGAGACCGGCCACTATTTGGCTGTGTCCCCTCTGCAGCCCGGCACTTATTAGAGACCGGCGACAATAAGAGCCTCGGCGTTTATTGGAGCATATACGTTATATGAACTTGTTTTCATTATTGGAATAATTTACAAAACTGTATTCATCTTTGCGCGAGATAAAGAGATATTTATTTGAGTTCAGGTTATTGAATGATCCCAGTTACATAGATATAATAAAGAATGTTACATTAGCGGACCGAAGTCAAGCAATTTTGTCCTAAAAAACGAAATTCTCAAAATAAGTTACATTTAAATGCCTTAGAAAGTTATTGTTGATGTTGATAAAATTTCATTGTTAACACAGAAACTTGGAAGAAAATGGAAAGATTCTAAAGGGCTTTAAACAATGTTTTGCAAAGTAACAACTAAATATTTTAAATGTTGCTAACAGTTAACCTTGAGAAAGTAAGAACATCTACAAAGAAATAGTACCTAATCTGCCCTTTGTAGATTTTCAAAACGTAATAGGAAGTTTTTTAAGCTGATCCAATTACATAAGCTACTCATTTAATAATTTCAAGTAAAGTGTGGCTTTAATTTTTACTTTCTGAATGAATAATGTCTCTTTCTATATATTTAAAGTTTGAGTGGAAAAAAATATAATTGGAAGTAAACAGAAGTCTTGACTGTCTAATCAACTTCAGGAAAGTGATTAAAAACGTTGCTTGATTTCTTTGAAATGAAATTTAATAAAAATTGATATTTTCTAGAAGCATTAATTTCCAAGTTGTCATCAACATGTAAACGTTTATTGCTTTTCCAATGAATATATGATTAGCTGCAGTCTAAATTTTTAATAATCACTTGCAGGTCTAATCTAAATTAATGAGTAAAGAAAATTGCATTTAATAAAATCTTTATAATAATAACGAACTGTGGAGCAAAGATTTTATATCAGTGTTTTAACGATCGTTGTAGTTGCTTCTGAAAAACTGTAATCTTCTTAGTTAAGTAGAAACATAACTGATCGTAATTAATAAGTAACTTTTCTGCCTTCAACATATCAAATCCACTTGTTACACTTTAAAAAATTTCGGAAACCAACACACATGATTAATTAAAATAAATTATACACAATTAAAAAGTTCACAACCGGTTTCACCTCCAATACGAGACTTTGACGAGTGATCGTATTAGAGGCGAAACCGTTTATGCAGTTTTTAATTGTATATAATGTTTTTTAACTAGTCTTGTGTGTTGGCTGTCCCCTATTTTTTAATTACTACGCGCACACGTAAATTTATATATTTTAATAAATATATTGTTGACTTGTATTTTGAACAGAAATCATAAAATGTCGACGATATTCGATTCTTAACGTTTTTAAAATATCAAGGCATCCATCCACTTCTCCACATATATTTCTCAAAGATAAAGATGTATTCACCAAATAACATCAAATTTGTGTAAGAGTCATTCAAATAAAAAGTTTGACCACATGTTTTTTACATTATTTCATAGGTCGTGTTAAGTCTTTCATATTTTACTTTGCTATTAACACTAAAGTTTTGCAATAATATTTTTCTTTAATTAGATGGAAGTTATAGCATAATTGTTCTTATTCTAACTCGTCCTCTAAACTTTCTTGAATTCTATCTTTGTCTTACAAATATCTTAAAATCTTCAAAATAATAATAGAAAAAAACTAAATATTAAGTTCTTTTTGACACAGCTTACTTTCGGTGTGTATATATTAGCTATTTTTTACAGTTGCAACAAAGCTTCAATCAACTAAGATAAATGCTCAAGGGTTTATCGCATAATGGGAAATGAGGATGCAGCGCTTGATGGGGAAAGGTGGGAGTAGCCCATAACAATAATACTCATATTTTAAAGATATCAATCCAGTCATTTTAGCGTGGTCATATCAGAGGTCATTTTTGAAGTTGGGGAGGGGTGGAGACCAAAAAAAATGTCTGTTTAATTTGTATCATAAATAAAAATAGCAGCTAATTTAAAGGTTATCTGTTCAACCATTTTATTGTGATGCGCATTAAACAGCCAAAGAAGAAAAATGTTAAAGGGGAATAGTAATTGATCTTAGTCATTAAAGTAGCGATTTACAATTTATTGTAAATTGACAAATAACTGTAACCATTGTTATTTCTACAGGGCTTTTGGAAACAGAGCTTTTGAAATATCCTATACGATTTCTAAACATTTAAAATACTATACTTTTTGATTCTGTTTAATTTTTAAATGTCATCTCTGACGTAATGTTGTTAGTAGAAAACGGTTTTCATTGACTTTCACTACTGCTTCAGTATATCAAGCTTGAGATTACATTCTTGTTCCTTTCGGATAATTAATTTTCCCCAATATATTCACGAGGGATTATTCCAATGAGATAGCACCAGGGGTTTAATTTAGCTGCAGATATGTTGGAAGAATTATCGCCGACAGGACATAACATTTTACAAGTACGATCGATGGAATGTAATGCAGTAATCTACTTAGCAGATTTCCAAAACATTGATTTTTCTTCTTTACCGACTTATTCATGTCTTGAGATATTCGCTAAAGTCTCTGTCTTAAATGGTATTCTGTCGTACAAAATGGCTTAATCCTTTCGGCTGCAAAGGAGAACCATCATTCTTTCTTTCAAAAAAAATACCATTATTCTCTCGCGCTACCATAGAGATGCTGAAAGGTTACAGCAAAAGTCTCACCACATTTATCATCAGATTTCCTTTATTGAGCTGCGTCACTGGCAACTTGACCGCTATGTTTGAGTTAAGTTCGAGATATTGATCATGAACAGAGTTAACTCACTGTGATAAACGTTACGTTATCAGAAGTTTAAATAATTTCGTCAGGGCTCCGAGTGATCTTCAAGATAATGTGGCTAATACTCTCGTCTGAAGTATCTGGTTTAAAGTATTAAAGTGAAAGGAAGAGGAAAAGTCAGAAAAAAAGATAAGTAACTAGTTTAAAGAGCAAATATATATATATATATAAAGAAGAAATAGATGACAGAGGTTAATAAGTGATCATTTTCAAATATTACATCGAAGTACTGTAATGGGTTTTAGTTTTACCAAATAAAATATTTCATTCCAAAGGAAAACAATGGAATATTTATTTTATTCTTGTGAATGCTCAGCTACAAAATAAAAATTTGAACAAATGAGAAAGTACGAAGACATTTTATGAAAAATTATGACGATTTTCATTCTTCTCGATATATATTGTTTATACTCTCGTTAAATTTTAGAAGTTAATTCATGTTTATTTGGAATTTATTAAGGAATCTCTGTAAAATGCAATTTGAAAACAGATCCATTTCTATGTTTAATTTAACTGGTTCAAGTTTCACAATTCTAGTAAGACGACAATATAACTTAATATTTGACGTTATTCTGATGTCAAATGTTCTCTGAAAGTTGATAATGTATCATTTAATCATTTAATGAACCAGTTAATGCAATCTTTAAAAGCAGAATTTGAATACTAATCTTAGTTTAGAATCAGTATTTTAACGTTCTTTAAGCACACATATTTTGGTTGAATTACATTAATTTAGTATTTATTTGTTTTGTTTTTTTCATGGAAAATGAAAAAAAAACTAATTTAGAACCGTTTTCGAATTTATAAGTGAAAAGATTATACTAACGTTGAATATTTATTTGCTTGCCTACAATTTGGAAGTGGAAGATGACATGGTATATTTGTCGCAAAGAAAAATGTCGTATCTCATCTAAATATTTAATCTTCCTAACTGTTTCCTGGTTGAAATACTAAATATACGTAGACTTGAGGACATTCCAAAACATTCTATAGCTTTTAATAAACTAAAAGTTAAGATTTTTTTTTTATTCTTTTGTAGAATTGAAGTGTTAACGAAAACTTTTTTCCAATGAAGAAAGTTTCTTCTTAACCAAATTTATTGTGCTTAATTACATTTTTAATTTTCGTAAATTTTAAATTGTTTCACTGAATGCTGCAATAATAATTTGCCAAGTTTTGTCAAAATATATAATTTATATATTGATATTATTTATGTTTTCGCAATTGGTAGTTCCTTTATTCATTTTATTTTTCATTAAGTGTCAATGCAAAGCTACATATCAAGACATACCAAATTCTAAGAAATTCTTAATGTTGAATTTAAAAACATTTCTTTCTTTTGAATATTTTATATGATAAATTACCATCATTGATAGTTATGACTTTAATCTATTTGAAACCTTTCCTTTATACTCTCTGTCACTTTTTTGGTGCCTGAAATCAATTCGACCAAAATCCGGTTTTCATTCCCCGTTAATCCTTAGATTAATCTGCCCATCTCTTCTGCAAGGTTTTTTTAGCTGTTTAGATAGCTAATGAAGGGAAAGGCGTTAAGTGCTGTCGCTGTGTTTCGAATTAGGATTTGTTGATGAAAATCTTCCGCGATCGCAGCATGGTTTCAGAGAAAGCGTAGTGATGGTTATCTAATGTAAGAAAGCCCTAATCCTCACCACAGCTCGGGGCCTTCTGGGACGTCATTGTAGATGTGTCCCTGCTCTTAGTTTCCAAGACAACAACTAACAGGCTGTGTTCATTCTACGGCATCAAGGTTGGGAGGTTGTTTAGGACACCCATTCACGTACGGCACATTCGTTGATTCGAGTGCAGCCAGCCATGCAGAAACTTCTCACCTTCCTGCCAATTAACACCCGATCGTCAAGAGGCGGCCAAACGGCAGCAGCTGGCGCATCGCCCCCACACCACATGAATGCGTGATTGTACGTCATTTCCTCTTTCTTGTTAACTTTGCTCTTTCCTCTTTCTTTTAAGACTGAAGCAACGTGGAAACCATAGACACTCCTGACATTCGCGGCACATATGCAAGGC
>JAFIDM010005346.1:31472199-31523064 GCA_023159025.1 Thereuonema tuberculata | reverse complement strand
CGTTCTCTTTAAAACAGCTCTGCCCTATTTTAATAACAGAGGTATACCTTGCTGAAAGTATAGAGTGTTTCATTACATATCTTTCTTCCAGGATTTTATAAATTCATAATGAAAAGCTGTAATTAAACACGGTAAATGAGCCTTTGGATCTTTAGTCCCGGAATAGTTTAATCTAGTAATGAATCACGCAATTTTAACGAATATTAGCTTTTCATAGAAACTCATTTGCGTTCCAACTAATGTTTTCTTAGCGGGTAAACTTCGAGAAATCCGATAATGTAATCTCCAAAGGTTCTTCATGAGCCCGATAGCGGCAATATTAGCTAAATACCTAAATCTATTCCTCTTTTTAATTTTCAAACATACAAACACATATGTATGATGAATTGAATTTAAACTTTTGTGAATATTATTAAATTAACAACAAAAGATATGATTAAATATTAAAATGTGTTTATAAGTATCATGTTGATTTGTTACTGTAATAGGTTACATATTTGTTAATTTACTTTTCACTTTTTCCTGTTTTGTTGTGGAGATTGTTTTATTTCTTTGTAGCTTGAGAAAGGAAAGACGGATATCCTTTCTTAAAATTTGTATTTGAAACGTATTTTTAAAATTTTAAATATGTTTTAGGTGGTTAAATATATTTAAATGATTAATTAACTTGTGTAAAATCTAATTGCACTATTAAAACTGAAGAGGCCAATACACACATTAAAATTGTTAAATTTTAAGTCTGTCGTTTATGTATATTTTTTAGCAATTATTAATATGTATTCTGAACTCTTCATTTTTAAATAGTTCAAAAATATATTGTAATGAAATAATTCATAACACATGTTGAAATCGGTATTTTTTAGGTTATGAGTTGTGGTTCAAAATTAAATGGACCAAGTCTATGCTGAATATCATAAGCAAATCTGATTTTTTCTTTTAAAAAATCACCAACAGTAATTAGTTCATTCGGGATAACAAAAGAATAAATGAGATGAAACTGAAAATACTTTACTTACTGAAATAGTTTCATTTAGTTTACAGCTTACATATTTAGATATCTTATTTCAAAATACCTTACTCTTAATTATAGCAAACGAGATCACAATCTGTTTAGCTATTGTAATTTTTCAGAAATTTTAAACACTGAAAACGAAACATGAATTGAGAGAATTATAATTCTGTATCATTCAAGAGAGAAGTCATATCCAACATATCTACAAATCAGTGGCAAATCCTATTCAATCCTATCCCATCCTATTAAAATTGTTACCGTGGTGTACTGATTAACTCTAAGCTATAGAAGAGCTCTTTAACAAGGTTATAACATACCAGTAATGTTAGGATTACGTTTTTTATCTGAAAAAAAAAATAAAAATGAACTTACTACTGTAATACTGGACATAGCTGATAATATAATTGGAGTAATTATTCTGAGCTTTTTATTTTTGCTTTTTCTAGGGCTATTGAATATTTCTTTTCTTCGGGCATCATTTCATTTATAGACTTGTATTTTCATTTTTCTTCAATTTTTTTGAAGAAGATAACATAAGAAAGAAAAGTAGTTTAAATCAATCAACAAACTGCTTGTTTTTTTCAACTAACTAGCAATGGAAATAACAGTGCTGCGGAATTGAAAAGTTAATTTTTTTGTAATTTTTTTTTTTATAAATAGACCACAACTACTAAAGTAGCCATATGAATCTAATGTCAGAAATGCTGATATGCAAATTTTATTTTGAAATCTTCAATCAAAACTTCAAAATTCCAGTTTTATTTTGAATTAGTGACTCTAAATAAGTTAGTACGATAAGAAAGCTGCAACACAGCAAGTTAGGAAGACATATTTTTAAGTGACTGTCTTAACTTAGAATATTTACAATTCGAAGTTAATGTAAAATAAAAATAATGCAAACATAATAAAAAAATCCCATTTCTTCAGTTGTCTATATTGTTTAGAATAAAATTGAGGATTTTAATACATCTGCTGTAGAATTTATAAATACTTCAGTTAATACGCAGTGATTGTTTTAAGATTTGTAAAGACTTTCGTAACATCAGATAAAAAAAAGAACATGAATGGAGTTCAACAAACAAAATAGATCACTGGAAAGATGAGAAGATAATATGAAAACCAAAAAAGAAATAAGAGCGGAAGTCTCTGGTGTTTAGGAAGTAAGATATGTCCTGATCATCTTTGAAAGTTTCATTTCATTTCAAAAAAACTTGAATCTGAGCTTAACTCAGATCTCAATAAAGAAAACTATGTTACCTAATCATCATCGTAGGTTTTATTACTTTGAAGCAGAATGACTACTTACCTTATTTATTTTTATTACAATTTCCAATGTTACAGTATTAAACTGTTTAAAATTAAAATTACTTTCCTGTATGATTCTCACCAATCCCTACTTATTTCACAATATAAAGCATAATTTTTTAAAAGACTTTTTAATAACACTGCAATTACTTCTTTTTTTTATGATTAGAACTTATCCATTCTAATTAAAAATAAAAATAAGCACATGTATCAATTCAGTTCGTTAAGACTTCTAAATTTTGTTAATTTATTGAAAACGTCTGTGTTTGTCGATGCACTGCAATTCAAGAACTGTTCTCCTCCAAATGTCCCTTATCGTTGTTGTCCTGCACCTCTTCGAAAATTAGAAAACCAAAGCTATTTAATGTCGATATTCTTCTCCATAATTCAAAGTCTCCTTTTTTTTCTTGCTTTCTTTCCATTGGTCTCTTGATAATTCAGTCAGCTAAGTAACAGTGGTGATCAAGTTTCACCATCGCTCTTCTTCATTTCTACGTTCTGTTTCATTAAATCAATAAAGATCGTTTAATGAAGGTCACGCATTTGCAATCCTTTCCACTCATGTGTACTGTCAGCTGAATTTCTCTCAAACATAAGTGGACTAAAAGATGTTGAAGTTAAAGTAAACATATTTAAAAGACGTTTACTGAGGCAAACGATATGGTTGCTTCTAAGGAGCTCTTGGAAGCTTTCACTACCGCTTGGAAGAACACTTAGAATTCTGTGGATAATGTGGTAATGTCTTTAAAGAAACACTACTTTCGGGAACACTCATGTAACGACATCACTAGACTAATACGTATATTTACATAATTGGAAACTGTGTATCCATTCCTCCAACAATCCTACTCTTCTAGAAATTGTGTATTTGAAAAGGACAAGAGGAATCATGTAACAAAAGATCAACATTTAAATAAGAGATATTCTTCAACCAAACATATTTTCAAGCATACAATTGCATCAGTATCACTTAATGTCTTTCTGGAAATAAAAAGAAAAGTAAATGACTAATATTTAAAACAAAAAGATATTTAATGCTTAATTTGCACTTAACATCAAACATACAACTGTATATTTGCAAAATTTCATATTTTTATACAACCCTAAAACAAGATTTCTGATTTTGAAAAATAATTGCATATACTGAAAAAAAAATACCATCCAGAATGATGAATATCATTCATGATGAAGACAACCAAATTTTAATTGTAACTGATGATGCATTGTTGTGTCAACTTTTTCCTTATAAAGACTGTTGTGAGATTCCCACATAAAATTTTTTCACAAGTCTTACATTGTAATTTGCATATCACACCAATCTGCTGTAATCTTGCTACTTGGTAACGTCAACAACTGATAGAATTCATTTTCATAACATAAAATACAACTTTAAAACCAATTTTCCGTAATTTTGTTTTGACAGTATCTGACATCTAACATAATAAAACATAGTAATTAATTTCTTTTCTTTGAGTTTATCTTCTTCAATTTTATTTTGATTTTGTAAATAAATCTTTCGTAATATCACAAACTTTATGAATATCTACATTCGTAAATAAAAAAATGACATCCAAAGAAAACCGTCAACTGCCGATAAAGATACATTTTTAATACTATTCGTCATCTCAACCGAATTTTTGACACAATATCGATTAAAAGTTGAATCCAATACTTTCAAATTTTTCCCAAAAATTTGGATAGTGGATAGCAATAAGACAAGCAAAATTCCACAATTGGTCCTTAGCAGATGAACTATTTATGTACTTTTGATAGATAACATATTCACGTAATGATACAATGTAGACAATTTAAGCAACCATAAGTTTATTTTGTGATATAAGACTTTTGATACAATCAATGATGCTGATTGATGTGGTATTACACAAATTACAATGTAAGGCTTGTGAAAAATTACATGCACAGAAGCTCGGTTATAACGCGATCTTTCGCATCCAAGATTTCAAAGATTGCAATATAACCGCGATATAATCGAAATTTTATTACTTCGCGACGTCAAATGTCGTATATCGCACCCTATTATCGCCCACACGATTCCAAATCGATTTAAAAAGGTGATTTCGCGATTACCTACATTATTCAGAGCTATGTGAGAGAATTTCATATTTATAAATATATAAATCATTATCTTTGATGGGTTATATTAGCCAAAATCGATTTGACGCCGCCATCTTGGCATCTTGTACAAACGACGAGTCACGTGGATCGAAACTAGGTATTCATACGCCTATTAGATTACATGGGCCTCTTTACTGGTTGTCATTGGCAGAAAAATAGATCTCGATATTCATTTTGGCTAAACGAAACAGTCCGCAATTCTGGGATTTTTTAAAAAATATATTGTAATTGACGCATTTGCGTGATATTAGGGTGGGTATAGAGTCTCAATTACTGTAAATAATAAGGAAAGAAGCATATCAATTTGCACCTTTGATTTGGTTTTAGGCGAAAAAACGGTAAATTACAATTATACACCTTTTCCAAAATAGAAGTTGTCCAAGACCAAATCGCGTTATCTCCGAATTCGCGATATAAACAACCGCATTATAACCGAGCTTCAGTGTATATATATATATATATATATATATATATATATATGAATGTCACAGTAATCTGAATACATAAAACAAACACCGCTCAAGAAATTCATCTAAGAAAGAGCATTTATTGGAGAACGGTGATCATGAATACGATTGGAATGATGTTCAAATTCTGTCGAAAGACAATAGTAAATTTCGTCTATCTGTAAAAGTAGGGTTATTGAATTTACAGATTGTTCACTTTACAAAATATGAAAGACCGTTACTATCTGAATTGTTATGCTAATGTATTGTAACTAAATAATTTTTCGAAAACAATTTTTTCGAAACAGGTTAGTTTTCATTCTACTAAAACAAAAACCTTGTGTTATTTATTATTATAAATCTAACACAGAAATCCTATATTCTAATGTTATATCATTTCTTTTTCTTGAACTAATTTTCCGACTCAAATTAATTGATTTTTCCAAGCTTTCACAAGAGTTATAGTAATAGCAAAAAAAAAAAAAACCTTCAACAAGTAAACTTAGTTAAAATAGTTATGGTTTAACATATAGTTAAACGTCAGCAGTTATTTTTTATTTTTAAAATTTGTTGTATGCTGATAAATTGTTTATTTGATACATAGAAAGTGACTATTTAAAAATAAAAATAAACTACTAGCGTGTAAAAGAAATTCATTAAAATACTTCCATTAATTTTTTAATGCCTTGTATTTGATTAAAGATAGATGTATTTATAGCATTTGTACTTTTCTATTATTTCTTCTTCTTAATTTTCAGAAGACAAAAAATGTCTTTATTTTCCATCTACTCAGATTAAAGGATTATAAATGTTGCAGGAAACGTGGAAGTTTGAAGGTCATTTCCGTTCAGTTATTTATTGGAAAACATTTGAAACCTCTCTCTATATTTTCTCTCGACTTCCCTAGCGTCTACGAAAAAGTTGATCTGTCGTAATAGGATGCAGCGTAAATGGCAGTGTTTCAGCGACGAGATATGAATAAATTTTATTCGCAGAAAACTCATTTTAGCCGCTTGTAGCGGGGAAAATTATGCTTCCCTCACCGGGGAACAGACCTCCTTAAATTTCCGCATTGACAGAAACAATTTGCATTGCTTGCGTTCCCTTGCTATCTCGCGACACGGAGAAGAAGAAAAGGACAAAAGAAATAGAAAAAAAATAAGCGATATCTGAAAAAGAAAAGAAAAAAAAAAAGATGAAGCGGAAAACCAAAAGCTAAGAAAAATGGCTAAAACAAAAGAGTTTATTGTTTGGAGAAGGACCCGATTTGGAGTCGATTCAATTATTCTGGTCGCTAAGTAATAACGATGTTAATATTGTTTCTCAGCAAGAGGTTGGCCAAAAAGAAAGAAAAAAAAAAGCGCCATACTTAGCCTTACGCCGACAGAATTTGCCCAGTGCACAACTTAGATCGATACAGAACTGCCGTCTTAGTAAAGCTGATTCGCGAGTCAATAGGCACACTCGGGGTTCTAGTCGAGGATTCGCTTGCTGAGTTAGCCGAATGCTAAGAGAGCAAATGCACCATCTTCCAACTAAGAACGTCGTCCATTTGTTAACTTAATTAAGTTCGTTCAGAACACATGGAGTCAGCAAGAGAAATTCCCAAGGAACTAAGATAACGCTATCCCGACAGGCTCCGCGAACACCCAGTAACCAATAATTAGTACACTAGACACGCTCACGGGGGTCTCGTGGATGGAGTGGGGATTGCGCAGGTCGCGCGATTTCGCTCGAGATAATTGTCCGCCATTGTCGTACCTGTTAAACTTGCCCTGATCCGGTAAAGAGATAATTATAGGAGATCGTTCCTGCACTTAAAACCATTCAAGTTTATTCGAATACAACCGAATCGGCTTTGCAAATGACTTTGGGAGACAATACGAATTGCAGAATTTCGAAATGATAGCGAACAAAGGCAATGAGAAACATTTAAGCTGTAAAAGTTTCACTGGCTTGTGCTCGTCGCTGAAGAAGCCCCAGTCTATAAAATGAACACATCTAAGGAAATGAATGGAAATGAATTTAGAATTCTGGTTCAATTCCAGATCATCCCATTGATATTTGTTGCTATTATTAAAAGTTTAAGCACCAGTATGATTAAATTTAAAGATACATTATTTTTATCATAAAAATGAAGTTTTAAAATTTCTAGGAGACGAAAGGAAGCCTAGTTTGTATAATCTTTGTGTGAATCTCGTTTGTTCTGATTTTGATTCCCGCTTTCAGTCACAGGATTTTTCTGTTGTTTTCTGTGAATTGTCGTCTTTCATCTATTGAGTTTTAGTCAATTTCCATGTTGCTGGAAAATTTTACCATTCCTTTGATATAAGAACTAAGCAAGATGAAGGTACTAATACATAATACAACATAGAGTGAATTTTCAAAAATCATTTCTTGAGATATAAAGTAAGTGGCTTATTATTGTTTAATTCTTAAAAATATTCGTCTATAAGAGACAACACTAAAAATTATATACTACTGTACTGTCTTTCTTTTACTGCTTTTTTTTTTTCAAACACTACATCAAACTAAAAGAAAAATGTTAATAATATATAATGTTAATCCTCTTTTGTCTGCAACGTTTTACAGAAGGTGAAATATAAATATCTGAAGAAATAACTAACAACGGGAGTTTTCATTTATTTAGTTTATAGTAATAATTAATTCTTGAACATTACCTTTGTTGTCTTATAACTCCTTCTATACTAATTTAACTATGCAACTACTACATTCTAAGCTTCTAATGCCCGAGTGTACCAAACTAGAATTAATTTTGACGGCTGCATTGTGGACGTAGCTAAAATTAGTGGGGGGGTGCCTTTGTTTTCAAATTTTAGCCTTTGTTTTAAATTGTGTGAAAGTAAACAAACATGTATAAAAAGTTTCTGAATAAATTTTCTTTTTATACATGTTTGTTTCCTTTCATGCAATATTAAAACAAAGTCTAACATTTTAAAACAAAGGCACCCCCCCTCTAATTATAGCTACGTCCACAATGCAGCCATCAAAGTTAATTCTAGTTTGGTGCACTCGGGCATACATGCAATATATGATCCCAGCACGTCCAAATATGTAGGAATGCGTAGATTTGAGACAGACAAAAAATAAATCAGATTACTAACTACTGTATATAATCTTGTTGCGAAGGAAATGTAATTTTAAATTGAGGTTTACTTTAGATTTTATTTTTGTTCAAAAAATATTATCAGTACATTATTAATTATTCAACTATAATAGCAATTTTGCGAAATAGCATAAAAACACCACAAATCGCAGTAAGACAATATAAACATATAGAACCTTTGGAAATTTATCAAGATGCTGAATGTAAAAGGGAATCATCCATATTTAATTTTCTATTCAATTACACACTACTAAAACTTCATTAACACTACTTGAAACATTGATGTTTGTCTAACGAAGCATGGAGTATACATAATGCAATCAGTAAACTTTAAATTAGATTACGAATATGTTGAAATATTAAAATATTGTAAATGAGTACTTACATGCATTTTTCATAGCATTTAAATTGCAAAATTAACTTTCCACTACGGCGTGAATATTGATCTCAACTTTTAATATTCTCAAAAATTAGAAGTTATAATAAAAATTCATTTACAGTATTGTGTTTTTTACTATCCTTATTAAAATGTCAGTGTTTTGTTAGTAATCATAAAAAATTCTATTAAAGATATTATCGATAAATATTACAAATATTTATTTCCATTAATAGAATTTTGAAGAAAGTATATTCAAAAACAGCAATAGCCTTCAAATCATTTCTTTTGTTAATGAACTCATTAAGGATCAAATGCAAAAAAAAAAAAATATTTGCACAAGCTTCAAAAATTGATCATGAACAGAATTTATAGTTTGTAGAGTGTTGCAAAATTCGTGTGTAATATTCAAACCACGTGTAGGGCATGGCTAAGTATCAATATATTCCTACTGAACCCATGTCCGGAAATGCCCCACTAAGTGGTCCTAAAGTGAACCTTTCCGAGAGAACATATACTTTGCTACACCATAAGAAATGTGTGGGCTCGCCTACAAAATATTTCTTATGGTGTAGCAAAGGATATGTTCTCCCGGAAAGGCTCACTTTAGGACCATTTAGCGCCTTAATGGGGTGTTTCCGGATATGACGCCCATGCTGTTGGCACTTTTTGCCTTTTCTCTCGATATAATTTAGCTGAAGAATCGTTTCCCAGGATACATCACAATATACCTGCAGAAACAGGCGACATCTAAGAAAGTCATATCCAAGCCCCAAGCCGGGATTCGAACCCTGGTTCGGAGACCACTGCGTAGTGGAAGGCCACCTCGTGGAAGATCTGACCACAAGGCTATGCCGGAATGGCAATTTAAAGTTAACTAAAATTATTTGTTATTAAAATATTGAAAGACTTTTAATCAAAATTAGTTATATAGTGATAGTCATTTTTTTTTAAAAAACGTTTAAAATCTGTCGAAAAATATATAACATTTAATTCAATCAAATTTAGTACAGTATAACTCGAAAAAGTGCCATAAACTTGACATTTATACATTCTTCACTTTTTCATGCTACACATTATTCAAAAACCTCAGAGATTCAATGTCTTTTTTAATTTAGTCACATTTTGCTTTTCTTATTACTGTATACCACTCTATGCTGATTACCAAAAGTTTATTTTGCTTTTGGTGCTAATATTCAAATTCTTGTTCATATAAAAGGCCTCAACAATCAACAGTTGAGTATTGATGAAATTATAAAACAGAAATCAGATTTTTAGAAATCTGTCACAGAATCACAAAAACTGATTTTGAATAAAAGTTTCAGGTATGTGAAACTTAATATTGAAAACACAACACACAAAACTTTTCAAGCAAACTTTTATTTTTAATAAAAAATAGATTTTGATAGAATCATAGGAGTTTAAAGATATTTACTATTTCAATAAAAACGTAACCATAAAATATGTCTCAATATAATGTTTCATATCTGATATATTCTCTATATCATTTTTTACACTACAATTGTTGATGGAAATTATTTATACAGGGATTAAGACTGTTACGATTGAGCTATCAATCCATAGCAACTTTATCCACAGGTGAAAAGATTAGAGGAATTGTAACCTTTTGATGTTGTCCACAATATTGTCTGTCAGAGAATGATGATATTAGGATTCGGGATTTAGCTGCTGGCTTAGTTCTGGTTGATCTCATTATCGAATAGGTAATAGTCACTGTTCGAAATCAAATTAACCCCTGCTGCATCATTCTATAATGATAAGCTACCTTCGTTTTCGAACGTGAATGTCCATTAGAATCAATATATCCACAATGACATTGCTTGCATTGCATCAGTTGTCCGATTGGGTCTATATGAGATTGCAATTCAGGTGGAAACTCAAATGAATAGACAAATTTACCATTTAATAAAAACTACTATCTCGACACTCTTAACATTATTATATATAAAAAACAAATAAAATACTACATTACGTATGTTTCAAAACCGCAGCTGTTCGGTTTCTTTCTCAAATGGATAAAAATTAAAAATTAAAAACTCCCCTCTATAACCACCAAAATATATGTCTAAACCTGAAGCGGTATTCGTCAAAAGAGTTTATTTGTTGTTGTTTCTTTTATAGTTGACCCGTGCGAATAATTCGCAACAAAAAATCATCTTTGAGAAATAATAAACAACTCCAAAGCTGTCGTGCATGTTAGTTAAACACATTGTCAATAGTTGCCGTCAATATTTTTTGTCATTAGCGGTGAGCGGATCTTCAAAATGATATCTCATTCATTGATTTTCATAAAGTATTAACGGAGATAAAAAAAAAAAAAACACCTTTGAGAAATAATATATGAGAAGTTGACAAATTTTTGTTTTTTATTGGAATAAATCGTTTATTTGTATTAAAATATAAATCTTTGTTTGTTTTTTTTTATCTGTTCTTATTAAATAAACGAGGAAATATCATTTTAAAGTGCATTTTTATTTAAAAAAGGATATATTTGACGTTTACGGCGCTACAGAATTATTTGAAATGTTGTTTCGCTTTCGAAAGATAAGTCGCTTCTGTTAAAGCGTGTCTACATTTTTATAAAAAGGTTTTTAAAATAAAGTTTTTTAACGAAAACATTAATCGTTTGTTTATTTTTCGTCATTCGCGATGAACGTAATCTTCAAAATTATGTCTCAATCATTTATTTTGATGAAGTATTAAGTGATATATGGCGTACCCACACAAAAACACCTTTGAGAATTAATATAAAAGGATAATGTTAAGAGTGACGAGATAGTAGTTTTATTAATATTTAATTACGACACTTAAAATTAGTTGTACAAATTTACCATTTATTGAATTCTCTTTGACTTACTTGTTTCTTTAACATTCAAATGAAAATACTCTTGACAATTTCAAGATTGTCTCATAATGTTTGTTTGTTGATTTTAAAATTTGCGCTAGTATCAAAGGGGGTTCCTACTGTTTAAGATTTTGAGAAAGTTTGCTCAAAATTTACGTATTTATCATCAGCAGATTCAAACTATAATTTCTGTCAGAATTTTCTGGTCTGTGGCACTGATTTCACAGACAAAACATAAAGGCTTACCAGTAGTCCAAATACATAATTTTATTATAATGCTAAGAAAAATTCACAGAACAATTCTGTGTGTGTAGACCAAGATTATTGTAACTATAAAACGTATTCAGGGAAATCATCTTAAGATATATAAATATTTTGTTTGATCTTTCCCAAAATCATAAATCATTGCTAAAATGTGTGAAGGCAATTCACTATATTGAAGCTAGCAACATAAACTTCTGTTTTGCAGTTGATTGACTTAGAAGATTGTGGTCTGCAAACAGACCAACTTAAATTTATTAGATACAAGACAGGTAGGCCTACCTTCGTATTGCTCATGAACCCTTGTATATGTAATGTTAAAAAACGCTTTATTTATTTAGCAGATTAATATCGAGAGCGGAGAATATACGACATCCCTGCCTGTTGTGGCCTCCTCCGCTGAACTCAGTTGTACTGAGGGTTGGCGCCACATATTTGGGGTTGCAGCCACAAATTTCATGGTCATTTCCACCCCCCACCCCCACTCAAAAGTATAAATACTTTCTACATTGTCTACAGTATGGAACCTCCCCAAATGCCAAAGTTCAAGTTTGTAGCATGTGGGGAAGTATGCTAAAAATTTCGAACAATGACACACACATATCCACAAATTTCCCTTTTATATTATATGTAATATATACATATGTAGTACGCTTACATATATATTAGAAGCATTTTTAAAAAATTTGATTAGGATTTGTAAAAGTAAGATTTAAAACTTAAAAAAGATTTTTTCCTTTTGCTATTTCGGTCTGCCCTAAACTTTTCCCTCTCCTCCTCGGCAGTTTAGGCAGCCAATATAAAAAATAATGATGTATCAAAAGAAAAAATGAATCGGGGCGTCCTTTGGAGATCATTTCAGTTGGTTGTAACCATCTACTGTTATCACCATTAGTTCCGTAATAGCTTTCGAGACCCGCCATCGAACATCGTAATTCATCCTGATCCAATCTGAGCAATTCTGAAAGCTCCCTCTTTTCGACTACGGGAAGAGCATAACCGATCAAAGCAAATTCTATGTCTTGTCTCACTTCATAGTGTTTATCGCCGTCGTAATGGCCTCAGAGAAGGGTATTAAAGCAGATGGAAACGAGACATTGGCTAAACACTCGAAGGAGAAAGAAAGAATATCAACCTTCCTTCATGAGATAAGATACGCTCAGTCGTATAAAATGAAAATTTATTGGAGTGATTCAGATATGCATCGGTTCTTGAAGCCATTTCTCAGTAAACAAATTCTATTTAAATTGGAATAAATTTGGATCAAGTTAATGTGAATGTTTGTTGTACGATATTCTTCTGAAACCTAGAATCGTTGTTATCAAGAGGGCAGTCTGAATATTGTCGGAGTCATTAATACGTGTATATAAAAAATACTAATTTTTGATCAAGAAAATCTTTTGTTTTGATCTATAGTTGTAAAGTGAACCAAATTTATTTGTTTACTTTTTTTGCTTTGCTTTCTGTCTTGGAAGTAAATTAAAGTAAAATCTCTTCGGCAAAAAAAGAAAAACAAAAGTATTCACATTCGCTCTGCAGAAAGAACGAATCTTTACTGATTCTGCAACTTATGAATAATGAATTGCCAGTAAAATAGAAGTAACCAGCAATTGCATATGAAGCATTCCATGGTCAGAAGTCTGTAGTTTATCAATAAAGTATATTTACGAGACCAATTACTACAAAAGCACTTTTTTTTACTTTAAAACACCGAAATTTTTTTCCGAAATTACTTTTTGCTAAATTTGAAATTACATTTAATAATTTCAACATTTCTTTTTTTTATATTTTAACACTACTATTGCTACACAATCAAATTTTATTGTAAAAAAGTGAAAGAAATATTAAACAAATTAAAATGGACTATTCATACCATTCCTTAGATGTATGAGAATGTGATGTAAAATTTATTAACGGGAAGAATCAGTTTATAATCAGGAAAAATGCTAGTAAGCTTACGCACTGTGATTCTCACTGGTAAAGCTATAAATTTCTTCCCTTTTTCCAAATTGCTGAAATTACTAATAACTTAAATTATCCATGGATGAGGAATTTTAATACAGAATTTTTTAACACTGTCTCTTTCAAATAAATAGTAAAACAGAAAGCTATATACTATACAGTAGTTATTAGATTAATAACAAAATAAATACTCTGAATAAAAGAAATGAATTTTCAATATAAAAGTAAAATCAATATATTATCGGAATTAAAAATTGTTTGCAAATGTAAATATTGAAATGGTTCTGTGATGAACAAGCATTTTTTTATATCTTATGGAGATAGTTATACAGGGTGCTCCTGAAAATGGTTGGCCACACTTGAAGCCCGATCCAGCATAGTAAAATAAAGAAAAAAAAAAAGCTCATATGAACATGGGTACGGAAAAGCTTTATTCAGATATTACAGAATGATTAAAACGTACTTATACTGTGGTGCAGCCACCAAGTCACATGAGGTGTTCGAAGTGACTTCCACCAGCAGCAACATATGCTACACGCTCAAAAAAGCCAGGGGTACCCTGAATCGTTGTAGACCCTTCACAATAGCGTAACGCAATGTTTGTACATGATTATCGATTGATGATGACGTCAATAGTACTTTTTGTTGCTGCCTACAATTGGTGAGAATACACTGTTAAGCATAGATCGAATAAAAACTACTGAAATAACCTACCACAAACCTGACATGGAATGGAGTGACCCAAAACACTTTGCATAATGTTCACACATCTAACAGCTACATCCTTAACATGTTTGAGTGTGTCCGGCAACCCTCACGACGGAGTTGTTAGGCATATTCGTATGGACATTTTTGTTATTTTCCTATGTTGCATCGTGCCTTCAAGTTTGGTCAACCTTTTCATATATAAATTTATGTCACAGATATGACGTATCGAGATATTAAGACATAAATGAAATATTTTAAAATTAGTTTAAGTGATTCTTCTTCGATTAATTTGAAAGACTTATATAACTATGAAGTACTTATTTCCTGAAGAAAAATATTCTTTTGCAAATCAGAAAGTTAATTTCAGCGACTCGAGTTAAATCGTATAAGAGTCAGATATTCAACTGTTTCATCTTTGTTATTGATTGTAATGCTAATGAAATCGAAAAGCTTTTTTCAATGGGTTAATTAAACAGGTAGACTGTATCTAAACTCGAAAGGAGTCTGCTAGGTCGAATGATCTCTCGTGTTCTTGATTCCAGAACGTAATTAACTTATCTTTTGTTCAGAAGCTCTGAATGGCAAAGATCAAAGGTCCTTCCTTAATGTTAGCCTGTCCTCTAGGTGTGTATTTTAGGCAAGGATAAACTCTACCAGAATAACATTTCGTTACAACAACAGATTGTCACACGAAGTTTGTTCTGTTTTTCCTAAAAGTTACCAGAATAGCCCTTCTGGCGTCCGTATCAGAAAGTGGAGTGTTTATTTCCTTAAGGTAACGTCTATTTTGTCCGGTTTTATTGAAGTTAGCAGAGTCTTATTCCATTCTGTATATTTGTACATCTAATATTTGAAACTTTATCTGCTTTAGAAAAGCAAATATAAAATGTTCAAATTGGTATATTTATGTAGTGCAAAGGAAAGTTTACTTCGTATGTAGTTGACTAAGTATTTTTAAACTTTCAATCAATCTTTTTAATACAAACTACTTGAATGAGTTGAATATCTTGGAATATTTTACATTTCACACATTTTAACATGGAAACGACACCAATTTATTTGCTGTTTTTTTTCTTTGTGAAGAATGCAAATTTGATAGTAGAATTAAAATGCATTCGAAAAGACAAAGAAAAAGAGGAAGAAAAAAAGGTAAAAAACTTTAAAGCTATTAAAAATCAACTGTTTCAAAATCCTTATATTTGAGCGATCACCAAAGCCATAACTCTTTAATTGTAAATTACTGAAATTCTCGTAATACAAACTAGCTATCTATAAAAGTTAAAGCAGCTCATATTCTTAAGAAAGCTTTCTTCTTTCAGAAGTGTTTCTTCTTATCTAAAATTTTTATTGTATAGTTACTTTCTTTTTCTGTTTATTTTATATCTTATATAATGTTTCATTTTATTTTAAAATAAAATTATAATTTTTCAAAATATTTGGTTTAAAAATATCTAAAGTTTTTCAGACCTTTTCATACACTTTAAAAGTATGAATTTAATTACAAATTACTTAGCTTAGTAATAAATGATTAGTAATTTTAACATTTAAAATTCAAAATGTATCTTAATCATATTTTTTTTTTATTTAGGTGAGTACCTGCCTTTGCATTCATTCCTATATTTAAGCAGAGAGAAGGTAGAATCGTTTACTTTTATTACGTTTTATACTTATACTAATTTGTTTGTTAAAATTACAGTGTAGTGTATCTAGGTAGTTTGTGTAAAAGTGACGTATTTTTAGCAACGAAATATAGTATTGACAAAATAGTTGATTTTCTTCAATCTATCTGGCATTGTATATTTAAAGATAATTATATTAATAATATCATTAATAGATGATTGTATTTTTTTAGCTTTTGAAAATTTCTCTAGAAGTGTAAATTAAAACAAAACTAATCATCAAGTAAAAATAAAAAAACCGAAAAATAAAATAAAAATAAATATCTAATATTATTAAAAATAATGGGAAACATGTTGGGTATTTTTTTTTTACGTAAAGGTATCTCATTTTCTTCTCAATTCGAGAGATATTAAATAGAAAGGGTAGATGAAGAAAAATAGCAAATTATTCTCTTACATTCATTTTAGAATGCAGTTATCGTTCTTAAAGCTTAATAAAATGATAATGGAATGCCTTTTGAGTGAAACTGAGACCTTGGGACAGCTGTTTTGTGCTTATTAGGCTCTCATCAGACAAGGCCAGTGAAAGACCCAAAAGGCCCTCGTACGCAAGAAAAGATATATATAGATATATATAATCCTAGGGCAGCTTAACACTCACCACAAAAGGAATTGGAACACAAAGAAAGAAAAAAAAAATAAGAAGAAGAAGAAAAACCTTAATAATAGTAATCACTTTATAATTAATGTATAAAATACTCGTACACAGTAAACTACATATATATACTACTTTTGATGCTAGACTTTCAATGAAATAAATATGTTAAAAGATATTACTACTACATAACAATTCACAATGTTTTCACTTCTTCAGATGAATCCAATTTCTTTTCTTCGTTCGGAATACAAATGACAAAAGTAAATTCAACAAGAGAGTAATGTTTACATAGTAGCAATTGAGTTTTCTTATACAAGAAGTGGATGTTATAAAGATAAAATAATTTCAAAACAATAATAGAGGATAGACAAATACATTACAATTTATTTGGAACTGTAAGATTTTTGGCAAATCTTGAAATTTTTTGTAATATCTTTTGGAGACTGCAAAGTTGATATGTTCTATTAATGTTAAAAAACTGTCTTATTGTATCAAAAGTAAAGGCACTAGAAATTTTATCAAATAAAAGATATGTTAAGTAAACTTAAATCTAATGTTAGAAAACTGAAAACAAAAGCTGTAAAAACTTCCATTTCAACATTATGTCATATGGTCATTTTAAATTATTTTTCAGTTTATTTTTTTTTCTGTGAATAGATAGAGTGTGCTTCATGCATAAAGACAATAACTGCTTATAAAATTCATTTTTAGATATCTGCCTTTATTATTATCAACGGTACTGTATGTAAAGCCATGCGAACATCATGCAATTTTGCTGCAATTTAGTCGCGCGATTTTGACGTCACGAGTTGATATAGAAAGTGCTTAGCACTTTTTATATGCAATTTATTTCCAATTTTTGTCCTCCGACTCGAGTTGCATTGACACCTGCAACTCTGAAAGTTGCATCGACGTCACTGGGGATTACCCAACCACAGGGCAGCGTTGGAACACGTCAGTTGTGAAACCACGCCCATGAAAAAAATGGCGTCGAAAATTTTATCTGTCGATTCGTTTTGAAGACGGGCTCATACTCAATTAATATCAGAGTATTGCGAGTTTCTTTCATGCAGAAATAAAGTTTATACTGAAATGCAGTAATTGTATGCGGCAGAATTTATCAGAGAGGTTTAAAAACCTCGATTTTTTCGGATTTTCCACATCGGGTTTGGGAACCGCAAGGCTACTGACGCAGTAATGCAAAAGTAACGACGTCATTGTTTCCAGGGAAGCATTGTTTCTTATTGGCTGTTTTACAAAATTTACAATGATATCACTCAGTGTAATACATTAGGATGTAATACATTACATAAAACAAAAAATACAATAGCAATATCAATGTTAATGTTACTATTCACTGTTCTTGTTATCATTAAAAAGGTAAAGCCAATGCATCTGCTTAAACATTCCTTATATACAATAAAAATAAAATTATGTACAATTAAAACAACCGGTTTCCGTCCCGAGAGGGACCTTTTTCTAGCCAATTGGTTCAATACTAATCTTTCTAAATATTCTATAAGTTACTGATTCTATTCGGATTGTGCTTTAAAGAAGACTTAGTGTTATGTGAATAACAGGTAGAAAATCTTTTAGATTTATGAAATTATGAAAAATAAACACATAATTTTTTTTTATATCTTAAAGTAATGTATTACATGTTTATTATATAAAGTTATATGTTAATGAGCGATGCTGAAATTTTTGAATTTTGATGTTTAAAGCGTCTTTAAAAAGGTTGAGAACCTCTGCTGTAATTGTGGAAATTATCAATAATTTTAAATATATTATTCTGAATTTATATACAATAAGTGCTACAAATTAGTAATTGCAATTATAATGCAGAAACAAATTTAAATTGATAAGATTATTTTATTTATTAAACTAATATTTAAATAATTAAATAATAATTGAATGAAATTATCTTATACGAATATCTTAAACTTCCTTAATTTTCGATCTATTAAAATTGCGAATTAATTTTTGTTATTTTAAAAACAATTAGCTAAAATAAGTTTCATAATTTAATTAATTTATTTTACCTGAAACTCTTACATTAAATTATGAAATACGAAAAACCATCTCTCCTGATGGAATTGAACAATATTGTTGTTTTATGATTATTTATTTTAAGTAAAAAAAAAAAAAAAGATCGAAACAGATGTTATTCTTTAATTTACTTTCAGAGAAAACAATGAAAAAAATGCTGTTTGTTTACCGCTAAATACCTTTCTTCTCATAATAATATCGTAAATGTAAAGAATGCTGTTGCAAATTCTTAGGTTTCATGTTGTGGGTTTCCCTGGCCTCAAGGAAAATAATAAGAATAAAAAAAATACAGACTTCCCCTTCTTTGCTTTTTCTCAGATTTCATAATTAATGAATAAAAAAAAAGGGGCTGCAAATTTAAACACGGCCTTTAAACCAGACATCCGGAGCTGTAAAAGGACGCTAACATGCACCATTTCCTGATGCAAAGCTCCGGCCTAATGGAGGTTTTAACGACGGTACTACCCTGGCGAGAGAACAGCAAGCGCGGCCTTCCTATTGTCACACACACGACTATCTGCTTCCCGTTCCGAATACAGTAACGAGAGGTTAAGTTATGAATAACTTTGCAAGAATAGAGAAATGGACGGCCAAGTTTTTGCTGTAAAGCAAAATAAAAGAAAGAAAGAAAGGGTATTTCCAACAGAAAGAGATCCCATTAACATAAGTTTCTCGTTTGTTATAACGAAATCGTGCTGCAACTCTGTGAAAGAGAAAGGAAAACACGGAGGATTGTGTTTCCAGACGACAAAGCGCCATCTGTCGGTAATGTTGTAAGCGATATTCTTATACGATGGAAAAAAAAAAATCATCTGTTCATTTTTCTTTTAAAAGTTAATATAAAACGCTATTATGTTTTTCTTCAAGCCGAAGAATTATTCAATCATTACTAATTTCCAAAATATCCCTCATTGCTACATCTTTTTTTTTTAATTCTATTTTGTTTTGTTTTTCTATTAGCATTCTGTAAGTATAATATTTTCAATAAATATCTCTACAACCTCGATGTGTGGTAGATAAAAAGCTTATTGTTTTTAATCGCTAATGGCTCAAACATAAATATCTGCAGTTTCTTTATATTACTTATTGCCAGCAACAGTGAAATTGCGATATGTCCATATCCACCCCCTAATCTACGTGTATTTTGAGACCCGAACCACGGTAGATGATAGACCCCAAATCCCGATTGTTCATGGAACCCTCTGTAGGAATCCTTTATTGTTATGCTTTTCTCTTGACTTGTAATATTTGGGACTCCACAATTCAAGTTTATAGATGTGTGAAAAGTCATTAGAGCTACTGGGGTTTCCTTGAATAATTACCAAATAATAATACGGATTTTGTTTACTTTCATGCTTTCATCGTTATGTTTGCGTAAACGAAAAACACATATCCAATCCAGGGAGGATCTCTGGAGCCCCAGGCTCCATTACCAAAGTATAGGCGACCATTCCATGATAACTGTGACGACGAAAAAATCTTTAGAACCTTTTTCATCATTCTTGCCTCTGATTCGTTCACGAATTACTAACGTCATTGTGAAATTAAATTAGTTTAAATAAGTTTTTTTTCCTTCATTTCAAGCCAGTCTCGTATTACAGAATATTTATTGTAGTTCATATTGCAGTTCAAGTCCGGTTATTTGTTGCACAAATATACAGATTTCTGAAAATCATTTTTAGTTTGATTCATGTATTCACGATTATTTTTTTCGATGAATTTGATCCATAATATTTTCTCTAACAGTTCTCTACAAAATACTGCTGATTGCAGGATTAGACCTTTATAAACTACTTAGTATTACAACAACTATATACAGGGTGTCACAAAAAAATATACTTACACTTTAAATGATTATAAATTCGATGTTTATTAAGATAAATTTAAGTTTTGTAATTCAAATTAAAGCAGAAAACCGTAGAATTTTTATGAATTATCGCATTGTTGGAACTGAAGGTCTTTTTGGTCTCGGTATTCCCAATACATGTCTCCCCGCCCTCTCACACCCCTGGGATTTTTTTCTTTTTGTATGGCGACAGGTCAAAGATAGTTTTTGGCTCAAAACGACGAACAAGTAATGAACTAAAAGCTATGAATTATTGAAACAGAATGCTCCCAAAATGCCAATTGAAATGAGTCCTGATATTTGCAATTCCATTAGTTCGTGTTAAGAGCAGTGCCTGGACCAGAATGACCAATTACCAACATTTGCGATAATTTAAAACAATTCTACGGTTTTCTGCTTTAATTTGAATTATAAAACTTAAATTTATCTTAATAAACATTGAATTTATACTCATTTAAAGAATGAGTACATTTTTTTGAGACACCCTGTATATATATGTATATATATATATATATATATATATATATAGTTAGAATAAGATGTTCATTGGGTTCAATGTTTTTCGTTTTGTGAAAATATTTGTTCCTTTTTGTTAAATTTATATTTATATTTCAAAACGACGGCATATTTATAAATGAAACATCTTTCCAAAGCATCCTTAATGGAATTTATCAGATCTTATTTCGATTTTCAGTAAATTTTTATTTTCAAAAACATTAAATATTAAGAATTTTACCATTTTCTTGACATTAAAGAGATTTAGTGTTGTCATGGCTTCTAAACGAAGAATTATGGTAAGAATGAACATTCATTCCAAGATTGTTTTACGACAACGTTTATAAATGAATATTTCTGTAATGTAATTAAAGAAAGAATATTAACCCACTAATAATGATACTCTAATAATCCCAAAATTTTTGTATGTGAATTACACTTCTAGTGTAATTTGTCACTAATGTGTAAAATTACTGTGACGACGAAGAAATCTTGACAACCATTTTCATTACTTTTCCCACTGATTCGTTTACGAATTACTAGCATCACTGTGAAATTAAAATGGAGTACAGTACGCTTCATTAGGGTAATTTCATTTCCCTAAAACATCTCCATGACATTCAACATCTCATTGCTTCCATGATTATTTTTTCTTGTTCTTCGGAAAGTTATTTACACATCAACTTTCAACATAAAAAGTTATAACACATTTAATTGTCTTAACAAATATTCTGTAAATATCACTAAAAAACACAAATCGCCATGGAATAAATGCCTGCTTTGTATGACTTAACAATTTTTGTTTATTGAAATTCACTTGTTAATAATTTGCTTGCATAACTGTACATAAATTTTCTCCAAAATATGAATTTTTCATTTTTAGTAATTATTTATACATATATACGTCACTAGAAAAAATGACTTTTCTAAAAGGATTCATGTAATGATGCATTACAAATTTGTTCAATGTCTGATATTTGAGTCTTATCGCTAATATTTTTTTTCTTTTTTCCTTATGTAATATATGCCAAAATCACAGCTAAGTGGTTCTGTTTTGTAGAATAAAGTAAGCTTTTTTTAAAAGTATACTAAAATGGGATGAGATGAATCATGACTAATTTGTGAGTGTGCGGACAAAAGGGAATCATGATTTTGGTGAAGTATTTAGATCAACAACCAAAAAATGTGAACATTTTGCGGCTATGGCAAAGTTGTGAAACAAAGGATTAAAATTGTAAAATTCTCTGCTTCTTTGAGCATTATTTTGCCCTTTTCTCCACATTTAGTTTTGATGACTTCTATCCTCCTTTTGTCTATGCACCAATTTGAATTTAAAAATTAAAAAAAAATTGAAATAGTTTCAAATTTAAGGGTTATTTTTTTACGTTAGGTGTATCCATATATAAAATGAATGTGGAAAAGATGTTGTTATTTTTATTTCTAATAGGTTACTATTTTTACTACCATTGTTATTATCATTGCTTCAGTATAAAAATATCAGAATAAGATCAATTATCTTTAATGACAGAAATATGTCAATTGGCCAATTCTGGAGCTTTTTGGAAATATCTGTAATTACGATAATTAGTTAAAAATGTAAATTACTGAATGTTGTAATGTTATTTCTTGCAGTGCATTTAAGCATTTAAACTGCTTCAGTCAATCAACGACAGCAACTAAAAATTACAACTTACATTTTTAATAATAAATTAAACTTAATAATTAATTAATACAACTTACATTTTTTAATAAAAAATAAAATTGTCTCTTTGCAGGCCTTGTCCATGTTTTCCTTTCGTTTTATCATTGTCTTTTCTTTGTTTTCTTTTGCTAAAGAGAAAAGAAAAACCTTTGATTTCTAATTATCTTTGCTTTACTTTGAAAATTAAGGTTATTTTTTGTTGCAGCTGTGACCTGTAATGAAGTCTCCAGAATTAACTTAGTTTAGTGAATGATGTAGTGAGAAGAAAAAAAAAAACCGATAGCAATCTGAAATGTAGTTAGGCCGTAAACGGAATCTCCTCCGTTTCTGATAATTTGATTATGTCCTGAGGAAGCAGTAAAATGGTATCTCTTTTCTGCTAAAAGCCTTAAAGTGTAATTAGTTTCATTTTTTTTTAATATTTTGTTTTAATGAGTTTTTTTTTATATATTGGGTCATTTTTTTTTTTCAAGGTATACTTCGAAGGTTTCCTTGTATATTATACTTGTTTTAATTACGCTATCTAATGGTCTGTTATATCTAGAACTTGATAATACGGAAGTTTGAACTTCTATCTATCTACGTATATTATTATCTCTAAAGAAAATCCCTACAAGCACTAGAAATGACTGGAAAGTTTTAGCATTAAGAACTTAAACATTATGTTAGAATTTAAAAGAGTTTTAGATATTCTATTCTGAATTCATTACCTTACCATTAAAAAAAAATTAAAGAAAAAGTTTTAATGAATAACGAACATCATTGCTTTGTAATTTGTTTTACTTTGATGTTTAGAAGAAATTATTCAAAAACTAGAACGTATGCTTTAAATTTTTTCTTATCCCTTAAGTTGAAGGATTAAATGAAAGATTTTGAAAGATGCTTTGACTCCGTATTTAAATACTGATTATGGATTAATAATTAAAGTTGCTAAAAACCTTTTCATTGTTTTATTTCTCAGGTTCCCTTAAATTTTTAATAGTATAATTTTCAACGACAGATCAGAAACTTCAAAAAGTATATAAAAATTTATATATTTCGCATTTCGTTTGAATTTCTGTTACTACTCGTGGATTTTGAGAGTTTACATTTAAACGAAACTTATTTAATAAGTTAAAAACATTTAGAAAAATTGATGAATTAATTAGAGAAGGAAAAAAGGAAAATTTTGAACTGTCTGCATAATTATATCAAAGCTTGTAATTCTAAAGATTCATAAAAGGGCTATACTTTGTGAACTATCAATACTTTATTAGAATAAATATAAACTTTGTACAATACTTGATTATGCAATACATTGATAATGATATTATCATGGAGTGATAATGCAATTTAACTTTAAAATATGTTGTTCTTTTGTTACTTTTGTCCCATAATTTGACAATGAAATTAATGGAACGAAATTAGGGAGTCTTTTATTCATTTTAACAAAATAGTCGTTCAAGAAAATTAACTTTAACCGAAAATTTCCTTTTTTTTAAAATTTTTTTCTTAGAAATTTACTGAATAAAATTAGGGCATTTAAAACTAAAAGTCACAAATTATATTTAGATCAACTTTTATATCTAAGTAATGTTAAAACATTTTAATAAGATATTTTATCAATAAAGAAAAAATATATTTATAGCGAAGAGGAACAATATAATGTTAATACAACAATAACAATTTATCTATGTTACTTTAGAACAATAAAATGTTAATGGAATTTAGTAGGTTAATTTGAAATTTAGGATAGTATTTCATGCGTCAAATTTTAAAAATCGACTTTATAATATGTTTCGAAATTTGTATGACCTTTACAAATCTATTGTATGTATAATATCATGATATGTTAATATGTTGATATTAACATCAACTTCAATATTTTAATATCAACGTATTAATACGATGAATTTAAAATCAAGAAATAATTATTATAACTCTCCGATCTTTGAAAACTAAATATTTGGTAAAGTAACGTTTGTGTTTATATTTTGTATCAAGGGATTACTTTCTTTTTTCTACTTAACCATGTTTAAATCAAAAATGGAGTACAGTCAATTGTTCAAGAGTTGTAACAGTACATTTCCTAAAACTGTTTCTTCTTCTTTAATTCTGTTCTGTCTTGCCTTCCAACTTTCTTAAAGTTCGACAACAGTAAATTCTGGTAGTTGGCCTTGCTCCACTATTCTACCGGTATTTAATCAATGTAATTAATTTTAACTTCTTGTTTAGCTCAGTAGGTGGATTAGCCCAGGACTAGTTTAAAAGGCTGTACATTTGGTTTTTCCAAGTAAGAGACAGTGAGGGATGATCTTCCCAGAGGTTCTTTATAGCGTGAGCCGAAGTTCAGTGCCTGTCTCACTGATTTGTATTTTCGTTTTGTCTCGTGCAATGCTTATTTTCTCCTAATCCCGTTTTGTCATGGTTTTGCTTCGGGAACCACCGTTCACCTTGCAAATTGGATTCTTCTAAGACTGCTTGTGACTCTTCATGAATTCTACCACGTCTCACTTTATGGACAAAGTCGACTTGAATCCAAATGGAAAAGGATTATCACCTCGACGCTGTCGATTCACTTTCTTTACAAGAAGATGAAGTGGCAGAGCGAAAAAAGCTTTAGCAAAAATTTTCCATTAAAGTTTTACCAAGAAAAGAAGAAAATTTTGAAGCCCTTAAAAAATCATTGGAATTCATTTATATTATTTCGTTGTCAAAAAAGTCGTAAGTAATTCGAAAGTGTTGTAAAGTTCACCGCATTTTAGTTTCAAAACATATAATAGAATTAAAGTTAGTAGTGCATTGTAAGAGAAAAAAATTGGAAACATAATTTTATTGATCGTTAATATTTCCATACTAATTTGATAACAAATTGCGTTGTAAATTAGTAAACAAAATAGAGAAATTCCTACTATGTTATAGTAGGAAAGAATATTTCTTTTGGTCGAAGGTTAGATCTTACTCTGATGTCATTCTTATTATCTTAGAAATAGAATTTGGTCCTGTGTTATTTTTCCAATGCTTGTTCAAAATAAGTTGTTTATTAAAGTTGTTAAACTGTTTCCAAAAAAATGGTACTGCAATAATAAAATATTAAACAGATGCAAAAATATTAAATAGGCCAACCCTATTTAATAGGCAAGCAGTTGATACTATTTAGTTATGTGGTAAAATAATTGGCTTATTTTCAAAGCATTATCTTTAGACTCGAAAGCATGCAATGGTATCTGCTTTCTCGTGTATCTCTATTTTATCCAATTACGACATTCTTGTGTTTTCTGAAGGATTTACTAAATACTATTACAATTCATTAAAATTACGTAATAAAAGTAAGATATTCGTTATCAGGATGACCTATACATAAAAAAGGCAACACAGTACACTTAAACATCAATCAAAGTGAAACAAAAAAAAAATTGTTGCTGAAGATTTTAAGAAATATTCAGCGGTTAATAGATGATTCACAGTTTAATGGAACTTTTGATAAACTCTATTTGTCAAACCGAGTACGCTCACAGTTTTTTATGTATTCAGTTCCTAAGTCTATTTACCTAAAAGTAGATTTAACGTTTTGAGGTAATCATTGTAATTTATGAGCACAAAAAGATACATAAAAAAATCTTTATTTTAAGTTTCCTAACTTAAGATATTTTGTAGATTACAAATATCTAATCATGAGTATTATCAAAAACAGTTATTATTCTAACAGTTAGATCCTTTAAGTTTTTATTAAATAAGTACTTTTAATTCGAAATTCTTTAATGCCTCGTGATCTCTAAAAGTCGCTGCAAAATTAGCGTTTCGATGTTCTCTGAGCAATAATCCGTTGGCAAGAAGCATTTTTTAATGAAAAAAGAACTAAAGGCTATCTTAACACTAATTAAAGAAGTCACGTATTCATATAAATACATTTTCTAATAAAAGACCTTTTCCTTTGGGTGAAGCATTCTAGATCTAATGCCGTTGCACACTGAGTGACTTCTTGCAGCCTTCTATTAATCACTCTTGCGATAAACGAAGATTCCACATGGTGGTCGGAGCGTGAAATCACTCTTGGATTAAGAAACGGAAGACTTTTTTTTCTTTCTTTCTTTCTTCTCTTATTCCCTTCGTTTCCACATTCTTGAAGAAAACTTTTGATATTCTGACGCTTCAGTAAAGCTGTAAATACTTTAATACAAGTAGATTTCCACGGCTGGACAACTAAGAAGACTGAAAAATTCTTACTTGTGACTAAGGCGGATTTTCATCATATGAATTTGCAATAGAAAATGTGCATACGGAATGCTGACTGTCGTTCTCCTTTCAGCTTTGAAAAATCATAGTGGTTTTCTTTGTGGTGGACCTAAAGTTATATTAGCTTAAAGAGTTTAGCAGCCATTTCATGAATAATTTTATCTTATTTAAGTTAAAATCTAATGTTGAAGTTGAGTTGTTTGAGAGATTAAAGTTATATAATCATTTTTTTAGAACTTTTCAAGAACTTTATTTCATTAAAAATAATTTTAAAACACTATAAAGTGCAAATTGATTTCAGTTTTATTAATTGATATATGATGTATTTCATTTGAAATTGAATTTTATCTTCATATTCATTTAAGTTTTTCAGAAAGCCTTAGAATAACTACGATATTATGTATACTGTAGAAGGGATGGTGATCACTACAGAGCAAGAAACTACTCTCCAACTACGTTACTCAACATATTTTTTCATACCTTTACAATCAATTTTAATTGAAACTTGCTTTTTTAGGAATGTCCTATTAATATGTATAGCAGACATGATTTATTTGATGTGCTGATTTCGTTGTAGATACATTACCATATACTTTTTCATTTAAATGAAGTTAAGACATCTATTTTTATAAAAAATAGAGCAGCGCCTAAGATGAAGTGAAATGAAGTGAACTATAGTCTCGAAATTATTATAATTTAATGCATATAATTTAATGCATAACAATATAGGAATTCTCTGAAAATGAAATGTAAAAGTATAGAAATAATACATGTATAAACGAAATGAATGTCGATGCTCTGTTGTATTGTTTTAAGATGTGTGTGTGTGTGTGTGGTCGGTTCGCACCGAAGTGCGAGCTTCGTTGCCGAAGCATCCGTGCTCCAGGGAGCGCTAGTGTCCCCAAGACGGCGAACCCCTAGCAGACTCCCTAGAATTACAAGGGAGAGATACTGGGGTGGTTTCCCGTGGCCTTCCCCAGGACGCCATTAAGGAATGACGTCAGACCGAAGAGAAAGTGAAGAAGAGGCTACAACACAGGAAAGGAAATTTTTGAAACATCCATGCTCGCTACCGGGATTTGAACCCGGGCGCTGGCATATTGATCTCAAGACAGACCGACGCCTGAGACCGCTCGACCACACCAGCGCGGCGTTTTAAGATAATATTATGATAATATATATATAATAAAGTTTCTTTAAGGATTTTTGTAACGTATTAGACGACATTTGTACTGGATCATTAAATCCTATGCTGAAAACGAAAAACGCAACCAAAATTTATTTAATAAAATTTTAATGTCTACGAAATTTATTATGATGGAAAATTTAACAAAACACATTCTAAAGACATCAAAATTTTATGAAATTTGATAAATTTTTGTTAAAACTGCTTTACATCATCTTTTTACTTAAATATATCTATCTGTATATTTTGACGTTTATTGTTAAAATTAAAACATGAATTATATAAGTGTTCGTTACGTTTTCATTTTTAACGGAATATAATTTATTGCTTATAAAAAAATAAATCGAACATGGAGATTAAACTAAAGTTAAACTTTTTCTTCAAAAAAAGTTGCTTCAGGAGATGAACACAATTCTATATTACAGTTCTTTATTTCTTGCTATTACTTAAAGCTGAAGGAAATCCTCGCTTCGTTTGTACGTAATAGATATTGTTGACAAGACTGAATTTCTTCGGCCAATTGAATTTCGAAATCCTAAAACAAATGGGATTTCAAACAGTAGCTATTCATCCGCGTAAACAGTTTCTTTGTAACTAACTGGAATGCCTTTTCCTATAAAGGAGATCATCCAACTGTTACTGAAGTTGAGCAGACAGTGCAGGCGATTTCACGTGTTTTCATATCGTTATAAATTCATTGGTTAAATTTAAATATGAAATTAGTTTTAAGCTGATAAAGGTGAAGACAAGATGTTTATTAGATTTTTGGATAAAAATAAATTTTTTTCAGCGACTTTTTGTGGAATAAAAGAAAATCAACTAATTGTATATTAGTAATTTTAGCAAAAACTATCAAAATTTAATGGATATTCTCATTTCCGATTTAATTCTGCAGAAGTTGCATGTTCTTGTCAGGTTTCATGTCATTAATAATGATTTGTCTGGATTGCTAATAACGCTCTTAAACTGCGCTTTCCAATCTGTGTTCTTGGAAGAATAATGGCATAAATAAAAATAGTTTTTGATGCTGAGCAATGAAAATCCAATAAACTATATTTTTTTTTAATTTTTCTTTTTCCTTTCCATTAATGTTAGTTTTGCAGCCAACCTTATAACAAACTAACTGTGGATTAATTCGAAAACCTTTGGAAACGTATATCTGTGGTTTGTTAACTCTGATAAATGTTTAACTTTGCAATTGAAACAAGTTCTCACTATTTTCTTGAGTCACAATAATAGTTGCTCTGTTAATCTTCGTGAATAATCTCTCTGAATACAAACAAATTTAGTTTCAAAAGCTTCCATTTTTATCAATTTAAGTTAATTATGTTGACGTTTTGTTTCTTGCTTATTTTGTTTCTTTGTTTTCACTTCTTTTATGAATTTTGGTACAGTTAGTTGCTTGGATCTTAACGAAACTCTAAGCAACAGATTTTGCCGTTAGAACTGCACAATTCCTGGATATATCAATTCAAACAACAGTAGCTATATTCAGATTAGCTGGATGAGTAACTAGTGGGTGATCTTTCCTTTGTAGCTTACTGAAAGCACTAAATAAAGATAATCTAACTTCTATCACAATACCAGTTGCAAAAGACTCTTTTGGACAGACTCTTTAAATCTGTTATCTATTTTAAATAAATTTGTCTTATTGTGTTTTATGAAAAAAATGTTTATTTTTTTGGTCTAATCTATCTTCACCAAGAATGAACAAATATTCTTCTTAAACTACTTATAAAATCTTTTTCAATAATAAATTCTAGAATTTTAGATGTAAGCGCAGCATTTACAATAGATATGGTGAAATAATTTCACTTTACCATGTAATCTAACTGTAAACATTAATAAATGCTTATCAAATATAAACATTCATCACAGAAAAACAAACTAAACAGCATCCAATGTTAAAATTTCTAAGTTATATAAAAGTTAATTAGAAATTTTACTGATTGGAAAGATTAGAGTTGATGTAAACTTTCAAAGAGATTTTATCACGAGTTAAAAATAATAAAAAGAACGATTAACTCTAGATAAGGTCACTATTGTATAAAATATTACAATATTAATATTGCCTGTAATGTTTAACTGTAGTGTGATTAAACAACCCTATATATATATTTCGGAAATCTGACTTCCCGTCACTACGACTTCATCACACAGTACTTAGCGCTGTTTCAGTATCAATTATTTATGGAATAAAATATTGACTTTCCTTAAAATTATCAAGAGAACAAATGAATTTTCAGTTTGCCGAATTTCTTCTGGATCACTTCCATTCTTATTCCTTAAGAAACAGCCAAACTGCTACTGAAACAAAATCCCGACACTTGAAGTATGACACCACACAATGAGAAATTTAAGGTAACCTTATAAGCCGTGCACTATTTAATTATTAATGTTTTTGTTTTCATTATTATTCGCTAGAGATTTTAGTTAACGCCTCGCCGGCTTCTCACTTCTTCATTAGTCATATTTACTTTTAGATAGAAGTAATGAGTTCGGCAAACCGTGCACGGCAACAAACTCCCACACAATTAATGATGAAAACCAGTGTCACACACTGCACAATACGTAGATTAATTATGCATCCTGAGTTGTCTCAAGTGATTTCGGATAATCATAAGGAACACACAAAGATCTAGTGTTGAAAACTTGACAATATTCGGCTGACTTGTCGTCATTTCTTTGAAGTCCATGTGTCCATTGATTCATTATGAATCACTTGAAAACAATCTTCGGAATTTGAAAACACATCAGTTGTTTTCGAAAACCATTCAGTATTTTATCCAAGTTGAAGTTTTTGTTTTCTTTCTTAGATTAATTCAAGTCACGAAATCTAGATTTTAATAGATTTTGACCTTTAAAGAATGTTCGAACGGTTCATTCATAATCAGTACATAAGAAAAAGTTTTTACATTTAATTGACTGTAGTTTCCGTATTTGAATTCATTACTAACGAATGCAAAACTTTGAAAAATACTAAAATATCAATATTTTCACAAAATCTGAGAAACTAATAAAGAATGATGAAAAGTTATAGAAAATCTTCTATTGGAATGAACTTCTGTTATTGGGAATGATTGTTAAGCCGCTAACCAAACATTGGACTTAGTTACATCTATTTAGTCCACAGAAAGGGACTTAAGGGCAAAATTGATAATTGGATTCTGCCATTATGTAGAATACAGAAAAGAGCTTAAGGCAAACAAGATAATTGGACATTAATTCAAATGAATTAGACAAGACATATGTGAATGGAATGCAACTAATTTAATTTTTAATATAACTTGAAATACATGTTTTTTTTTTAATATTTTGAATTATATATTTGTTACATTTTGAAATATGAAAAATATTATATGAATATATAAAATTTGGATTAAAGTAATTCTGAATTGAAATTGAGTTTCAATTTTGTAGTCTAATATTATTGACATCAAAAATTTCAATTTGTAGGAAGTAATGCCGTGCTGGCGTGGCCGAGCGGTCTCGGCGGCGATCTGCCGTGGCGGCCAGTGCGCCCGTATCTGGGTTCGAATCCCGGCAGTAGCATGGCTGTTTCAATTTCCTTTCCTGTGTTGTCCAGCCTCTTCTTCACTTTCTCTTCGGTCTGACGTCATTCCTTAATGGCGTCCTGGGGAAGGCCACGGAAACCACCCTAGTATCTTTCTCTTGAAATTCAAGGGAGTCTGCTAGGGGTTCGCCATCTTGGGAACACTAGCCCTCCCTGGAACACGGATGCTTCGGATACGAAGCTCGCACTTCAGTGCGTACCGGCATCACATCATCATCATCAGGAAGTAATGCCAATCTATCTTACTAAAATCTTTTATTTCTCTGTCTGTCCGTCGCAATTTTTAATTATTAGTCCCTTGCTGAGAAAGTCAGATTTTAAAATTTTCTTTTTTTTTTTTCTTGCATGGGATTCGAACCGAGGACTTTCGTACTCGCAGTCAGAAACGCTAACCATTGGACTACTGCTGGTTCCCCAAAATCCAATCCTACTTTTATTCTGTTTGTTTGCGCGCTCTCAAATAATGAGTTCATTCAAAAAGAAATAAATTAACACTTTCTACCATAACCGCTTGGAATCGATTCTTCTTGGATTATCTCATACTTACCAAGGGGAGACAGGGGGATGGCCTAGTTATAATTACAATCAAGACGCAGAAGTTAATATTGTGTACTATGTTTGCCGTACTTTTTCGAGTCGCATCCCCCTTTTCTAAGTAACCTGCGACCCCCTCCCCCCAGTGCCTTTGCATAAAAAGGCATTGTTAGTAATGTAAGAAAAATATATTAAAAATAGATTTTTCAGGATATAATTGCAACTTCTTCTGTAGAATACAGAGCCCAGATTTGAAAAGCTAGCTGCTGAAAACCAGACACATTTATCACATTAATTGTTTTGTAACTACTGAAATATTTTTTGTTTTTTATGTTCAATGTTGTTTAAGTTCCAAAATACAAAATAAGTGCATGTTAATAAGGCGTATTTTTGTTTTATTTTGTAAATCGCGACTGACACTTTGGGAACGACTGTATTTCTTCAAAGCGGTATAATTAAATTCTTGCATTTAGGTGGGCTTTATGGGATTCAGTGTGATTTTCGATTTTGATTTGGAAAAAAAAATAGAAAAGCAATATTTTCTGTATTTAAAAGGAACCCGAACTTCTTCAGGAATGGTTCAAGACAGTTTTCTAACAGTTTTGAAACATCATGTAAAACGAAGATAAGAGACTTTCTGAAAGTTAATGGCACTTGTTGATTGGTTGAGTTAGTGTTTTATCATTCTACCTTGAAAAGAAAAAAAATGTAATGATAAACGGAATTAATTAAAGTTATAAAACCTAAGAAGAAAGATGAGAAAATTTGATTAGTTCGTCCGCTCTGCCATTAAATTCCCTGTAAAATATAGACAGCTAGCTTAAACGAGCCACCTAAACAACTTCCAATCACAAGGGAGAATATTTCCTAAAGAAGAAAGTTTTTACCACATAGCTAACTTTTTCCCAAAAGGTGTAAAAAAGGGAGAGATTATGAAAATGAATGCAGTATTTAACTCCAACACTTCCTGGCATATGATAGTTGGAATAAAAAGATCTTTTAGGATCTTAGTTGAAACATTTATTAGTTAGTTGTAAAAATAACAAAGACCTTTGTTTCAAATGAATATAGTCAAATCTCTTTAAGTGAATTATTTACTTAATCTACATAATAAGCGCGAGTGTTTGTTTGTTTGATTGTTTGTTTGTCTTGAAACAGCGTCTTGAAACATTCAGATAACCATACGGTAATTAACTGAATATCTAATATATCTCATTTCTAACTTTGTTAATTCCCTACAGTGAAAGTTTCTGAAAATCGTCAATCATTAAAGATATGAAATAATCTTTGCTGCAAAACTTAGCATTAAGAAATAGAGTAGATCATGAAGAAACAATTTTCAATGCAATTTTGTTCAGCTGCAAAGTCAGATAAGTATAAAAGAAATTTTATTTCAAACTTTTCTACTAAGTTATGTATTTGGAACTGCAGTCATAACAGAAAATAATTGAAATTTCGTTTACTCGAAGATTATTTTCTCCTCTCTCGGAAATTTAAAATTCTAGAAATTGTCATTTACTTTAAACTTCTCATGAAGTTCAGTTTCATTTCAGGAAACTCGTTTTTTAACATTAAGCGCAGTCATCTTCGTTTCTTCATATTTTCCAGCACTATTTCAGTTATTTTGTGGAAGGCAAGCGAATGGAGTATACAATCCATACAGCAAACACTTAGCTTTAAGCCCTTGCGAAGCACATGCTATTGCCACTAGTCGCCGTCAATGTCCACTCGGATGGGGGAGACTCGATCTGCAGTCCGTTCTGTACCTTTCGAGAAAATGCAGTTAAGATCGAAATGGAAGTAGTCGTTCTGTGCACACGAGGCACTGAAATTCCATTTAAAGACAACTTAGGGAACAATCATGAAGAAGAAAAAGAGTTCCATTGTTGCCTTTCCAGTAGCTTCATCTCTACGGAGACCCAAGTAAACAAGCAGGTTCCAAAGCTGGTGTGGAAATTGTTTGCAGTCGAGAGGAAATACTCGTCCTGATTCTTTTTTTTCTTCTCTATTCTGCAGAGAAATTTTGATTATTTCCTGTCGTTTCATTCTTCTTTCACTGCTACTTTCATTTAACCAGAAATAAAAAAGCCCAAGGAGAAAGATAAAATTTTTATTTAGAATAAATAGAGTTTTAGTTCTAATGACGTACCTCGAAATAAGTAAATTCGAATTTAAAAATTATGTTATTAAATTTCAGTAAAAACAAAAACTATTTTCAATTCGATATAATGAATATCTGAGAAAAAATTAGATTTAGAAAGCCTTATTGAATCAAAATTCCGATTTCTTTGTCGTTTTTTTATTTCATTTTAAAGAATCCTTGGAATTCTCACCAAATGAGTAACTTCAGTCGTATTGTTAAAAGCTCTCAACTAGAAGTATTTGAACATTTTTATTTAAATTTAAACTTTTTTAAGGCATGGAAGACTGCAATTGTGACTATTTCAGCCGTTTTCATGGACCATTGGCTTCAAATTTATGAAAATTATAATTATCTCAAAATAATAAGAAAAATATTTCCATTCATCCTTTGTAATTAATTATAAAGTTTCTCATTGTAATTCCTTTTGTGCACGACGTCCCAACATACAAACCGCCTCATAAGGTATTTTGTCGGATTACGATAAATATTCCATTGTGAGAAAACAGTATAAATTACAAATTAAAGCTTTTTAAAATATGTGTATTTGTGTTTTTAATTGTATTTCATGTAAACATCACTTTCATCGGTTTTCAGTTTAAGTGTTAAAAGTAGTTGAATAAAAACATGCCATAGAATTCTGAAACTGAACAATTTGAACAATGAAAACCAAATATAGCTAGCAATAATGAGTTTTAAATTATAGAATGCCTGTGAAGCATAGGATACGGTTTTGTTTCGAAATGAAGAACTGTTAAGGAAGGACTTCGTAAATGGTATAATGGTTGCTTGAAAAAAGGGTAAAAGATCCAAGATACACCGGCGATGAACGACTACAAATTATGCATACAAGGATGTATAGAAAATATCTATTAACTACTAATTAATAGAAATATGAGATGCATGTTGAAACATGAAATATCTAAAGGATGGAAGTCCAAGATCGCGATGGAATAATCTAAATTGAATACTTAGTAAAGACACCGATGAATTTTGCTGATGAATTTAAACTGATTAACTGAATTGCATTTCAATAAATAAAAAATTTCCTGAATTTTCACGCTGAAATATTCTGAATTTCAAATCATTGAAGCATTCACGGGTACAGCTGTTTCGAGGTATCATTCATCATCAGACTCGGAACTTCATAAGAAACTTGAATCTTAACATACTGTAAAGGCAATAAACCTTAATTTCAATACTTACTTAAAGACGACTAAGAAAAGATTAACGATTAAGTAAATTACTATATTAAAAATAAGAATGTTTGGGCAAAGTACTGTCAGTGCAACTTTTTATAAAAGCTTTATTTTTAAAATGAAATATCATTACTCTTCTGTAAGGTTTACATAAACGACTCTTATTAGCTTAAGAAAAGTTGTGCTACTTTGAAATTCAGTTAAGTGATACATAAATAATATTTTGGGTTCATCTATAATATTTAAATATTTTTGTTATGCATGTTTTTGAAATTGAATTATGGGGTAGAGAATTAACTTTTTTTATAAATGGTAGATTGATAAAATCACATGTGCGTGTGCAGAAGAGGGATAAATGGCCATTTATCCTATACATTAATGGAAGCTTGTCCTGCTACGGAAAGGAAACTATTTTATTCTGGCTGGATGATGGAAGGTTACTAATCAAACAATCAACTGCGTTAGAAAACAAAGCTGAAAGATTATTTTGCCATTAAGTTTAACAGTTATTTCAGGTTCATTGTTTTATTCTGTTGCGAAGTTAACCTAATTTTTAGTTAATCTAATAACTGTGTTTTGGATTGTAATGCAAGAAAAATTAAACTGTTCAGATTACTTTGTTTTACATAACATTTTGTAACTTCTATATAAGTAAGCTGGCCGGGGACCGTCGCTTCGCTTCGGAACCCATGCAAACATAGCATTAAAAAAAATTATTTATTTAGCAAATTAATATCGAGATTGGAAAATATACGAGTTCCCAGCCCATTGTCGCCTTCTCGGATAACTCAGATGTATTGCGGGTTGGCGCCACACACCTATATATCGATAAGGCGAAAACACGAAGATTTAAATTAAAGCGAAGATATAAATCCTCTTTATTCCCTATCCCGTGGGAATTTCGAAAAAATCGGCCTCATTCCTTGTCTACATCATAAAGAGAATCTCTGTGTAACATTTCAGCTTTCTACGTCCAATGGTTTAGGCTGCAAGTTGATGAGTCGGTTAGTGAGTAAGTCAGGACTTTTCATTTTATGTAGGTAGATAAATACTTTAGTTTGGTAAAGTAAGCCTATATTTGATTTTTTAGTAATTTAAGATTTTTTTTCTTTCAACAATTTTTATATACGGTATATCAGATATTTTTTAACATATTTTAAGTAGAAATAAAAGCATTGTCATTACGTTATGTGATTTCATACTTGGATACCTACGTACAGTTCCTCATAAGAACTTTCAAATTCTACATATAACAGCAATATTTTAAGAAGATAAGTGCTTCTATTCCACAGGATTAGGTTTCACGTTTGTTTTCATCTTAAATTCCTGGTCTAAGTAAATAATTCGTAGGTGACATGTGATTAGGCCTACCATTGTATCAAATATAATCTAGAAACCAAAATTTTTAGAAATGATGACTATATTAGATTCATATTCGCATCAATGTTCGTGTATATAATAAATTCCAAAGGTATTTACAGAGACAATGGTCTACTGTAGACTCCGAAATAGTCAGAATCGCTAGCAAATATTTTCGGTTTCATTAAGTTTTTACACAATTTTCATTTTATTTATTTTTTAATTTTTTGATAAATCTCGGTATTTGTTAGTATTTTGCCAGTAATTATTCAAGTTTATATTCTATGAAAATTATTATAAATACTGTGATGCTATCTTTGTTTATTTGAGACGTCCACTATATTGGCGAACCTGAGAGAAGGGGAGAAGGATTATAGGGGTTGCAAGCTCTCCGGAATGGTATCCGAAAGTGAAAGAAATTAAGACTTTTGGCCTTTTCTTTTTGGTTGAAAGTTCATCGGTTTGTTTGTAATGTTTTTAATTAATAAATGTTTTTGCACTATCAATGTTTTACAGTGTTTTCCAACAACGTCTGAAATACACTATTTCAAACATAAGATTGCAACTCAGTAGATATTTTAAATTACTGTATTATTGTTCGTAAGTTGGCAAAATATAATAATACTAACTAAGATTAAGAAATTTAAACTATTTGAAAAAGTTTATTAATGATATTATCATTTGGAATAAACTTATAGGGACACTATTTTTTTTTAAAATTATATATCTTAAATGTTTTTTCATGAATTAAAGACATCTTATCAACAAAAGTAAACAAACAGAAGTTTCATGGGATTCTTAGTAAACAAAGTGAAAACAAAGATAATAAGTAAAAATTTATTTAAATAAAGAAAAAAAAGTATAACAAAGTAAGAATTAAGCTACATAAAACAACTAACACTTAATGCATTAATATTATCGTATTTTAACATCATTCTCTTGAAACCTTCCAGAAAATTAATAAATATAACTTGAAGTTTTAAGAAGAAATATACCTTGAAGTTTCTAATTTGTAATTAAATGTTTAGTTGTTTTATTTAGCTTATTTCTTACTAGTTTATGTGTTTGTTTTATTTGTTTTTATTTAAACAAACTTTTAATTCATTAAATAGTTTGTTTATTTAAATTAATTCTTACTACATTATGTTGTTTACGTTGTGAAGACTGGAAAATTTTGCAGTCGAAATATTGTATGTCAAAATATTAGTAGAAGAACATTTGTGTCAAGTTTAACATAATGTTAATAAATAAGAAAACCAAAGCATCTTATATGATCAAGTAAAATTAGTTAACTTTTAATACTCAATAATCCAACTTGAATAAGGCCAATTAATTTGTAATCAAATCCTTTTGCCAACCACATTAGACGAGATAATGAGCATTGATTTATTTGAAAACAGAAATCGATTTTTAATGGTAAAAGACTTTTATTTTAAGCTGGGCTAAAATTGCTTAGCTGGAGGCCTAGTAGAGTGTACATCAATAAGCTGATTTAAATGTTGAAATTCTTCACACATGGCTGATGCTTAATAATGTAATTATTCAAAGCTTCATGCGTGAGAGATGGCAGCTTCATGAAAGCTGTAAGTATGCTTTTTTTTTATCCACTTTGTTCGAAACCTCACTAATCCTTCCACACTTCACTGCCGAAAATAAAGTGTCATTATGATAGTATTGCATAAATAATTTTGCCGAAAAGCGCCGGATTTGTACTTCAAAATTACAATATTGTAATAAATCTTTTCTCGTCCCTGACAGAAGTTTGGGAAACTCAATTAAAACATAAATATTCATAATGTTAGGCGTAGTTATGCTAGCGTGACTTACTTTTTTGTAATTCCTGGTTATTATCTAGTCAAATAGACAGGTAAGAATTGTTAATTGGATGATCGCTAATTCTGATTCCTTTGAGATACCTTTTCTTTGTCTTAATGGAAAATTTGGCTAATGTTAAAAAAAAAGAGAATTAATGAAACTTAGAAGATATTTATTTGCAAATAGTTGTCTAAATGATACGTCAAAAATCTGAAACAGAACTGGAACCGAACCATAACATTTAGTATTTACTCAAAATAGTGTATATCTTGTTCAGAGCCCATTCACAGACATCTTAATTATGTATATGACCTTTCTGTTGGAATGGATGAAAGCAGTTGAATGATAGCATAGGGTCACGAATTATCTCCAAAACTTGTTTCTGTTCATATGTTTATTGTATAAATCACTTCCCTATAAGTAAATATCAAGGGACTAGGGTATTAAAACAACACCGATCCGAACACCGATGCAGATGTAGTTGATATTAATGTATACAGTAAAAAACATAGTAGTTTTTTGGTTTAATTACGTTTGCCATATTTGCACTACTTGACGAAATGAAATATTATTATCAATCACAAGCATTATCTTTGGTTGCATTATCATCTTTAATAATATTTTTAATTTCTGATTTATTTTAATTGATACTCAGCTGGTAATATCTCCACTTTTATTTTGAAGATAAATTGTAAAAGAGAAACTTATTATAGCTATTTATCTTTCAGAACTGAAGTTAACTTAATAATGAAAACAGGTTGTTAAATTGAAGAAAATTAAAAGCTTCTTAACATTTTGCTGTTACATAAGGCATGAAATTGGTGGTTCGCCAAGAACCACCAATTATAGATCAGCCGAAGTCTTGGTGGATATGGATCGGATCTTTTGACTTTCTAAAGCCATCGTAGATCTCTTAGGTCACTTGGTTAGATCAGTGCTTCTCATCTTTTCCAGAGGGCGGCACCTTTCACAAATCATTGGGGGGGGGGGGGCGTTTAGTATTACTTTTTTCTTCTCTTGTCTTATAGTAAACTTATATAAAATTTCTTGAATAACTTTTATAAGCTTTTATTAGAGCTTTTATTAAGAAAAGCTTTTATTAATTATTAATTATTAATTAAGCTTTTATTAGAAAATATGAATAATTTTCGAAAAATGTCCTCCAAAAGTATACGTTTCACTTTTTTAAAAAATTATGTATAAAACTTCAATTGCAAATTACAAATTTTTTTTTTTCTTCTTACACATCAAAAAATAGCGGTCTGTTATTAACAAACATTATAAAATAGCAGATGTATAACGACTATTCAGATAAAATTAAAAATTAAAATGGTCTAAAATTTGTAATGTAGTTCTGTGTTTATTTCTTTTTATTTGAGATGTATAATTAGCATTAAGGCAAATTTATTTTAGCCATCTGAGTTAACTCTGCCATTAGCCTCGCTGTTTTGAAATAGTACATCAATAAATTCCTAATATTTTCTGAAATATATTTAACATTCGTTTGAACACTGTTCGGAAATATCGTGACTTTCATAAATTCATTTAAAATATTTGAAATTCCTTTTATGTGAATGAATTTTAAAGAAGAGGGATATATATTATCCCTGTCTTTATCATCTGATGAAGTTATCTCACTAAGAGATAACGAATTATAATGAATAAAAAGCTATCACAGGAGTATTTACGGTGTGTATTAATATCGTGACTTTTGTAAAATTAAGAAAAAAAAGTTATTACAGTAACTGCCCTAGCTTGAATAAGATTGCTGCTTTCACTGTAATGTAGTATATATAGTTTTGAATATATATATAAAAACAATTGAAACCTTTTCAGATTTAATTTCTTTTCAAATACATTACTTTTCTATTGTCTCATTTTTAATGAAATGTAAATCGATTGATTGTAAGCTATGATATTCTTTAGCATTCTTTTTAAAACGTAAAGAGCTAATGGTATGTATTTAGCAACTGAAACTTCAAAGGCTTTAACGAATTTCTATGAACTTTCCATTTAGGCAGCATCTGTTTGCTTAAATTCGATAATGAACATATGACATAAAACCCTTCAGCAATTGTGAATTTCCAAAGAAAAAGAAAAGATTGGTTGAAATCAATGACTCCAAAATCCAATATCAAGTAAAAATTAAATGGTAACTTTCTTTTTCACTTCCATTTCCTTAACCTTCTTTATCGATATATTCTGTTGAAGTTTTCGAAAGGATAAAAATAGTGTTTTCTTTAAAGATATGATCTATGAATAGGAATAGAATTGAATAACAAATCATTAAAAGCTAATCACAGTAATTTAGTTAAAACAAACTTAACCAGTTGAAGTTTACTTGATTAAATTACTGAATATTTCAATATTCGAAACCATATTAAATGGATTAAAGGGTATAAAGGGATTTAATTACATTAAGCCCAATTCTTAATTTTATCAGGTTTTCGTCTTTGTAATATCTAAAGATAGATAATTAATAATAAAATTTGTATTTTTATAAAAAAACTTGTTTAGTTACATTAAAATAATTATACTCGAATTTCCATCCTTTCTAATAAATAGAAGTTTGCTGAACACTTGTGAGCTTGAATTAGACGAAATGTTCATTTAATATAATGTACATTAAGGTTCCCAATCGTTTTATGGTAATGTAATGCTAACCCGACTCATCGTAAAGTACAATGTTTCAGCTATTTCACGAGCTTGTTAAGCGTTTCGTTAATTTATCTAAAATAGCTTTATCATTTATGTAGATATGGTTGAAAAAAACAATTTCGTTCCAAAATTTCTAAAATTTGCATTGTTAAACTTATATCTTTAGTATTTTGAAAGCTTTTTTGTTTTACAACTTCAACTTCAGTTTAATTGAAACTTTAAAATGGAACTAATAATTTGGATCTTAAAAAAGCTCTGAATATTTTTCTGTATGTGTCAGCTACCAATGCAGGAATTGTACATCTTGCTGTTCTAGTTTTGTAGTAAATTAAAATGAGAATTATGACATTGTCAGCACCTCCGATATCGACAAAAATCTCGATGGATTATCGAAACTTACTCAATTTGTTAAATTGTTACAAGCTTCTTCGCAAAACTGTTTCATATACGTACAGCAATTTAGGCGTTTTAGCAATTTCGTTCACTGATTTTCTGTCGTGTGTAAACTGAATATATGAGATAGAGCATTCTCCTTTGAAAGACTATCAGGCAAAAGCAAAGAACAAATAATATAAACGTTAATTAGATTAGAAGTTTTGTGTATCTAAACTTCCATTTGACGATTTTACTTATTTAATACCATTTAAATTATATAAAAAGATCTTCAAGTAAAGTAATTTCCCCACTCAACCTAAAGTAATTTCTATACTGTTATTAACAAGATACCTTTATATCCTACAATAAAATGTAGCTAAACCATCTAAAGTTTCTTTACAAATAATTAGCATCCTTAGGCTTCGATTTCAGCAATGTAGTTGAGGAGCAGTGAAAAATCCCGAAACATGAGTTTACCTAAGTTGTTCAAAATGCTTAGGAAGAACTCAGTTATTATATGAAAATTTTGACCCCAAAAAAATTCCTGGCTGAAATATTTGATGAATCCTTTGTAGCGTCAGGTAGTACAGCCTTAAATAGTCGTCTTCTCTATATATGAGACAATACGGTGAATGATTACAAAGATCATCATCCATGTTCTGCATTCGCTAAAACAGTTTCCACTGCATTAAGAACAGATGATCAGCTTTAGTCCATATTTAGCGTCGACCTGCATAAAGGTTGAAAGAAGCGCGCTATCTTACTCCAAGTGGCGTAAAGATAGACATACAAAGGGACAAGTTCACGTAAGGCGCTTGGCAACCAGACAATTCGAACAATGGTTTGCGACTTGTCTGATGCGTATGTGTAATCCTAGAACTAAACAGACATCGTTTGTGTGCGTGTGTGTATGTGTCGATTCAGCTGACAGTTTTGCAGAACACGGCAACTGACAGCTTATGAACTGTCGTGCGATTGCGCACAACGCGACCTCCTAACCTTTCCTCAGTCATATTTTAATCCTGCCAAGTCCAGGACGGAAATGTCGGCGGCCACTTACATGTATAATTACTGGCAAAGCTGATGTCGGTGTCCGTTCGACTATCGGTGGAAAGAATGGTCAGCCGACGACGACCACTCTTATCTATGCAAAATCAAACTACTATTTTAAAATTAGAAAAATCGAATTATTAAATCGAAGTAAATCATTTTGTAACTGGTAAAGATGAAACGAGAAAGAAAGTTAAAAAACTGCTTATGCATTTAATAGTTAATCTCAATTGGTTTAATTTTAATATAAGGTACTATAGACTTCATTTCAAGAATACTCTTTCTTTATTAGCAATATTTCGCAAGATTAGAATCATCTTGCTTCTTCAAGCGTTCTTTTTTGAATTATATCAACAACAATAATCTGGTCTATTTTTATGACAACAAATAAGCATGTCTACATTTTCTTACATCAGTAATGATACAACAATAATCTTGTCTATATTTATACAATAAATAAGCATGTCTACATTTGTAATGATGCATTATTTAAATTTGAATTATTGAAAAAGCTATTCGATTTTTCCATTATTACCTAATAAAGATAACGTATCATTGCAGAATTGAACAGGTTTTTTGCAAATGTTTTATTTATGAAATGTAGTCATGACAATTTGTTGTCATAAATGTAGACAAGCTTATTGTTGTTTATATAATTCAAAAAGAAGGCTTAAAGAAGCAAGATGATTCTAATCTTGCGAAATATTGCTAATAAAGAAGGAGTATTTTTGAAATGGAGTCTAATGTACCTTATATTAATATTATGAAGAAATGAAGAAGAATATTGGTTTAATTTTAGTTTAAGTTCTGTTATTCTTAACATAAGTAGTGGATGGCAGGTTTATTTCTAAAAACATTTCATTGAACTGAACCGATTTTTTTTTATTAATCTATATTATTAATTTTATAAAGAAGTGAGTTTGTTGTATTTGTTTGTTTGTCCGCGATAAAATGAAAACTACTGACTCGATTTTGATGAAACTTTCATTGGTGCATTCTGGTAAAGAAATTAGGATTTTTTTAATGGTTTTTGAAAGGACGTCAAGAACAACAATGATAAAACAACTAATTAAACCCACAGTTTGCGGGTTGCAGCGTGTTTGCTTCTCACGTGAAGGACAATTATGGCTATTATTGAAATAGATTGCTATGATCAGAAAAATCGCAAGAAAAGAAATGGATAGTTATTGAAGATGTTAGAGGCAAGCTATTTATGTTAATTACAAAATAATTAAGAAATTGTAAATAGAAAAACAAAATGCGTAATACTGAGTAAATGAAAAAATTAAACTAAATTTAGAAATTAATTTAGAAATTAAGCTGTATGTCACTATTCGGTTGAATATTAAAATTCTATTAAGAATTCACTCTATACAGATTCATGTTCAAACAATGTAAATGTTTATATACAAATTACTTAATACTAATTAATTATGTGTATTTATATTTGTACTGCTGTGCAAAATTGAAATGAAATATTTATTTAGAATCTATTCTTGTTGTTGTAGTAAATTGATGTATTGATATATTTGTATATTGAGAGAAACTTCATTACCACCATCACACATTCCTTAGCCTCTGTTAGTTCAGAGATTGTGTGTTTTATCGGGATAACCTAACAAGAGGCTACGTTTTATCAGGATAACCTAACAAGAGGCTGAGCAGTGAATACAAATGTGAAGCTGGGCTGAGAATAAACTAGTTCTTTGCACATAAAAGTCGATATGCTCGCTAAGCTGTATGAGTTGTAACAAAACCACGTTTCAAAGAATTGCATTAACTAAGTATTTACTAAGTTCTTTAAAAACTTCACTACAATATATTTTATAAATAACTCATGAATAAGTATGTTTAGAGTTTTTTTTTTTCCTTGCAATTTCACAGCATATAATTTTGTGACGAATATTAATTTTAATTTCAAAACTGTACAAAATAAAATAACACGAATTCAAAGTATGTTCTATGATGAACAAAAACAGTATTTCCGTTATCTACGACTGATAGTTACGGAGATATCATCGACAGAAAGTAAATAAACTGAGTTTAACATTAACTGACGTATCGTCGGCGTGAACGGATCACCGTAGAGATACAAATAGTTTCTTTTCTGTATACAGTTAGTTCAACAGCTTTAAAAGTCGATCGCAGTTATCGAAAAAGTTGTCTCAGGCAAGAAGAAAGTATGTCACAATGCTTGAGATAGAGGAGAAGCGTCAAGATTTCTATTCTGTCAGTTCGGCCACATCCTCTAAGGCGTGTCCGAGAAAATAGCATAGAATGAGAATTGCGCTTGCTTGATCAGCAAGCACAATCTACCAGTTAAAGGGAATAGACTCGAATAGACCTTCAAAACATCTGATCAACGCTCGCGCATGGCTGAGAACTGCGAACGTTAATCCAGTTTGGAACGAACATTTATAATAACATTTCTCCCAAACTATTACCCTCGATTTTTACGATACTTTTTTTTAAAAAAAAAGATAAGTTATAAATTAGACTTTTACAGATAAATTCTTAAGTACAGGTGTTATCTCATCACTCTTAATAAGGGCTCAGCAATGCATAAAAACGTGAGCAAATTTAGGAAGACTTTCCTCCAATCATCTAAGGGAATTTTTTTATATCATATAAGCAACCCAGCATTCCTCCTGGAAAGCTAATCAAATATAAAATTGAGCTTTCAATTGAATTTTATTTTGGTTTATGGTTTTCTCGTTATCAAAAATAAAAATATTTATTGTACAATATTGTCAGACTGATTCAGGCATGCCCGGTGGTGAAGACAGCGGACAATCAACTATGCCTTTGGGTTCAATTTCCGGAGCTGACTTGTTGTTTCTCCCTTCACTTCTGCATTCTTCTCTTTCCCTTCTGCATTCTGTATTACTGAAAATAGTCAATAAAAATAATCCAAAATAACATTGTTGATAATATATGTAAAATCTGCATACTCCAAGAATTTTGCCGTTTTATAAAACTAATTAATAGTCAAAAACAAATTCCTTTCCTCATACACAATTTTAATAAGATAATCCAAGATAATATTTTTTATAAAAAGAAGTGAGGTACCCAATCTCTAGGAATTACATCTCCATGTCCTTGAAACTTTCCAGTTTCTGTGTTCATCTTTTACGAAATGTTTTTCAGGAACGTTTATTAGTTTGGTCGTTATGACCAAATAAGAAAATCGAAGACTGGAAAAGAAAAGATAGAAGAGATGCAGGAAGCACTTACATTTTATAGCCAAAACCATTTGTTTTATGTTTTGATTAGCTGGTGAAAAAGTTTTTCTAATACGCAGGCTCCTGAGACTTACATTTTTTGACCTCAACATGGGACAGAAATGCGAACTATTTGGCAGAAGAATCATTACAGAAGGTAGTTCATATTATGCCATACAAACTGATGAAGAGCAGAAGAAGAAAGTCGGTACCGGGATTTGAACCAGATTCAGACATAATAATCTCATAGTGGACCGTAGTCTTGACCGTAAGGCTGTTCCTGAACAGCATATACATAATGTAGTGAACTATATCTAGGAAGCAAATTAAAGTTATTTTTATTCTTATAGTGACTCAAAATCAAATTTTTCTCACTAAATAACTTTGGCTTTGAAATTTAGTTTGCTTCACTTTCTATTACACAAAAGTACCTTGTTTGATATTGATAATAACAAATACTAAAAGACTTCATTTATGTATTTTGCATTAATTAGCGAGTGTTCGCATTAATAAGCGTTCCTACTTCCTCAGATGCCTGTTGCAAATTGTATAGAAACTGATGGGAAAATGTAGGGTAATACGTTTGCTGATATTAAGTAAGGATACATTTTTAATAATCACATTTTTAATAATTAAATTGCATGACAGTGCCTCACAGCCTCTAGATAAAAAAATAATTACATTTCATTGCATTTTTGTTCTCTTTAAATATCTCTCCAGGTTTAAATGTATTTAATTATGATTGGGTGTGGGTTGTAGTAGACATAGAAATTGTAAAAACAGGAATAATTTTTCCAATGAAACGTCCGCAACAGGAATCGAACCTCCAACCTTCTGATCCGAAGTCAGAAGTCTTATCCATTTGGCAGAGGGAACTAATCATCTCTTATCACTTACTCTCTGTGTGTGACGCAATGAGAGAAGAGCCGGAAAAAAAAAATTAGCCTACTAGATTAAAATGTAACTTTCAATGTTCATTTTTTATCCTATTATAATCGCCGGCCAGACGAGCATCTAGAATAGCTCTCCCTCACTGACGAACTGAAGAGTCGTTCAGAGACATATCTAGACATAAAAATGAAGAAATTAAACTAATATTTAAACACGGAAAAACCTTCTACTTAAAATATTCTATCGCAACTAAAAGCCATCTCATTGTTTTCTTCCGTCATTGTTGACGGGGCGTAAACGCTAGTTTTCTGTAATAAATTTCTAAAAAGACGTATTACTAGTTTCTTCAGATATATAAAAAAAAATATCGATTTTATTTTTAATTTCAACTAATTTCAGCCAAATCATTTATAACAATTCAATTAAGAATCATTTAAATGCCTTTTCCTCATCTTTTATAACGTCCTTGAAAGCCGAATAATAAATATTTTGCTGCGTGCTTTATCTTTAAGATGGTTGGCGTTCTTGAATGTTAACCACACAGTATAATTTCAAAGCTGTGGAGGAAAAAGTGGAAATGCATCTGAGAATTAAGTGCTGTAATGCCAGCAGAAAACCCCATTTGGAAAACAAATCACCAAGTCTCGGTGAGATAGAACAAGACAACTCAACTTAATGGCATCCATATAAGCGATGTCTGCGTCAGATGCAGTATATAAAAGTCATCCAGTGCATATCCCTCATCAGATCAGGACACTCACCGAAGAATTTGATAGTGACGAAGTACAGACTAAACACGATTTTCCCAGGCATTGCTGGCAAATATTTGGAGTAATTATTCGGCCCTTTTATGGCTGGATTCCCTTGACTGTCGTTTACGGCAACTCCTTCCCAATTTAAACGAACACGGCTTTCCCATTAATTCTACAGACGCGCTGCGCATATCTTAAACCGACACTCTACGTAACTACTGCTGAGTTAAATTTTCCGGGACTGACCCTCATTCGAAAAGTATCATCTACCATTCAACATCGTTCCATTCCCAACTAATTAATTGGTTACTAATGCATTGTAAATTGCTGGAACGATTTTTCGGGTATATTTGCGATGTTCCCATCTCAAAATCGCCGCTGCACGACTTTCCGAATATTAAATAAAGTCCTTTCTTGTATACACGCCTGTCAGTACTTCATATCCTTGTTACGAGCCCCGTTTTGGAGGAGATTCGTTGCTAATAGCGCCTTTGTGAGAGCAAAGTGTGTACAAGAAAAATATTTCATTATGCCATAATTGGTCGTAAAAAGTGCCTCTATTTTTGTTAACAAACCGCCTTCATAATGTCAGAATGAGAATATTTATGGAACCTTCTCGAATAAAATCATTAAAGTCCTACTGGAGGTACCCTGTTTCTTAGCTTAATTTTTTTTTTCATCTTCTTCTAGAGTTCCTTGAATGAAGGCCAGCCAATATAAGAATGGGTGGTTTTTTGATTTATGATTGTGTCTAATAAATCTGCAGTGTATCATAAATCTTGATTCTAGAGCCCGTCGCTGTATTTTATGACAATTACGTGAATTGTGCCTCTGCAGTGTGGAAGTAAACGGAAGAAAAACACTTTAGAGCATAGTTTTTTTTTTCTTCTTCTTTTGGTTCTTTTATTTATTTCTGTTTCTTGTTATTTATATTAACAGGTTTCAGATCGCTGCAAATAAGCAAATATCATTAAAAAAATAAAATTTGTAATATTTGAAATTTCCCAAAGCTAAAGATAATTACTGTTTCGTTTAAAGGTTAGCTGAGGATTTCAGAAAGAATGAGTGTTATGAGAAAATTTCGTTTCTCAAAGAATGAAATACTTTCTCAACATTGGATTGTACTTTAAACAACACTGTAACTATATAAGATCACTGCAATTATATTTGATACATTAGATTTAATTTCAAATTAATTATAAGTGCAGTGTTCACTTAAATAACTCCACTTAAATGCAGTTTAACTGCTGTTTACCATTGTTATAATGTACAGTTTTACCAGTAACACAATTAACTTATGTAAAGTTAAATTACTTAAAAAGCTTATATCTTACTATACTTGTGAAATATGTATTTTTATATTATTTTCCTATAACGGTTATAAATACGTCTGCAGGATTTTGCCTTGCTACATCATGCACTTGATTAATAGATGGTTTAAGGACGTTTTCTCACTTAAAAAGTAAAGTAAAAATAGCGTTCTTTAGACGTTCATCTGTTTTTGTTGCTGCTCAGAAACAATTCGATTTCTACTGGACCAATAATCATGAAACTTCCCTTGCAAGATCATGAAAATTTGAATGAAAAATAGAGATGGTATGATTAATTTTCCCATAAACATTTTCCAATTAATCTTACGACTGCATAGCTAGTGTCTTTATTAAGGGCTTAACGCACTTCTCACACCTCTTACGTTATGTTTCCGTAATGTAATTGCTTTAGTGACGTAGTTACGTGTTCAGGGTCACCAGAATTGAGTCTCGTAAGATGTAATGGAGATCTTGAAATCGACGAACATAGCCGTTATATTTATATAACATATGTTCGTCGATTTGAATAAACAAGCTGAATAAACAAAAAAGAACAACACATGCAATATCCCGAAATCCAAGCAGAAGAAAAGAATTTGAAGCATAAACTAATGCCTAACAAACGTTAATATTACAAAGATATTAAAATACATTCGCAGCAATTTATTATATTATTTTTTTTCAAATAAAATGATTTGCTGACTAAATTACTTACTTTCTACTTAACTAATTCGTGAATTAAATTTTATTTGTATTCATCCATATTTAAATAAATAAAGTATCTAAAATATATTTTTTTTACGTGAGCGATTTTTTTATAATAACTTACCTGTTAATTACTTTTTTTAAAGTAATTATTAAAATTATTAAAGTAATTGATTTTTGGTATTTCGTAAATGATGTGATATTTATTGTTTTCTGTAGAATATAGTTATTTCTGAAAATGATTGTTCTTTTTTACCAAAAAGTGGGCGTAAATTTGCCTAATACTAAAGTTTTGTAAGTGAAAATTTTAAGGATTTTTCAAAATTTTTTAAACTAATTGAAAATGAATTTGCAAAAATCCAAATATCACAGTTTGAGTTTTCTTCGATTCTGTTGAAAACAAAATCGACTTTTCTGGAATATAGTGCCCAATATGCGAAACAAGGTAGAAGCAATGTAACTTTCTTTATCCAATCAAGTAATGCAAACACCTCGAAAGTAAAGTGTGTTTCTTTCCACAATTCGTTCACCTTCTATTCAACTAACGTGATTTATAACTTGATTCTTTTTCTTCGAAGATCTGGGCCAATTTGAAGAGTTATATAGGAACCGCTGTCGGTGAGTCACTACCTTCACAAAGACATCTCCCTTGATATACGACCTATAAATCTTGTTTATCAACCACGAAAGGTCTCCTGCTGCTTGACGTAATACGAAGGCAAAGATCAAGGCAGAGAAATAATAAATATTTCTCAGGAAAAAGAATGGAAGAGAAAGATTGAGTTTGTCTATACAGAAATTGAGTGCCTTACCACCAGGGCGTGCTCTCAACATGCATGCTTCACATTGCAACGAAATTCCATGATGTTTTATTATGAATGTGATTTAGATGCTCTTGGTTATGACTTCGAATGTTTTGAATCACATGCTAAGTAGTCTGCAAACTAATAGGCATAAATATTGATAAAATTATGGTTATTTTGTCTTGTCTGGCAACAGTTTTCTATCTAGTTTAAGAACTTTTCCATGTCTTATGTCTAAGGCTTTACAATGGAATAGACGAGACTTTTACCAAAGTTCACTCAACTAGATCTTTCCCAGCTTTCCTTTTCAATTTTAGAATTCTTGTTTAGTATTTGTTTTATGTTCAGTTTTTTTTATTGATTTACTATTACCCAATTTGATTACTGAAAAGGAAATTAATTGGAGATCTCTCAACTGGTTTCTAATGGTAATCTTTGAATTACTTCTGAATTTGTTTCTGTTTTTTCTATATAATTTCAAATCTCTGACCTAATATTTCGAGCAGCGTC
>JAFIDM010005346.1:31412741-31462199 GCA_023159025.1 Thereuonema tuberculata | reverse complement strand
CAACATATTTCCCAACTATTATTTTCTAAACCAAACTTTTTATAACATGAAAAAAAAAATGTCGAAGAGCTTCATCGTATGCTTCCATTTATTCCATTATCAGACGTTAGCACGCCATTAAGTTTATTCAGATCGATATGTTTAGTCCAAAGCTATTTAAAGCCCCCGGAAATACCGACTCTTCGACTCGACGAAATCACAATGGCAAGGAAATGTGATGGGATTGGCGTCCTTATGCTACATATCTTGCATGCATATAGACCAATCAGCAGCCGCCTTTATGCCTGTCTTTATGCTCTGTTCAACGAGAAAGACTGCAAATAACAAAGGATTCGATTAAAAGTTGTTTGCAGAGATTAAATTTAAACCCGTAAAAACTTTTTATAGCAAGTAACTATCAAAACTTTGACTATTTCATAGCTAAAACATTGAAACTATTTGCAAGCTGAAGAATTGGATGACAAGTCATCGATATTTCAATTTTGCTTTGTTACTTTGTATTTACATTGAATTGTTGCTAGAAGTGGCTTCTATTTCTTTGAAAACAAACACAAGAAAGACAAAATTTAAATATTAAAACAATATACATACATTCTGAAACGATGGTGGGAAACAAACTACGGAAAGGTATCTGAAATTAACATTTTAACGAGATTCCATTCCAATTGGATATCGAATGGCGTGTCCGAAGTTATCCCGCCTTTTTTCTTATATCATGACCAAAACGATGATATGCGCTTGAAAAAAAGATTAGCTGAACCATCTGAAAAAGAAATTAAAAATGGGAAAATTGTCTGATATATCATTTGTGTAGAAGGTGGAAAACCGGATTGTACGTTTGTAACTTACCCGTATTGGCGGACTGAACGGCTGGAGGTGGGGAAGGTTAGAACGTGTAGTAACCTGCTTTTTTTCATCCGAAAATGAAAGAAATGTAGCGTTGTAAATCTTTCTCGTTTGGTTGGAATGCCAATGTTCTGTTTGTAACCCTCCCCCCAATATGGTAAAAGACACACTGATGTTTTTTTAAGAATGGTTAAGACCATCTAGCTAATCCCATTCCAAATTCCAGAATATGCTTATATTTATAACTTATAGATATAAAAATATAGCGATATTTATTATCAATGTGAACATTTCTTACTACTTTTCTTTTTATCTATGTCACCCGTGTTATTACCCGTATTATTACTTTTCTCTTATCATTTTTACTCGTATCTTAACAGCCAGAAGTAAATTCGGTTAATGTTGTAACTATTAAAACAATCCATTTATATTTTTCTAGAAGTTTCGACGTATATACATGTTTAGCCTATTATTGCGTCTTACCTTTAATACAGAGCGATATAAAAGATATTACTGGCGGTAACATTTGTAATTTCTTACAATTAGGGTTAATGACTTCTGATATTCAATGTTCCCATACATGAGAATATAAACAACTTTCAACATTAATAGACTAAATGAACAAACCTACCTTTATTTTCAGATTAATGCTGAGCGATTTTTTTTCGTATTCTAAGTAAGTACTGTATTTATTTTGTAGCATTGGATTGACTTTGCTTTGTTTTCGAAAGCTTCATAAAAGAAACTAGTTAATTAGTTAATTTTTTGCAATAAACATAGTTCCAATCTTTGACAATAGTTTTCAGAAATGATAATAATCTGGGAAATATTATTAGAAAATAGGATATTTTTAGTTAGCGCAAATTACAAATTTAAAATGTTATGGGAATTCTATAATTAAGAATGTAATTGATTTGATAAATTTTGATTGCATTCTAGCTTTAGATTAAGTCTTTTCATAACTTAAAGTATTGGATTGGCCAAAAAAGTTCGTTCGATTTTTTTACATGAATTGGCTGTAGTAGCGCTCAGGTGTTTTTAACATCATTCGACATCATTTTGTTAGATTGTTTTGTGACAGCTGTCATATCAGAGTGGATTTTAAAACAAAAACTGAAATCAAAATTGGTGAATTTTGTGTAGCCAGTTTAATATTGAAGACTAGCCAGGAACCGTCGCTTCGCTCCGGAAACCTTGCATACATAGAATAAAACAAAAACAAAAACAACTTTACTTATTTAGCAAATTGTGGCCTTCCTCGGATAACTCAGATGTATTGCGGGTTGGCGCCACACACCTATATATCGATAAGGCAACTTTAGCGAAAATATGAATCCTCTTTATTTCCTATCCCGTGGGAATTTCGAAACATCCGGCCTTATTCCTTGTCTACATCATAAAGGGAACCTCTGTGCAACATTTCAACTTTCTAGGTCCAAGGGTTTGGGCTGGGCGTTGATGAGTCAGTTCCGGTGAGTGAGTGAGTCTGGACTTTTCTTTTTATATATGTAGATGGAAGACAATAAGTATGCAAGATAGCATTTTTCTTTGAATGCCAAGCAAAAACTGTTACAGTTTTAACTGTGTATGTAGTTGTTTCATCCTCCGTATTTACCAGACATTGAACCTTCGCAGTCAAGATATTTCGGTTTTTACAAAAATCACCTTAATGGAAACAATTCAATTCCCTGAAAGACTCAAAAAGCACCTGGAACAGTTTTTTGCTAAAACAGATAAATAATTATATCTTTTGGGAAGCTGCAATTATGAATTTGCCTGAAGAGAAGGCAGTAGAGTAAATGGCTGAATATGCTTTTCATTAAAAGTATTGGTGAAAAGGAAAAATGTCTCTTTTATTCGTGCTTAAAAAACGAACGAACTTTTTAGCCAACTCAATAAATTGAAGGAAAAAGAATAAGTAATCGGATATTATATTAAATAATAACTTCTGAAATCTCTACAAAGTTCTCAATCTTATGTATGAAAGATGCAAAGATTTATAAATTATTTCGAGAAAAGGGTCGACCTATTTAGTTTTTTCATTAGTAAATCGATTAACGTTGAGGAAAGAGTATTGAATTTTGTTTACATTTCATCAAACAAGTCTATTGTGAATCCACATTAAAACTTTGGACGGAGCCTGAATATCTATTATATTTCTCAAGAGAACAGCCTGGCATCCTGCCAAACACTGTACATCATTTCCTGCAACCAAAATCCTGATATCTCTTCTTCCAGAGAAGAGTTTTGTTGGAAAGAATATAAGAACAACATGGTCCATCCACAACCAAACAATAGTTCTATCTCCGGTTTTCTTTTTCTTAAATTTTTCTATCAGTTGTATTTTTATATCAGTTGTTGTTAGGGAGAAAGCAATTGAAGAGAAAAACAGGCTCATTAGTTGAGTTGATTGCTTAGTGACTTGGAAAAAAAATCATTGTATTTGCTTACAGACCATTTTCTTCCTAAATGTTTTCTCAATTTTCTTTGAAGTTATTTTTGCACTAAATAAGAGAACAATCTTATTAGATTACAATCAACATGAAATAATACTGCATATATATATATAAAACGTGTACATTTACTTAGAATTAATTTTTATTTGCATAGAATAAATACATGTTTATTTAGAACTACCTTACCATAAAGGAAATTAAAATTGAGGTAGTCTGATCATTTCTTTACTGCAAGTCAGCAGACCATTCACCGTTCCAGCATTGCCTAATGGTCTCGATGCCGCTTGCCATGAGAAAGATGTCTCGGAATCTGTGTTCGAATCCTAGCGCCGACTTGGATGTTTCTTTCTTCATGGTGCTTGTTTCTCTTCGTAGGAGGCAGAAGTCTGACTATCACCTTAGGGTGCCTCCTAGATATTACTATTCAAATGATAATAAAAATTCCCCATCATAGAGCGTTACTACGACCAGTGATTCAAATGGATCCACAACAACAACAGCAGACCATCCGACTAAAGGAGAATTTTAAGTTTTAAGAGTTATGAAATTTTGTATTAAATATCAAATCTAATAGGTTTTATTTTCAACTATTTTTTTTGAATCATTCAAAATAACATTTAATAGTGTATTATACCAAACTCCACAGAAAGAAGTTCAGTTGCCTAACTCCTGGGAAATTAACGAAATGAAAACAAATTAATAACCTTAAAGTATTATTTTTTAGCAAGTGCAAAAATGGAAGCTTGATGATCTATTAATTATAAAATTCCTCAATGAATTAATTATAATTGATTTTTGTTTTTCTTTAAAGAGTTTATAGAATATTTTTGCTGATAGAAAATCCGATATTCGAGATCAAGGGGTTTTTATAATTAGAAAGCATTTCTTTAAGCTCTGGAAAATTTAATTCAGCATATTAAATACACCATCTATTTCAGAATTTTAATATCAATATTATTATATAATGCTAATTTAATAATTAATACATAAATTTAATACGTAACATTTAATCATAAGTAAAATATGAACGAGATGGGGTTAATAGTTTATAATTTATAATTTAACATGATGCTTATGTAAATTAACTGATTCCATAATCTTTGAACTTTGTATTTAAACTTTAAACTTTCCCAAAATGGAGAAAAGAAACTAATATTTGTGGCAGGAATAAGAATTAAAACGAAATGAAATACCAGAAGAGTCTGTCTTGAATAATAAATAAAGTGTAATATATTCTTCTTATTTATTATTACTTCGAATATAAACATTACAGTCGTTCTTCGACACTGAAGAAATACGCATAACACTATTTCTTATGCTCACGAATATTGTCCATTCAGCACCGAAATAACTCTGCTACTGTGAAGAGTGTATCAGCCGTTAATGGAACTCGTCCATTCTAATCTTATGGCTCACAATCTTGAGTATGCCTGTTCTGGATATTCGCCTGCTTTATTTGTCTTCGCATAGTTTATTTGGGCCACTTATGAATTCACTAGAATTTTTGTTGACTTTACGTTTCATGCAGCACATTGTTATTTTACTTTTTAACTTCAGAAAGGGAGGATAACACCTTATTTCTTTCATCTCCAAGGCTGTTGGTTACCAGAATCACACTTGTTTACATCTTGACTGTAACACCTCTATTTGAATCGTCCTTGTTGTAGCAGGCATCCACATTGCACAACAATACAAAGCACTCTCATGTTCACGTTTCTTAAGTAAACATATCTTGGTTTTGAAAAGCAAAATTTAGTGTCAATAATAATTTATTAATAAAGAAAAAATCACAAATGGCCAGTAAATATGCTTTCGGGCACTGAGCCAACATCAAAGGAAATCTGAACAGCTGTTTCATCCTTATTAGGAATTATCAGCAAAATTTACCCTTGATGTTTGGCTAAGACTGCGCCAAAGTTAAAGGGAGATCAATTCCGCTCCCGGGATTAATACTGTGAATTTCACAGGATTATTTTTTATTTATTGTTTTTGTTCTGGGCTGCCATTCGCGTCGAGGTTTTATTTTGAATTTCCTCTTTGCACTTTTTAAAATATTATTTCGGATATACAGTATATAAGATAACCTAAATTAACATTTCACATTGCTTCCTTATTTATCCTCATAAAACAATTAACCCTTTTTATAAACATTACAAATTCGATGCATGTTTTGCTGCATTAGCCGTTTTTTTAACTAAAAAACGTGTAAACCCAACACACTATTACCATCACAGACTTTTTTTAAGGAAGCATTAGAGCGTTCTGTAATAATTGCTATCATATAATAAAAAATTAAGTGTTTTATTTTAGTTAGTGCAATATTTTTAAAATAAAATTGAAAATATCAGCGGGCTATTTTCTGAAAGGAAAATGAGATAAATTGAAGTTGCTTTTTATTTATTTTATTAAATTAATTTAAATTGCAATATAAGTAATTAATATTACATATTAAAATAAGGTTCTTAATAACTGGAAACTTTAAGTTATTTCTAGTGATTCAGTATCAAAATGCCAACGTCTTATTTCTTGTTTGGATGGCCGTCATGAATGTTTTCCTGAACTTTATGATCCTAATCTTTTATGAGTGACGTAATGCTTGCAGAATATGAAAGGCTTCCGTTACGATTCGGGGCCTCTTCCGTTGCCTGCTGCGTGTACTATTGTTTTAGTTGACATGTTGGTAGCATTCTCAAGTTTCCCTAACTTTGGGATCTTTTTCCACTGGGCACGTTATCCTCCTCAGGGACTTCTGAATGACAAGCACACCAGGAGACGTCTGAAACACGCCCCCTGTGCTTGATGAAACAATTTGTGCCCGGTCAGGGCACGGTAACGATCGCCAGATAAATCCACAGGGAGCGCGAAGGGGCAAACGGTCAGACAGTGCAAGGGCCACGTGTCATTGACAAGGTCAGTGGCATTTCGAAAGAAGAGACAGAAAAATAAAAAAAAAATAAAAAAAAATACACCCACCAGATGTTACATCGGGTGCTTATCAAAGGTTAAGAGAATTTCATAGTGCACTTTCTTTTTTCTTCATCATCATCTGGTGGGCAGTACGAGATTATCAGTGGCAGTGTCTGGTAGCAACAGCTTTGCCCCAAGTGCCTGAGGTTTGCAGCGTCATTCCCATGTGCTTGCCCTCATTCCGAACTCTCTGGAAACGCACACGGCTATTAACCGGTTTTATCAGATCGAAGTGTCCACGCGAATTGCCACATTTAATTTGATATTGAAATGAGGCAAATGCCATTTAGCTAGGAGCTCATTTGAATTTAACAACTTTCCGACAGAGAATTCTGTTATCGCTATTGATTTTTCCCGTCTCTTCCCCCCCCCCCCTTTGCCCTTCTACTTTTTATTGCTTCTGTTGTTGAGGTTTTAGGTTTTGAATGTTTTCAAACTGTTTTTTTTTTTCATTCTTTTCTTTTACGGACATATTCTTTGATGGAAATTAATTATGATTACGATGTTTATGAAACCTTTAAGGAGGTCTCATGTTGCGACAAGGCTGTAAGACTGTCCGATCTCCTTCCTCCGATATCGAACTGTTCGTAATGAGGTGTGATGCAGATACGAATCATCGTCACGAGGTTATTGGTATTTATCCAACATTTCCTGCCTCGCCAGAAACCATGGTACAGATGTTCCAAATATCACACTCAAAGATCAGAAGTCGCGTTCGCTTCTAATGCCGTGAGCAAAGCCATTTGGAGTTACTTCTCAATAAAACCGTAACGTGTTAATTGAGAAAAAGAGCGTTTCTTAGTCGTACACTTTTAATTGCTCGAACTTTCCACAATTGAAATTGCTTGTGGAACTTAATAGCAGATGGAAAGCTATTGAGTATTGATTTTAACTTGGCTTTTTAAGACCATTATTATTCTCCATTAATTTGAAAAACGTCCGTTAAAATAAGAAAGTTTTGTATTTGAACGACATGAACTTTTTTAATTAAGTTGGTACCACAGGATTTATGAAGCTGTAAAATAGGTATCACTGCAAATGAATATATATTACTTTTGAAAATAGATACTCAGAATTGTGTCGACGAAATATTGAAGAATATAAAGATATTTTCATGGAAAAAAAGTTATTTAAGTATAGTATATATCTGAGATAAGAAGAAAATAATTATTTATTTATTATTGTTTTATATTTTAATTGTTATTGTTGTTTCATTCCATTCAAGAATCTTCCCCTACAGCATTATTTCCACCTTTTTTATGGTCATAGTGAATGTATATTAATGCTCCTCTTTTTTTTTTTAATGTTCTGTAGCTGCACCATTAGTTTGGATAATCACATCTGTCATTTGCCTGAAGGAATATTGTAAATCGATCATTGAAAGTTATATAGTCATTATATTATATCCACAAAATGGATATTCCAATATTAATTCAAATGATTCTAATAGAATTAAAGTGATTTTAAAATGCAGAATCAAAAATGATCATTTGCCAAATATTTAAAGATGCTCATTAAGCCTAATAGGTAAAAAGGTAAAAAGAATTTTTATTTATTTTTACCTTTGAAATCAGAAAAACCACAAAGCTGCGATTTTTATGATGATAAAAAACATAAATATATTTCATTTATGTTGCAGGAATTCGTAAAAAATCCGTTGTAATCCTGTAATATTTACAAAACGATGAAGAACATTTGATTGGAAGCGTTGGGGTTCTAAGAAAAAAATAAATGCGGATATGACCTTTTCCGATAACAGCCTTTCTTTCTTTTTTCTTCTTTTTCGTTTTTTGCAATGGAAGCGCAACGCTATCTTGAACTCGGCAAAAAAAAAATCAGACGAGTTCAATGGTGGATTCAGTAAGAAGGAGGATTGCGGCGATAATTTTGTCAAACATTCTGACTAAACAGTGGTTGATAACGAAAGAAGCAAGTTCTAAAAAAAGATATTTTAGCTTGATATCCATTGAAACAAATATGATAACACTTATCCTTTTGTTGTCCAAAACTAATGTATAGAAAAATATCTCTTCCTTTATGTAAAAAGCTTTTCGTGTATTTCTGGATTAAGAGGCGTCCTCCCACGAGGCAGATGTGTCAAAACCTGTGTTCGAATCCCGGCGTCTGCATGGTTTTTTTTCTTCTTTCCTGTATTTGTCTGCTTCTTCTCCTTCTCTTCCTCCGCTGTCTATGGCACCGACAAATTCTCCAAAATTCTCGGTTTTGTACGATAGAAAGGATGAAAATACTCGTGGGGGTGTTCCCGCGGCCCTTTTCACAGTGAAGGATAATAAGACTTGGGAGTTGATAAAATTACTGAGACTAAGTAAAAAAAAAACAAAATTTTTAAAGTAGAAAATGATTGGTTAATATTTTAAAAACTCAATTATTTGAAATTTTGAAGTTATATTAAATTTATATAATAGATGTAAAAGTGAATAAGAGCAAGAAGGATCATTGTCCATTACCTCGATGCATTTTTGGATGATGATCAATATATTATATTTTATATCAAATTAGATCATTTTTCATTCACCCAAAAAATATGTTTATCCTCAATTGAGAATGGAGAAATGAAACAGTACTATTGATATTAGTAAAATTAATATTATTCGTATTGTAGCTTCAGAGAGTATCTTGCATATTTTATGAAGGCAATTTGCATAAACTCACAATTAAAAAAAATAAATTATCCGAAATTTTAACAGAAAAAATTAACAGGATTCCGATGGAGATGAAAATTAATTCCTGTTTTTAAAGTTTCCCTTGCAAAACTACTTTTAACGTTATTTTTAATAATTTTTATCAGTTTGCTTTCCTTGATGTATTCCTTTGGAGAAATAAATTCAAATTTTGTAACGTATACATCGGTTTAATAGGTTAGCGGTGCAGTGCAAAATTTTCAATACAAATTCAGGATATGTTGTGAGGGATTTTTTTTCCTCGCTCCGTTTCCGGCCTTTCTTGAAAAGGGAGCATCAGCTGAAGAGGTCTCCTTTAATATTTCCATGAATTCTGTCTCGTTTTTTGACCTAATGGAAGGCTTGAGAAGTCACCACAGAACAATCCCTTGTGAAGCATGCAGATTGAAAAAGCTGTAATGGTCGACTGCGCTCAATGCAACCAGTGCGTTGCGTAAGAAATGTATTGACGACTGAACAATATTTAACTGTAATATTCTGTTCAGTATTTAACATGAAACATAGAGCTAAATTTTTAGTTTTTATTTGTTCTTTTTTGAGTGAGAGATTTTTAATAAAAACCTCGATTCTCCTCTAATAACCTTGATTTCACTAAACTAGTATTTAATAGGTTCGTCAATTATCTCACTATTTTCTCTTCGTATGGCTACTCATGGTTCAGGAAACCCCTATCAAGTTCATTCACAACTTGGTTTTGTGACGAAACTTGTCCAAAAAACTTCGTTATTTGAGTCCAATGTGGAGTCTATCCCTTCCGCTACGGCCCAGAGAAAGCAAAATGCAGAAACAATGATTTGAATCGAAATTTGGAGACACAAATACAGCATATACACAGTCGTTACAGTATTAGACACTCAGCTACTTATAATAACTAACTTTGGCCTTGATTGCAGCTTGTAGACAGCGTAATCTGGAAGGTAGGCCGAGGCACATATGTCCATTCGGATTTCGGCAGACTACGGAGATCCTGAAGATTACATGGTTGTAGATCCGCACGCGAAACTTGTCGATGCAAATTTTCCCAATAGTGCACTATGGCGCTGAGAAAGGGCGATTTCACCGGCCAAGATAGTATTGATAGTTCACTGTCGTGCTCCTGGAACCAGTCACAAACCACTTGAACGACATGACAAGAAACATTGTCCTGTTGGTCCACACGATCACCACTAGGGTAAAAATCCAACATGAAGAAATGCACTTGATTACTGGTGATGGATAGGTAACGATTGGCGTTCATTGTCGCATCCAGTGATATCAGCGATCCCAGATCTTACTATATAAACATCCCCCAGACATGTATTTGACCATTGCCGGCCTGAATTTGACCAGCAAGCGTGTCCTGATGTTGTTTCTCATGTGCCTCACTCCGTATTCGCCACCAGCCGTCAGTTTTGGGGAGTAAAAACCGTGACTTGTCAGAGATGGCTACCTTCTTCCACTCTTCTGATGTCCAATGAGGATATTCCCGTGCGAATTAGAGCCGTCGTTGCCAATGGACCTTGGCTGACATTGGCGCCTTCACTTAGCATCTACACGGAAGACCCAAACACAACTGTGCTCTCTCTATTGTTATCTCGGACACACACCTGGATTCCCCAGTATTCATTTGAGTTGCCAATTGTTGGACTGTTACGAGTCGATTGACCTTTACCAGTCGATGAAGGCGACATTCTTCTCTGGGATCAATGGCTATTGGGGCTTCACAAGTAAGCTTCGAGTCTTTAGGGCCATTTCTCCTTTACTACGGCAGATCGAGAACAGCCCACGAACTTTTCTGCGTCCGAAATACTTCCACCCTTTAATCGGTAGCCTATGATCATTCCTTTTTGCACATCCATCAAATCACTTCCTCTGCCCATTGCGATCGCGTAACGCACTGTGGTCAGTCTGTCCTTACCCGCCGCTTACATTCGTATGCACGATCGTGCCAAGTACACTCTGTCATGTGCCAGGTCGGGTTCAGCATGATTCCGGTGTAATGATATTATTCTGATTCGTCTCTGTAAGTGTAGAATCAAAAATTAAAGACATTCCATGAAATTGAAAACCACCCTCAACGACATTAAAAAAAGATTGAGAATCTTACGAAAAAATTCAGACATTCCAAATTTGTATAATTATATTTCTTCTTCGGCCCTTTTTATATAACCATTTCTGGCTTTAGGCTTCCCCCATATCTCTCATCCTTTCTTATTGAAACGAGGATATAACGACCTATTTCTTTTCTAAATTGTCACTTCCATTTTACTCAATATAATAAAGAATACTTTCGATGTGGGCACCAAGTCGCGCACCGGCCAATTCAGTCAAATTATTAGTATTTGGAAATTACTCGGATCCGGCTTGAAATCGGATAACCGATGCCCTAAATTGGTTTTGATATCGAACAGAGAACGATTATGGAATTTGAATGGAAAGTCAAACTGTTCTTGTCCATTTTAAATTTTTAAAACCATTATTATAGTGCCTACAATATGCTTTACTTCTATTATATCATTATACTAACGAATATGTGGTCACCAATTACAATTAGTTATTGAAGTTACGCAATGAAAATAAGAGTTCATCAATGTCATTGTTAGTATCTAAGAATGATCTCAACGTAGCCAGAAGCTGAAACCTCTCCCGAAATCTAAACAAATGAAAAATCTCTTCAGAGTTGAAATCAAAGTCCCTTAGTCGCACCTTACGACATCTAAGGGAAGCCAGGCAATGGTGCTATTCTCACTATGGCCGACCACGATAAGGAATTTTGGTCGAGGAATGACACCCCCCTTCTCCAAATGAAAATTCTGCCTATGGCCTGCCTCAACGAAATGTAAAATTATTGTAGATGATTGTAACGAGATTGGGTGGTGATTCCCACAAAATTAAAGTACCCCACAACAGGCCTCCGTTTGGTTTGCCGGAAGTAAGGTATTTTCTGACCAATGCTACTAAGTTGACTGTCGGTGGTCAGTCAGACGCCCGACCGCCTTTAATCCCGGGAGCAAAATTCTATTTATAGCATTTCATTCGTAGCAAGGATCTCAGTTGAAACAAAAAGTGAAATTCTTCTGTATATCAGGACTTCTAGGTGTTTTTTAGTATTAAACAATTGTTTGCTACTTAATGTAACTTTATTTATAATCAGTAGTTTGTATGATTACAAGTATTTCCAAATGCTAAATATGTAATAGTAGATTTGCTTCTCGATTATCAAGCTACGATTTGTATGAAGATGTAATATTTTTTCATAGAAAGATAAATCAGATATATTTATAAACTATTTTTTTTAATCAAGGAATTCCATTATTTTTCAAAATAGAGATTGGATTTTAATATTTATAACATAAGATTTCGATAACAAAATTCTGTTTTTGTCGTAATCAGGGATGCTGGACTTTTTTTTTATCTTATTTGTTGTTGCTATGAATTTTTTTTAAGCATTTCCTACAAGAAAATACAGAATTCTTCGTAGTCATGGTGGAAATTGTCTTGCTTCTCGCTGGAACCAAAAACAGCCAATGATCATCTGTCTGATTTTCGGTTGCCTCGAAACAGGCAGTTCTTTTTTTTTCTTCTTTTCGCTCGTAAACACGCTCCCATCCGTCCTTTTCTTCTCGTCCCTTTTTCCAAGTTATTTTCCGCCTCGGGTGATTTTTCCTTTCGTTTTCGATACTCGTCGCTAAGAGTTTCGTCGAGCAAACACCAGCGTTAAACCTAATGAATATCGAATATTTATCGGCTTTTGTAGGTACCGATATTTTTTCGACACTTCATTTTGAAGCGATCGAAGTCTTTCCGTGGAATTCCCATTACACGATGAAAGAAATAATAAGTTCCTCTTACAAACTTGATAATCAGGCAAGAAAAACTAGCGAAAATCTTGTAAGTCCTTCTAAGCGTATCAAGGTCTTAGGCCCTGCAATGAGCGCTACTTTGAAGAAGAAAATTAGTGAGCAAATAATTAATAATCGCGCAGAGATAGACATCTGATATTTGAAGCCTTACCAAAAGTTTCTAAACAAAACTTAAAAGGAGCAAATGAGAAGGTACAAGAGAAAATTGCTTAAGGGAGGTTCTGCTAAGCTTTAATTAACGATTTATTACTAAAAGCTTAGCATGAAAAACCTGATTATAAAGCTTCAAAATATTGCCGTGTACTTTTTTTTTCTAGCAAATTTGAGACTTTCCTAAAAAAAAAGAAAGAAAAGCTACTGCGCATGGGCTGGAAAGAGTAAAAGCTGAAACAGCATTTCTGAATTCGCAGTTTCCACTTTTGTTTTTTTCTCCGAACTTTAAGGATTTATAGTAATGATTTACCATGTCCTACTTAGATGAAAAAAAACACGAAGGAACTGAAATTTCATAACTTAAAAAATATACTTAAAGTTCTTTAAAAATATATTAAAATATAAACTTTCTAGAAAATAGGACACTCGGCAGCTTCAGGGGAATCGTCTATTTAAAATTATTGTATTGTAAAAAAAATTGTTGCATGTAACTCCAAATTAGCCTTGTTGGTCATGTGGATCTTATCTCTGTCTTCCCAGCTTCGTCAGATCTTTAAAGGCCGGTAGACAGAAAACAAACGCTTTGAAGGTAGACATATCTATGATATTAACGTTACTGGTGAATGTCTTTTAGAATGTTTTCTTTATTATAGAAACGTTAAAAATGACTTATCTGATACTAGATGAAAAAGATAAATGGAACCTTCTGATTTAGTAATTCTTCCTAATTTTGTTTCTTGTTCCAAGAAAGAGAGTCTGGAATAACACCATGTTTGCTGGAAATTCTTAATATCACTGCAATTGTTGTGAGTAGCTATTTGAAGATAATTTGTTAAATAAAATTGAAGATTTCAAAATAATAATTTTTTTTTATGTTGTAGGGTTGATTTATTTTTTCTAATCTTTTCTCTGAATAAGATCTCTGAGCCAAATGATTTTTTTTAATGTATATACAATAATACATTTTTTTCAAAAGATAAAAAAAATTATAGAGTTAATGTCCCATAAAATTCTTTTATTCTATTGTTAAATATTCAGAATATCTGGATACTGAAAGCATAGCATGTTAATTAACAAAGATTTCACTAAGATTTCAATAGGATTTCGTTCACAGACACAGTTCCAAAAAATAATGTGTTGTTTGAAAAATGTTGTTTCAAAAATATATCAAACTACACATTATTGTTTGGAACTGTGTCTGTGAACGAAATCTTATTGAAATCTTAGTAAAAGCTTTGCTAATTAGCATGCAAATATTTGTAGAATTATCAAAAACTATAACTATATGATGCTTGATTTGACAATGGTAGAGATACATATCTAATCGTAATGAGGTGGGGGATTTTTTTTTTGGTTTATTTTATAATTTTTATTTCTTTATTTTTTTTCCTTCATGAATAAAACAAAAACGTGAAGGTAATAATAGTGGAAGCGCAACAATTCGAGGTTTGAAAATTGAAGGCAAATTTTAAGATTGAAACAGTGTCAAGCCAAATTTCATTAAATATTCTGTTTAGCTCCTAGGTTCCTCTTTCCTCAGTTGACGCAAATGTCACAAAAGTAGAAAGTTGGGAGCCTGGTACATCTCCGAGTAAGTTAGTTGGAAGGAAAAAGAAACCTGTAGGGAAATACGAGGATGTTGGCATCAACAGTTCACGATTAAACTAAAGGTGAAGGCTAGTACCAAAAACCGCAATTTTGCCAAAGTTTCACTAAAGGAATCGAGTGTAATGTATTTGAGAATTCTAGTTTTAAGAATATTTTGCGTTCTTCTAAATTTGTTTTGGGTATATATCGTTAATGAACTCCAGAAACAGCAGTAGTAAGTGAAGGTTTAAAAAAAATAAGAAACTTTTTTAGAAGTTGTTCAAATAAAAAAGTAGTAAAATACAAGTAAACAAAGTTTTCTTAGAACTGAATTTTATATTCAAAGCAACTTCTTGGGATTTTGATGTTAAATTCTTTGTTCAGCGAAATAGATTACAGTACAGATTATAATCCATTATAGTTCTAATTGGTCACTTTTTTAACAGAAAAGCATTAGAACCAAATAATGAACACTATTTTTTTTAGGTCAAACCATAATTTATTTAAATCAGTACGGATTTATTTGTTTTTAAGATTAATTTTAATAAAAAAAAAGGTATTGGACAGATCAAATCATATTCATATGTTAGCCTGTAACGACTGGAAGCAGTGGCGCACCCAAAGCTAAGGGGGCTGTGAAACCCACACCTCCCACCATCCGAATCCAAAAATAAAGAAAAAAAGACAAGAAAAAAAAGAACGAAGTAAAAGCAAACCTTTATTAAAGCACTGACGTGTCTATATCCTATTATTTTGGAAAGTGATCTTGTAAGCCTATTTATAATTGCTTCAAAGCGAATGGATTTTTAAACATCCTTAGATTCTCACCCACCAAACCTTAATCCTAGGTACGCCACTTAATCCTAGGCACGCCTAGGTACGCCACTTCCGCTAGGAAGTGAAATTATTATTTAAAAAAATGCTCTTGATTATAAAAGCATTGGTTTTTATAATTTTAATCAATTTCTTGAACAGTTTCTTTCAATTAATTAATAGTAATTGTGTTAAGTGTTAATTATGAAGTTATTCCTATTTTACATAAAATCAGTAACAATTTGTTACATGACAATCGCTGAGTTTGACTAAATAGAATCTGTTTTCAGATTGTACTACGTTTTTCTGACACTTGATAGACAGCAAAGAATTGAACAGGGAGGGATTGTGTGAAGAAGAGAACAGAATGGGAATGGTGCGAGGAAATAGAAGAAGTTACAATAATTATTGGAGCATTTCGATGCAATTATCTAAAAATAAAGGAAAGGGATGAAACTGTCTCAACTTGTGACATATGATTGTGAAAATCACCAATGCTCGTTTCTTTCATTGCTGACCAAGGACTGTTAAGAGAACAAGCATTTATATAACGACAGTAATATGTTTTTTAGTAAATACGAATGTAAAATAATTAGATGTAATGTAATTACTTTTATACGCGTTGGAATATTTTGGTTAAGGAATCTTTTACTGTCAACATTTTACGTTTATTTAAATTTTTGCTGAATATCTATTAAAATTTAAATAAAAGATTTTTAATTTATATGACCGTAAAGTTTCATAAAAACATGATACCTAGGATATTTAGTTAGAAACACACAGAATATTATATATTTGTTCTAACGTTTCTCTTTATTGTATCGTAGAGAAAAAAACGGTTACAACAAGTTTTGGACAGAAATGATCAAAATGAAGAGCAGTCTGTCCGTCGTGATTACATCAAAACTGTACATCGTACGAATCTAAAATCTTAGAGATATTTTATGGATAACTGAAAGAAAGATAAGTATTGTTTTTGACTCTGCATCTGAGTAATAGGAAAGGAGTTCTTACGCTTCAGTGCCTACAACCTTGTGTGTTCGAAAGTTCGGAAACCAACTATAAATTTTCCTTATTTCTTATTGGATTAAGAATATACAATCCTTTTATCCTTACCATTTACTTTTTTTTATCTTTAATTTTTTTTCTAAAAAAGAAAGCCTCTTAAGCTATTTTTAAATTCTGTTAGACCGAGTTGTATTACCTTGAGTACGCATGAAAAAAGGTGTATGTCTACCAAACGTTTTTACCATTTGCTAAAAGAGAAAAAATTAATTAAAAAGAGGTAAAAAAAGTTCTTTTTTTCATTTTACTTTTCTCAAGCACCTGGTGACAGAATTAATTAAAGCAGCTGCGTTGTAAGTGATTTTGATCAAATCTTTTGTTTGGTTTTTGCTTCTTGTAATTTAGATTGGTGCTTTATGAAATTGATCTGCTGTGAGAGTAGGTTCAAGGTTAACTACCATTCTTAATTCCAAAAATAATTTATATCTTTATATTTTAAATTTTATATTAAGAAATGTTAATAAAAAGCTGGTCAACAAAATTTTGCAGAAATGTAAAACTATTTTTTTTCGAGAATTTATGTATGTTTCTGTGTATCTGCAAGTATTTGCAGTATCAAGACAGATCTTGGAACTTGGAATGAATAGTTATGGATAAGACACGAGTTTTTTAGTTTGAACAATTTTTCTCGTGGAGAAATTGCGAGTGAAATTGATGTAATATTATCAATGTAAAGCATTAGAAGCAGAATTTGCTCTTCATGACTAAAATGTATATTTAATCATTTAATAATTATTTTCCTTGGGCTTACTTGTTATAAATAAAATTAATTTATAACAAAATGTTTTGACAAAACTTTTAAATATTTTTAAGATAGAAATTCGTCTAATAATATAATGTGCATTTTGTACAAAGACTTTTCCTTTGCATTCTTAACACGAATTTAAAAAAACTTAAAATATAGAACGGAATATTTTTTTAAAAAAAGTAGGTTTAAAGTAGAGAAGGAATAAAAAGAAAGAAGGAGTAAATGAGAAATTATTAAAATAAGCGCGATTAATACTGTATATGTACTTTTCGGACTTGAAAAAAATTGGTTAAAGAAATTACTAATAATTAATATGTAATTTCAAAAAATTGCTTCAAAAATGAGTTACATTATTAAAAGTTTATAAATACAGGAAATCATCTCCAGATATGTTATTTATAATCGAATTTTGAAAATCATTATTGATTTTATTTTCATATAATTCTACTTCGTTTATCTCTCTGCCATATCTTTGAATTTTTTATTAATATGGAATCTATATTACTAAAATCTTTTATTTCTCTGTCTGTCTGTCTGTCCGGCGCAGTTTTCTGTGAGAATGAAAAATAGAAAGAATTTTTTCAATGAAACATCCGCGACAGGAATCGAACCTGCAACCTTCTGATCCGAAGTCAGACATCTTACCCATTAGGCCATGAACTTCAACTCTCTTTATATTGCTTTTTTGACTTATCTGTCAAAACTGAACTGACTTTGACTGAAAAGTAACAATTGTAATTAAAAAGAAAGTCAAAAAAGAAAGACGCAGTACGTCATTAGGTAGAATACTGAGAAATCAGTATTTGTAACTTAAAAACCACTGAAAAGTATCAATTGGAATTGGATAAACGAGATGAACGAGAGTGTCGATAACATCAATCGAATGATAAGTCTAAGAATACAAGGAGAGACTACAGAGCATACAATATAAGTGCGAATAAAATTGACACTTCTGATAATCCACCACACGAACATCTCCATATGCCCGAGTGTCTGAACGCATTGAATCTCAGCGGAATTCCTCAACATCGTTTGTCATTGAAGATTGGATCTCCAATAATATTGTTGCGAAACATCAATCCCAAGTTTGCATACTGCAATGAAACTCAACTTAAATGCTGTTCATTCGATAATGATCTCATAGAAACCGAAATTATAACAGAACTCACAAAGAAATTTTGTTTTCATCCATAGGATGTCTATGGAACCATGCGGTAATCTACTTTCATTCACTTTCACAAGAAAACAATTTCCGATCAGACCTTCTTATGCGATATTTATCAATAAAGCTCAAGGACAAACTCTAAATAAAGTTGCCATATAATTGGAAAACGTTGTCTTAACTCACATACAACTTTAGGTCTTTGAGTCACAATTCAACAGAATTTGGTTATCTTCACTCTAAAGATTACTCACAATCAATTTGTTTCGAAGAATTTCGTATACAAGCTATGATCTTCATTTATCATCTACATCAACTAATGTCCATCTGAAATCTCTTCTTCAAATATCTTTATCGAACAATCTGATGGCCTAGCTAATAGATATAGACAATTTTCACTATTTGTAACTCAAAAACCACTGAAAAGTATCAATTGGAATTGGATAAAAAAGAACAGAAAAAAAAATAATCACTATTTCTATTAGGTAGAATACTGAAAAATCGCTATTCGTTACTCAAAAACAATCACTATTTCTAACTCAAAAACCACTGTAAAGTATCAATGGAAATAAAAAAAAGAGACTCAAGAAAGAAAGAAGCACTATTTCTATTAAGTAGAATACTGAAAGCTCACTATTTGTAGCTCAAAAGCGACTGAAAATTGTATCTATATTACGAAAATCTTTTATTTCTCTTTCGGTCTGGTGCAATTATTGTAATTTACAAAAATAGAAATAATTTCTACAAGTTATCTACTGGAATCCAACATGCAACCTTCTGCTCCGAAGTTAGACGTCTTAAGCATTAGACCACAAGGATTACATTCTAATCTCTATAAAAAATAAAAATATATCACAGATATAGGATTCACACGCTGATTCTAAAAGCAGTCGTGAATTGAGAGAATATATACATCAAAAATTAAAATAAAAAAAAAAACTTTAAAAAAATTTTAGTTTTATTTTACTTGATGTAATTTGTGTGTGTGTGTTTTTTTAATAAATAACAAATTGTTTTCCGTTACATACGCGAGGCTTCCGGAGCGAAGCGATGGGTAGCCGACTAGTGGTTATTTAATATGGAATGGTTATTTTCAATAGTATTAGCATTAGCTTTCTTTATTACCAGATAGTTTGTAATTTGACCGGTAGATGCCAGTCGCTTGTTATCATCACCTTAAGCAAAATTGAACAATTAAAAAAAAATCAAGTTCAACACATAATTACTTTAATCTTCGAAAATAAAAGCAGCAATAATAAAACAATTCAGAAGCGGATTATATCCTTGTGGAAAACATCCCAATTTTGGAACAGTATGAGAATTAAGATGTATCGACGCTTCTATCATATAATTGAATTCTGTATTCAACTTATAAATAGAAGTAAATAGGATTTAAATGTTACGAAAAGACTGTAGAGCTGTAGAATAATCGCTTAGATTTTGTTCTGATTTCAGCTTTATTACACCTCATTAAAAATTTAAACGTTTGAAAAACATATTTTTCCATCTTTACGTTTCAGAGGAATCGCAATCTGTACAAAATCATCTAAATTCCCCGGAATACTTGATGGAATGATATTAATATAGAAAAATTTAGATTTTTTAAAAACTCTTTTTTGTTTATTTACTTGCTGGCGGAAAGACCTGGCATTACCCAGGTGCAAGAAGACAAAGAAATAACAAACATACATAAAAATATGATGTTTGTTTGTCTGTAAACATAGATAGAAAGAACTTGGTGGTAGAAATTATTAATATTATTGCACGTTACATACAAACATATATGTTTGTTCATGTATACCTAGATAGAAAGAATATAGTGGTAGAAATTATTAATATTATTGCATGTATCATAATAATTATTTACACTGACTAATTAACTGATAATTATTTACATACAGCATATATAAAATTACGGAAACCTAGGAATAATAAACTTTAAATAGTAAAATATTCCAAGAAGTGTCACCAAAATATACAACTTCGAAAAACATGTAATCGTAGTAACCATTGGCACAATTATAAAATTATCTTATTGTTATTCCATAGGTCATATATAACCCACAAAAATCAGAAAACTGCATTAATATTAATTGAATAGTTCAAAAGTTAAAAACTATAATTTTTGTTAACTGTGAAGAGCAATAACGAAAATTGCAACGAAATCATATTTCGTTTTCGGTTTTCAAAACCACGCTTTTCTAATCGTGCAAGCTCTTGAGGTTTTTGAAGTTTTTCTTCACTCTTAAAGTCACTTTATTATCTTAATTACTCAAGCTACTAGTACGCAAGTACTAAACTGTTTTAGTAGTTTTAAAGTATTAAGGGAACAAACATTGTTGAGCTTTGCGCTTTACACATTTTATTTATTTATTTAATAATTTTAATATATTACATTTGATTTAAAATTTAAAATTTTCTTAAAATTAAATTTGTTGGTAATGTTGACGGAAATTTAGTTAATTCCTGCCATTTGCGAACATAAAAAAACAACCGATTTATACACTTTTCTTTAACTTAAAATTGGCTTTAAGAGATATAAGCGTTTTTACAAAGTAGCTATTGAATGTATAAATCTTGGAATTAAATATAAATGTAAATTCACTGAATACCATATCTCAACTGTAAAAGTCATTATAATTATAATTAAAAAAATCAACCTAAATTAGCTTCGATAGAATTATATCTCAATATCTAATGAAGTAAAATTAAAATTTTCTCGAATATTTTTGTAATTTTAATTTTATACAACGTTTGTGTTGAGGAAATGGAAGTGGTGCTATTTTTTTTGTATATGTTTGCAGTGGCCCTGTTAGTCATTACTGATATGCTAAATATGTTTCAGATCACCAATCCCATGTTCCCATTAAGCCTCGCGCATCTAACTGTAGTCCATCATAAAATGTGCAAATGTGGTGTCGTACTCAGTGTTATAAATATTCCTCTAAATTAGAAAACATGTAAGTGAAACAAATGAGGCGTAAGAAATTCAACTAAATTTATTTCAAGACTGAACTTCACTTTCATCAAATTTGCCTCTGGAAATAAAAAAATAAGAAATTTGCCACCCAGTTTATCTGCTTATATGTTACCTTAAACATCTTAGCTTCTATAAACTGTGAATAATGGGATTTGAAGTATTGGCTTTTGTGCTTAAGAGCCTCTCTTTTTCAGCTCGTGTGGCTGGATAATTGCCTCCATATGCATGTAAGCACCAAGTAACAGTTTGGATAGACAGAATATTAAGGAGTTGGGCTGCAACTGACAGGTATTGATCATTTCCTGCGTTATGGTCTTCATTGTTCTAAAAGAGGTTTATGTTAACTTTTATTCCTCTTGACACTTCATCAAAACTTTGCAATGAGAAGTTTGGATACAAAACTATCTATTTGTAACACTATTTAACTGAAATAGATCAAGAAAATGCAGTAAGTTAAAAAACAAATCCTTGTGACTTACATCTACATGTTCTTCAATAGAATTCAATGCCGTTAGGTTTTGTTTGTTTGTTTTTTTTTCAATTTATTTGGTTCTTTTGAGAGAAGATTAATCGATGTAGATAAAAACAATGTGAGTCAAACCTCATTTGAATGATTGTTCAAAACGTTTAAGAAGTATTTCGGAATCAACTTCAAAAGAAAAGAGTTTGATTTTTTTGCGAATGTTCAAAGAGTAAGAAACAATTATATTTCGTAAATTTTAATTTAGTGTAACATCAGTATCAGTCTAATATCACATTGCTAACAATGTCAAGCGCATTTCTACTGAAAGAAGCAATGTCAATTAGGCTTCTAATTGCCGGACAAAACAGTCCTGAAATCGATAACATCTCATAGTACTGGTGACAGTATGATTACATAGCACTTTTCTTTTGTAAATACTAGAGCACAAAACAGTAGTTTCCACCCACAAAATGTGGCGAAAAAAAGTATAAAACATAAAACGAAGCACATTTTATTAAATGAATGCTTTGTAACTAAAAGTACAGGAACAAAAGTGTATAATGAGAAGATGGTGAGTTATGGTCCTCAATATTTGCAACCCATACAATATCCCATTACTTTCCTTCACTTTATAACACATTTCCTCTATTGAATTATATTAAATGAATAATTTTCTAATAGCTATGTTTTGTAAAGTAAATTTTTTGATAAAAACAAGAAATAAACAAAAATAACAACGAAACACTAATTATGAGTTACAGAATTTTAGTTCTTAGAGGATGAAGAGTTAATTCTCAAATATTGTGGTGAATATTGGTGGCCCTTGATTCGTAAAATTAGACGAGTCGACTAGAAATAAGATCTCGCAAGAACTCTCTCTTTATAAACGTGATGCAGGGATTTAAATAGACTATGTACAAAGGCGCCGCGCTGGTGTGGTCGAGCGGTCTCAGGCGTCGGTCTGTCGTGAGATCAATGTGCCAGCGCCCGGGTTCAAATCCCGGTAGCGAGCATGGATGTTTCAAAAATTTCCTTTCCTGTGTTGTAGCCTCTTCTTCACTTTCTCTTCGGTCTGACGTCATTCCTTAATGGCGTCCTGGGGAAGGCCACGGGAAACCACCCCAGTATCTTTCCCTTGTAATTCTAGGGAGTCTGCTAGGGGTTCGCCGTCTTGGGAACACTAGCGCTCCCTGGAGCACGGATGCTTCGGCAACGAAGCTCGCACTTCGGTGCGAACCGACCACACACACACATGTACAAAGGCTGTGATTGTTGCCGTGCTTTACAAATTGATTGGGGGACTTAAATTACACTTGTGATTTAACTGATGTTTAATTTCTTTTTAAATAATAACGAATCAGGGAAAAGAAAGACTGTCAACGGAAAATTTGAATAACGGAATTAAATGACAAACATAAAATATACAATCGATAATTACAATTGTAAACAGTAAGATAATAATGAACATACAATGAATAAATGGGACTATTATGAATAGATAAATGAGAATATATATACAGTGAATAAAAATCATTACAGTATTTCATTCAACCATGTTTTATGTTTTTGTAAACTGTAGAGTTCTGAATAAAGAAGAGAAAAGTGATACCTTCTTTTATCCAATAATTAAGTTCAGTGAAATTAATTAATATTTTAAAAATTACTTCATGTAGAATGTTGGTTTACCAATACTTTTAGTTAATGTAATAGAACCAGTTAACATAAAATTTTCTGTAGGATCAGCTGAAGGTATGTAGATATGTTTATCTTTGTATATCTTTATCTTAAAGAGTGTTTTTATATATAATTTCAGAATGCTTTTACCATTGGAGTAAAAAAACAAACAAACTCATACTTGGGTTTTCCAATCGACAGGAAGTTACGTTTTATTTAGAAATTTCAAATACAAATTATATTACCAAGGATACCACAAAATTACAGTAAATTAGAATTCATTGATAAGACAACATATTATATCCTTTATTTTACTATGATTGCATTCAAATATAAGAAACTTCAATAGATAAGTTTCAATAACTTATAAGTTTCAATATGAATCAATAATTTTAACAATTACTTTCTAAATATGAAACTGTAATTGTGATTCAAACCACCAGTTACACATCTGCTTCAGAAAATAGGAATTTTCAACTTTAGTTCTTGTCTCTCAATACAAGTATTTGGCTACGCTTTTGAGTTCAGTTCATCTTTTTCCTTCCTTTGGCTGTTATGAATATCATATCGGCGTATCGCAGTTTGGAAATACCAAACAACAGTCACATCCATCAATGTCGAAATGAATCTTCTTTTATTTCTGCCCGCTTTTTTTTAAGATAGCTACTATTGAAGCTAAACACACATTAAGATATAAATCATTTTATTATTAATTAATAAAACTTTAATCATTTATCTATTATATCGGTAACAATAATATTTCATTTCAAGAATTATAATTATTTTCGTAGTACAAACTTATTATTTCTTCTTTATTTTCATGGAGGCATATCTTTTCTTAATATAAACTGCCTAACTAGTTGAAACTGTTTTGAAGACTCATTTCCACGTTTTAAAATTAGCGGATATTAGACAATAATTATTAGAAAGTTCATTTCAGTTCCACCTATTTGTTTGCTATTAAAAAGCAATCTTTAATAGGACAAAAATATAAAGACGACGACACTTGCTACTTTTATGAGTAAAATAAAGCCTATATAAACATCCTACTAGCCTAGGTTTCTAATTTTAGAAATGCAACCACTTGATATCGTTTTCTGCATGACAATAAAGTTTAGCACAGAAGCACCATCAGAATTCATTTCCCGGCAACGTGACAATGAAACTCGGTAGACAAAGACCATTATTATTTCCAGGGCAACGTCGGATCTTTCTATCTATTGTTTCCCAGTCTGTTTGCGAGCGATCTTTGTTTGACAATGACGTTTTACTTAAGGAAGATTTTCAATGAAATCAATAGAAACACTTGAAAAATCATAATGGTAATGTAACAAGTGTAAAATTTAGATCACTTTCTTTTTAATTGGTTAAATAATATAAATTTTAGGAGCAAACTAATTTTTTTTAAAAGTAAACTATAAAATTGAAACTTATTACTTTAAAATAACAGACTTTTAATGATACATCGGAAGCGCAGTGGTGCCTCAAAGGAAAAAGTACACAATGAAAAACTCACCAATGAAATATTAGTGAGAAAATTCTTCTGTCAGCAGTGCGCAGGCCTCAATGAAATGTCACTTGTAAATAATTTGGTCTCACCAATTGTTATAACTTACTTTTAAGTTAGTAATAACTTAAAATAGGAATTGCTTTCAAGTAAGAGTTGATATAAAAACATCAGTTCATTATTAGTTCCATATCATCTAAGTTTATAAACAGATGAAATATTAATTGATTTTCTTTTGAACTTATTGACCTTTCTATTAATTAACTTTTCTAATACTGTTTCCTTTTTGGTTCGTTTGTTATCGCTTCGAGAATTACTTTTTTGTTTCTTCTAATTACATACTTTGAAATTTCATGAAATGAGTAGTTTTTTTTCAAGTCAGTATTCACTTTTGTAGACTTCTCGAATGACATTGTGAAACCAATGCGTCAACTTTGAAGGAAAAAAAGTTAAGGGAGACTGTTGTTTGCTAAAAATTATTGTTGCAAAGATTGATTATTATTTGAAGAATTTTCAATGTTGTAACAATAGAGCGAAAAAAAAATAAACATCAACTTTCTTGTTATTGGTTAGCTAAGAAGCAAAATCACTAGAAATCTTCCACCACATTTTATATTTCCGAATTATCTTTTATTTTTTTTTCCAAGAATGTCCAGACTCTTGGCACTTTTGTCTCAAACCAGGGACAGAAACTGAAATATTTAGCCGAACACCATAGAAGCAAGTTCGCATTACACTCTAAAAACAGACGAAACACAAAATAAAGTCACATTCATGTCTACGCCGTGATTTGATTTAAGGTTCGGACGCATCAATCTCAAGGCGGGCTAAAGACCATGACCGTAAGATTCTTCCTGAACGATTTTAGAAGTTATCTTCGCGAAACCCAATTAATGAAGAATATTCTTTGGTTTTTCTTTATTTTTTTAATTTTTTTTTTATTTACTAGTAGCAAAACTTTTTTTTTAAAAATTCAAATATACTTTAAATTTTCTCAAACTCTTTACGTGTGTTTCATATTAAACCAGAACAAAGTTTTATGTTAATTTAGCATTATATTTTTTAAGAACAAAGTTTTGCATTAATAAAGTACGATGTCAGTCATTATATTATTATTAAAAAATTATATTATTATTATAAGTTTTGAATTTACTTATGGAATCTTAGAAGAAGGAGAAAGCTTTTCTTTTCCTCATATATAATCTGAAGAAGTTTCTTGTTAAGAAATGAAATATTGGTAAGCATAATAAAGATGTTAATAAAATGAAGAAAAAAAAAATATAAAGATATTGTTCAAGGAAAATGGTGTTCTCGTTTAATATTAAATCTACTTTATTTTCGGGTATTCGATGTTCCCCAAAAATAATCCTGAAATATTTTCAAATTCTAAACTGTGTATCAACATACCTTTATTTTTGTACTTATAATAAGTCAGTCTTAGATAGATGATTTCTAGATAATTCTGTCACTTTAGGTGTTAATGTCGCGAGGATGTAATTACTTTACGCTGTTTCATTATTTTATTTCTTCCTTCCGGAGAACATAATTTCCTACATAGAAAAATTTAATACCACCCTGCGTTGCACTGTAGATACAGCTACCTCGTTACGTTCTTAGAAAGATCGATGGAAAGTAGCTCTTTTATTAATAGAAAGCCTTTATTGGGTAATTTCATTAACGAAGAATCATCAAAGAGTGATTGAATTATCCAAGCTTGTTTAAAGCAAGCGACATTTTAGTGCTTTCCACTTCTTACAGTGGTAGTTGTTAGTAAGGAAAGAATAAGATTATCAAGTGCTAGATCAAATAGGCCGCATTCTCCATGTGTGATTTTGTATGCAGAGGCGGATACGACTTAAATATAGAAACGTCAAAATGCACCTACGATTTGTCAGACAGAGATGTCAAAGGAGTTTCATTTTCAGGCAGGCGGAGTCCTTTTCTACCTTCTTTTTGATAGATTGTGTTACAAGTCACAAATCGATAAAACAGAATGATCATCATGAACATTCGGTTTTGTCGCGCGGGCAAAACGAAGAATTCCAATTTATGTGCAAATTGAAGGGGCTATCGAATTCTGGCTTTCGCGACAATACTTGGAAACCGGTCTGCGATCATCGACAAGGCGGTTATTGTGACGAGCAGAGTGGATTGGAAGAGTACACTATCATTCGCTCCTCAGGGAGTTTGAAAAGACATTTCGAAAGCCATGTTTTCAAAATAATTTACGATCAAATTCTCTTTACATCCGATGAGCTGGAACGAAAATAACACAAATAATGCACTAAGAAGTTTTTGAAATAAAAGTTTTAGCGGGAATGTCTTCTTAATGAAACGATGTCTAATTAAGCATTCTTGTTTATAGCCTTTGATTTTTTTGGTTTTAAATAATTTACCTTTTTTTTAGTTATGGTTTTCTTATAATTTAAAGCCTTTCAATCCTATCCATTTATTAGGAAAAAGGTTTTTACGTACACTTTAGCATCTAATTTCTAAAAAATTTTGGTTATTGGTTTCGGGGGTCACTGTTAGGTGCGGGGATGACCTCCACTTATTTTTCACTCCTTTCTGAGATTGTTGTTGGGGAGAGCGGATCGAGCTGATGAGTCTCAAACATGACGAACCGGTCGTTCCCGATTCCCACTTGCAACTGACCCGAAAGGCGCTGTTGTTTATTCATTGTGTAGCCCTTGTTTTTCAATTAAAACGTTTTTCTGTAAAGAAATATAGAAAAATACAATGTAACACTACGGTCAAGAATGCTTAGCAAACCCGATTCAGGATTGTTAACAATATTCTATATATTATATTATATGTTATATATTCTTGATTCCTTACCATTCTAATATTAGATTTTTATTGAGAACAAATGGGATAAAACGAAAATATTCATATTAAATTTAGTAAATGAAAACAGCACCAAGTTTTATGAAAATTGATCCATGTAGTTTAGCGAACAAAACACAATGATACGAAATAAGAAAGATAAATAATTAGCTGTCGGTACTTAAATTATTTAAATATAAATAATTTTATATGTAACTTTTTGGCAAAGAATAATTGAGAATTTCTGGAAAAAAATATAAGATTAATAAAAGTTTAATGAAAATTAATAACCTATTAAAGTTTATGTTGAAAGCAAATTTCGGCTTTTTGTAAAACACGAAGGACAGATAGTGAATCGGAATAGAAGATGCACAATTATCTAAACAAAGATAACCCAGAAGAAGATACTTGGTTTTAGTTAATTGGTTGGTTTTAGTTTTCTTGTTTTAGCTTTTGACAATTCCACTAGTGACATCAAAAATGACTTCGAAATGTTTTTGACGACAAATACATATTCACAAATTTTTAGAACAAAAAAGTACATACTATTTTATAAAATTGAAATCTGGCACGAGAGTCATATTTTCAAATATATTGCGGCTTCGTCTGGTACCGTTCTATATTGATTCAATATCTATTCAACGAATATTTGTTTAAGGAAAAATGCTAAAACAACTTGAGTTTAAATTTTAATATAGCTGTTTCCACTTTTTACCGGATTTTTATCATTGGAAAAATAAACTTAATATTCGTGAATAGATTTATCAGTGATTCACAGAAGAGCTGGTAGGAATAAAATGAATTTTGTAATATAAAAAAATCGCCTTCTGACTATTATTATTAACGTTTGAAATTTGGACGAAGACCCTCTTAAGAAGAAACGCACTTCATGAATAGATTTTTCAGTATCATGAAGTATGTAGTATATCTAAAGTATATTTAAGTATATCTAAGCTGAATATTTGATTCCATAATACTTAGGTTAGATGGGCAAAATTAATCTTTCCCTGAAACTTAATATTATTTGGAAGGTAATAAATCAAATTGTTTTTCTCTAACATTTTCTATGTCAAGGGTGACATTTGTAAGGAGATAATTAAAACAAAATCAATTTACTTTATGCAATGACAGATTACAGCAATTTGTCTTAATTTCTTTGCTTATGAGACGTTCGATTCCAGATGGAAAACTGTATCATAATGAAATAAACTAGCCCATCTTACGCTGCATATTTTATTTATAGCATTTCTTGTACGCTAACATTGTCAATCTATCAGTCACGTATTTCCATGAGATTTATCATCAGATAAACTAAATTTTATTGAGCTTATTTCTATTTTATTTCAATGATACTGTGGTTTATAAAAAATATTAAGAAATGGGTCTGTAAGAAAGGTGTAAAAATTTTCATCATATCTACATAAACATATATTTTAAAAAGATATAGTCTATTCATGAGAGTAGGCTTAATCGAAAATTACGTCCAAATACAAAAATTACTATAATTTCCTCTTTTATTTATGATAAGATCAAATACGTAGAAAAATAATGTGTCTGAATCGCAACACGTTTAATAACATCTTCAACAATAATGAAAGAAGTGGTGATAGCAAATTTTGTAGCAAAATTCTATTGAATCAGGTCTGTACGACTAGTGGCTTATACAGTTCCACCTTTTTGTTACGCCACTAATTTATTATGCTATTATAAAATGGGGAGCAATTCTTTAGCGATATTGAAATGCAATTTTCAGCCATTTTGAGCAGACTTTGTTCGCCAAATTTAGTAGCAGATTTACAGAGATTTAATTGTAATTACCATATAAAGTAGCAATTATTGAAATTCAGAACTGATTTTTTACTATTTTACAAAAATGCTGATCAATTTTTAAATAATTTTAAACGTACAGAACATTTCAGTTCCTTTAATGTTGTGTAAATACCGTTATCCACGTCTACACTTGATATCAATTTGCAGGAAATATATTTTCTATTTGTAAAAAAAGGGTATTTGTAAATTCCAGGATTCAGAGTTCCAGATGTTGTGTGCGGACAGGAAAGAACAAAGATATACTGACTATACTGACACTTTTAAAGCATTCCTAAGTCTAAACTACAAAAGGCACAAAAATCTATTGCATATCTAAATTAAACTTCTTTAGCTTATAACTCACAGTAACATGTTCCTAATAAATATGTAGTGGTGCAGCAATAAGTCATCCATTTTCCCCAGTTTCGAACCAATATATTATCTGATATATGTACAATAATTCAGATTGCACGAACATCAATTTTTCTGCAGCCTACAATGTCGCTAAGGTGACAGAGGCATTCATCAGGGAACAATTGGATTTAATGCAGATGGGTGAAACATTTATTTAATGCTGAAACAAGAATGGAATTCTTTGAATTGTTCGTCAATGGTGAAAACAATTAATTAGCTTGATATACTTTCGCCATGTTTTGCACTATCTCTGTATATATTTGATCAACATCAGTCGAAAGAACAATATGAGAAATTGTTATATTTAAAAAAAAAAATGTTTAAAAATTATTTTAGGTAGATCTACATTTACTGTAGCGAAAAAACATTTTAAAGAATGTTTTTTTAATGAAAGTTATGACTGACAATTTCTCTCTGCAAACAATTCAAGGATTTTCTCTTAAATTTCAAGAGACCATTTTAGCAATTGCAGCGTAATTCATTATACATCACACCTATAATTAATCAACTTATAATTAATTACCGAATTCAGCTTATTACCAGTATTACCAAAAGATCATTTCTAGGAAATGTAATTGGACTAAAAAAGACGTATCAAATTTGAACAAAATATGACGTTTGGATTATTCAATGTTCTGTATTGTATATTTCAATCTTCTAATTACTTCTGAAACACAGGATAAACCTTATAATTTATCTTGCGTATAAAACAGAAAATAATCTCATTGATAGTATTTGTACGTAAATGTATGAACAAATTTCGGCGTGAAGATGTCAAAACTCCTCGCAGAAGACTGATAGAAGAAACAGTTAACTCTCACAAACAGCAAATAGTAAATTCCTCTTGAATTTCAACATAAGACAATCCATTCCATAATTTTAAACAAATCGGGAATAAAAAAAAGCTTAAAATTACGAAATCGATGGTATTATGTTAGAATTCGATTGAATTTAAATAATGTAAATATGTAATTATATAGATATATTGTATATATCTATATAATTAATTTCTAGACAATAAAAATTTGAAGATAGATTGTTTGCGTTCGGATCATCGAATGTATTTTTTTTCTTATTGCTTTGAGGAAAAAGAAAAAGGAAAGAAAAAAGAAAAATTAAAAGTGTCGCATTATTTTAAAAAAAAAATTAGGCTTATTGTTTCTTTAAGGAAGACATAACGTCGTCATTATTTATGATTTAAGCTTCAAAGAGAGATAGTAGTACTATAATTACGCAATACATTTCGCAAAGAAATAAGCTGGAAATTGTTTAGTGTTATAGATATAAAGTTTACAAGTGTACACCAAGAACAAATCAATATTTTTGTTCCATTCATTATGCTTCATTTTCAGTGAACCACTATCTTCGAAATAATGCAAGTATGTATTAAAGTTAAGTATTTTTTTCCTTGTTCAGAAATAATTTATGGCATTATCCTTAACACTTCATTTAATAGCCTTTAAATTTCCATACGTGTGAAAAAATTATAAATATTACATAAACTTGTAATTCTATTTGCAGTGTTTCATGTTTTCTGAAAACTAAATATCTCTCCCATATGTTGTTAGCATTTTATTGGAATTACTTTGTTTGTTTCAGAATTAAAAAAAGTTCTCATAATATGATTTCGCAATCGATTGTTGGCAATTTATTACAAGCTGACAGAATGTTTTATTCAGGCACAGTCAACACAAATGAATTAAATGAACTGAAACGTTTTACACATTAGTTCAAATCATAAATGGCTGTCATTTATTAGGGTGCTGCCTACGATAGCGTGCAGCACTGCTCTGACCCACCGAGGTGAAGCAATATCCACTGAATTTCGATTTATTATGAACGGTCAATATGTATACGGCATTCATTGCCAAACAGCTGGAGTTCGTTGTAACAGAATATGAAGGCCAAGCTACGTAGATATATTGTTTAGTGATCATTCCACTGCACCACCAGAGACTGCGTTCAATTTGCAAGCTTGCCAACCTGACAGCGCTTAGTACTCCAGCGTTTCCTTTCGTTGATAGGTAGTGCCCATTCGGATCGAAGCACGTAATTAGGAAAGAATTATTCAGTTGACTCGGAAAGGTTAATCCGTCATGTGCGAATCAATTTATTGCTCCCGGTCAATAATCCACATGCTCCTGCATGTATGATTAATACACGGTCCGTGCCTCTTTCGACGCGAATACAATTTAATGTATTTTTGTCTATTCTCTCCCTAAAAATCGTGCTGCAACAGTCTGTGGGGAAATCGTTACAAGCGTTTCGCTATCATTCTGAAAGGCTTTAGGGAATCTGTTCGCCAGAATCTCTCTGTGCTTTGATTACATTTTCAAATCACCTTTTCTTCGGGTCCCACTTGCATTCAACTCGCAAATAATCGTGTATCAAAACTCAAACAAGACGTACGAAATTGAAAGCAAGAAAAGAAAAACACAGTCGAATGTAATAATTAACTGCAGAGCCAAAAATTATGCGAGATGGTAAATTGATTTTTTTTTCCCTTTTCAGAAAACATTATCATTTAATTAAAGAAGATTACTGACAAAATCTCACCAAATAAACTGAATTATCTTTGGAACAGGACCAAATATCTTAATTCATATTTAGTGAAATGAAAAAATACTGAAACCCTTACACGTGAAAATTAATAATTTGTCTACATTTATAACTTCTGAATCTTGATAGTGATGCGAAGAATCCTGTAGCATGAATAATTTACTTTTCTTTGGAAGTTTTAACAAATTTTCTTTCAATTTTTAGCTAAGAATATTCACTTTTGATATTTTTGATGATTTCTTAATATAATTTTCCAGATTAAAACAATTTTAATTTCCTGTGAAATGGAAATAATTTTTATAATGAAACATTCGCGACAGGAAACGAACCTGCAACATTCTGATCCGAAGGCCACGGGGACTATATTCAAATTATTGTTGTTAAATATCTCTTATCATTACCTCTCTCTGTGTGACTTAATGAGAAAATAACCAGAGAAAAAAAAGGACTCATAAATTTTAGCCTATTAGATTAAAATTTAAATTTCAATGTTCATTTTTTAGCTACTACAACCGAAGGCTGGACGAGCATTAGATGCAGAAGCTCGTCCTCAGCGACGAACTGAAGAGTCGTCAGACATTTCTCGACATAAATGAAGAAATTAAAAATAATATTTAAACACCGAAAAAAACTTCTACTTAATGCTCTATCTCTTGACGAATACGCTTGTTAACAACATGGTCAAGAATTAACTTAAAAAGGGCCAACAGCTTTACTTCTATGGATTTCTTTATCTTTTTGTAGATTATAAAATAAAAGATTTACTTTTCTTTTGCTTTCTATTATAGCTCAGGAAAGCAAATGTCGCGAATAGAAAATAGAAACTCTTTAAAATCCACGAAACTTTTCACAGAATAAAAAAATGCTATGAGTTTCAGAAAAATGCTATAATTCACTCAATTATCGAAGTTTTTGTGAGTGCAGTACGCCCTCCTTCTGACATGTAATTGTCTTTGCTTCTTTGAAACTTAATTCTGTTTACACTCTCACCATTTTTAAAATCCTGTTAAGAAGGAATAATTGACTATCTAAATTTTCTATGATAAAATAATTGAAACTTTAACTTAACTACTTGGAATATTGTGTACACTATAGGACTAAGTGACCCTTGGGGTCACGGGAGGTAAGGCTCCGACGTTTCGTGACCAACGGGACTAAATTAGGTAGGGTGATTAATTTAAATTCATTAATGTTTCAGTTTCATTGTTGTTCTTCAGCAACTTTAGTTACGAGCAAAAGAAATTTTTTTTTATCTTTTTAGAGAACAGAAATAACCAAAAATGTCTTCCTCGTCTAAGCTCAGTGTGAATATTGGTTGATTGCTTCAGGGACTGAAGTTCAACGTGTAAACTAATTGGTTTTAGAATTCTTTCTATTAGATAATGGGGAAAAAATTATGAAGTTCGGAAAATGAAATCTTTCATTGCTAAATGAATTTCAACAAAAAACATGAAGCATCAATAGATTTATTAGAAAAAATTTAACAGTTGTTGGATCTATACAGCAATGGCGAAATTTAATAAAAGGAATTAACTTATATGCAAATCCATATTCCCAGTCAGCCTATTTTCCTTCCTTTTAAAACTTAAAATTCTTGAAAAAATACTTACAACAATGTTACTATAACATTAGGCATAATTGTTTAACTTCGGTTAAATGTATTCTACATAAATTTTTCCACATCGCTTTTATGTTGTGCAGAAAGTTTGGGCTTTCAAAATTAGTATTTAGTTTCCACATAGATCATCCTTTGAATTATCTTTCATTACCTTTGTTGTGAAAACGACTTTAACTTGATTGTTTACAATAGAGGAAAAATAACCATATTTCTGGAACCTTAATACTTATCCCATAATTTAATCAACGGCTTGAATTTATCATCGTAGCGCGACGTTTTGAAACGTGATGTCTACTTTCATCTTCCTGTTCGTTTAATACCTGCTTCCGACAATCCGTCTAATTGCAAAGTCGCGAGGAAGCAGCTTTGTTCTTGACCAAATAACACACCATCGCCTCTTCTAAGCAAATGAGCAAACATTTAACCTTAATGTGATGCCTGAAACAATGCAGGATATCGAAAGGATTTCCAGGGATTAGCACAGGCAACTGATGAAGAACGTTCACACAACGCGATCTGTTAAGTTTGAGAACAAAATGAACCTGTTTGGAATTGGGTGAAATTGAATGAAATCTCTTTGCATTCACAAGCTTGAAGAGGATTCTTGGTTAAGGTGACATTTACGGTGGATTACCATTAGGAAAGTTCCTGAACTTTTCATTAACTTTACTTAGAAAATTAATCTCTTGAAACTAGTGCATATTTCTATCATATTTTGAATTTGAAATAATTAATATTGGAGTAAAAAAATTCATTATTCTTCATTATATATTATTCATTACTGATTAATTTATTATTCATTATTTACTGAAAGGAAAACGTGAAGTATATAGGTACATATACCAGCAGTTAGGCATTTAATTTCATATGTTTAAAAGTATCTTAAATGAATTCAGCTTAACATTATCCAGTTTCGAAAAGAAAAGATCATTATAACCTCTTACACAATATGTTGATGTTTGTTAATTTAATAGTATATTGTTTTAAATATTTTGTTGCACTTAGCATTGAGGGTACCATTGAGAATACGGTTAGAGAGTACAATGCTTCTCGGTCGTTCGGTAAACCATGGGATTGCGGAATAAAGAAGCCAGGTTCAATTCCCAGCAGGGGTTGGTATTTCACCGTTGTTGCTCCTGAAGACTGACTCTAGGGTTTACCTAGCCCTTTGTCAAGCCGGTGCCGAGTTTCTTACTCGGGGGTGGAAGGCGGGCGGGCGTCGGAATGACTTTCCGATCTGCAATAGTACCCTTGGTCTGAGCACCGTTAGAAGCTTAAACTTTCTGCCTATCTATATTAACTTTACAGGTGACATTTCGTCCAGTAAACTAAATTATAATCATTAAACTGACTTAGTTCGAAAACAAAAATATCATGAAAGTTCTGTGAATTTTTATTATTTACTTTAATATCTTTCACCTTTACGAAAATCGATCAGCTGCCAGCATTAGGCAAACAGCATACATTAATAATGCACGATTTGTTAATATCTCCTTTTCTCTATTTCGGGATACTTCTCAATCAAAATTCGTTTCCTCTACTGGATTGTTTCGCTAATTGATCCATTTCTAAATTACAGTGCATTTTAATAAAATAGTATCTGACAACTCTTACTTATTTTGCCTAATGTTTTGTGTATTTTTGTTGATCATTTATTTTGATATCCGATAACTACAAATTGTTTTTTTTTTTTTTTTTTTTTTTTTGTAATTTCAAGATCATTTGTTCATTCCACTTAATGTAAAAGAAACATAATATTAGGCTTGTCTTCTTGAATAGATTTGTTTAAATAAAACTAACTTTTTGAATCATTGCAATTGAAAGTTTAAACCAATTTTTCTATTTCTATAACGAAGAATTAAAATAGAGATTATATTTATTTCTCAACTTCAAATCAGAATTTATAAATAATTCCAATAACGATTTTCGTAGTGTTTTAAAAATTCGGTATCCTAACGATAAAAAAGATTGAAGCAAGAATAAAATTTTGCAAAACAAAGTATTTCTGCCACTTGAAATGACGACATTGACTCCAAGCCATGTCCTTCACAGATATAAAAACAAATATCGAAAACAAGTAATGTTACGAGTAACAAACATTGTGAATTTCTAATTGAATTATAAATTATTAAAGAAACAACAACTATAAAATTTCGTTTCCCACAAAGTTAATGAAAATTTTAGTAGAATTGAATTGAAAGAGGGCGGTAACATTTTATTTACAGACAGAGAGCTCTATTTATAATTCATCTTTGTTTTAAGTTTATCTGTTTATAATAGTTGAAAAAACGAAGTAGAAGTTATTAAATATAAATTATTAATAAGTTCGTCAATATTTTAATAAACGAGAAGATGAAAGATATCGGATATCCCGTTTTTTATCTTAATTAGTTTCGTAAATTTTATTTTTAATTTTTTAATTTTAAATGTATGAATTTAAACCAAATATTTCTAGCCTTTCTCTAAGCCCCATTTGATAGTTTTCATTTATGATCCAATAAGGGATTCTACTAACATCATACTGCTCCATTACGCTTGACTTTCCTAGCATTTTCCATTAGTCTTCTGAAACCAATAATTTCAGAAGAGAGAATTCGAGGAAGTTACACGGGAAATAATTTTATTTCTAAAAGAACAAATATTGAAAAGCAAAATTAGTTAAAATTATAGGCATAGTCATGCACATTGTTTGAAGTTAATGAAAGTTATCTGATCAAAAATTGATTTCAAATAATTTAGGTAAGCTACTACAGCGCTTCCAGTGGCCTCTAACACAAAAAAAGTATGAAGGCGACTTATTTTCGGATACTAAAGCAGATAAAATCTTAACAGAAATATGTGTCGTATAAGGGAGTTTTCTCCAAAAGTTTTTATTTGTAAGACATCTTCTAATATTAGTTTGCTAGAAGTATAAATTTGACGCAACTTTTCCGTTGTGTTCATCTCCTTTTTCCAATGACTGGAGATTCGATATCTTGATGAAAGGTGACAAACAGTCCAGCGAAAACTGTCATCTCTGCAGATAAATGCGACACCACCTAGAAGTTCCGCAATATCTAACGGAATTCCACTTCAAAAACTTGTATTAATCATCTTCACTGACTTCTTTTACCTCCTAAGAATGGTAAAAAGAGTGAAGACCTCTTCAAACTCTCAATTTTCCCGACAATTCTCTTCGGGGTTAACTTATCGTCTTCTGTTTCCTTGGTTACTGAACCTAGTTGCCCACTAAGACAATCGTGGCGAACATTTAAATGAAAGTGTTGGAATGAACTTCAGATCTAAGTTTTAAGAGAAAACTTATTCAATACAGCTTAAAAATTTTATGACAGCAATTTTACAGCCTAAAATGTTAATGGTTTTCAAACCGAACGATTTCTAGTTAATAATTCGACATTTCCTTCCCAAATTGAGCTGTTTGAATTTTCTCATCAATCCTTCTTTTCCTTATAATTTTCTCTTGTAGGTGTTAGATGAATTTCGAAATGATGGTTTGTTTTGTTTTTTTATTAAATTTTATTAGCTGTATGGCTGGTTTTTTTTGTTTAACTATGGATTTCCTGCAAATTTTGGCAAATTTTTTACATCGAAAAATGAACTTACTACTCAAATAATGCGAGTCCCTTGAAAAAAGAATGATAGAGAATACAAATCGATTCGAGACGAAATACTGATCTAAAACTCTTAGAAGTTTTAATCACATCTTATTGCAATTTCTGATCATTTCTGGCAACCTGTAGGACTTACTGTTCTCTAATAAAACGTGGAAGTTCGACACCATGGATGTTCTTTTAATGAACTTGCTACTCAGATGGAGTTATAATGAAATATAACAAAAAGGTTAAAGCTGTACTACTATTGACAATGTCCGCTGGAGGTTTAAGCACCCACCCATTCTCGACCAACGGGACAAGTTGAGATCGGATGGACATTCCCACGCTTTCCCGCTAACCCGCAAGTAATAGACCCGATACCTATTCGACAAAGGGCTGGGTGAACCCTTGGGTCCACCTGGAGGAGAAATAAGCGTGGAAAAATCCCAGACCCCAACTGGGAATTTAACCCGGGCTTCTTCAGCCCGTAGTCCGGCAAATAAACTGGATTACCGAACCCAATACTTGAAGAAACACACATTCCCTGATCTACAGGTAATCAAGGAATGCGAACGACAATTATACGAAAATATAAGCAAAGTATTTAGTAATCAGTTAAATAAAATATAATAAATACTAAAACATTGGAACATTTTCAAAATAACAATAATTGCAATGTAATTTATAAATATCCTGAAAAAAAAAGTTTAAGTTCAAAATAATACATACTTGTATTTTCTACATAATTGGCAAGAAAAGAAATACATTGTCATTAACTAGAGATTTTTATGAAGCGATAAGTCAATTTATAATATTTATAAAAAAAAGAAGAAAAAGTCTTTATAAAAAAGAATGATTTATAGTTGCAGCGATCTAGAGGTGAACATGAATTTTTATTCATATAAAATATGGAATATCTAAGCTAATAATAGATATTTGATTTCAGAACCATTACTTCTGTCTATCGTTACGAATCCCTATTTAAAAAAGAATACTTCTCTAAAATTTTATTACAAAAACAACATATTTACATAGTAATCATAAAGTCATCCTTTTCTATTGAACTTCCCCATAACATGAACTCAAGATGCTTGTTTTTTCACTTTCTCTGAAGAATTCTGAGAAAGTTTTAAATAAGTCCCAGGCGGTTGGAATGTCTCACCATTCTTCAAGAAATGATTTTTTAAAGATGGATGACAGGAGGTAGATGATCTAATTGAAATGAGACGATTCACAAGATGAATTAGCGGTTGTCCGACAATCTCTCGAAGTAATAAAGCTTAGCAAAGGCCCGAAGGCTTTTGCGGAATGGGTCTCGGTCGTGTTGTTCGCCTGCCCACAAGCTACGAATGCTTCAGTCTCGTAGGTCTGGTCGATATTGAGGTGAGAGCTTGGATTCCTTTGCCGACCAAATCCTCGAGGGAATATTACTGATAGCAGCTGGAATCAGGAAAAATAGATGTAAGAGAAAAGAAGAATGTAGTCAAAGATTTCTTAAAAATTCAACTTGACTTAATGAAAGATTGAACATTTTCTTTTCTTGGCCATTTATGGGTGTTACGGAAATGACGCACCATCATTTAATTCTATTTTCTTCAAGAAAATACTTGCCCTTATCTTAGAAAATGTTTTATTTAATAATTAATTCCCCTTGAATACTGTTGAATAATTCTGGCTTACAACCTAAAAATTGCAACCAGATAAATAAAAAATAACTAGGCTTAGAATTACTATTAAAATTCTACAGTGTCTAAGAAGGCTGTTCACGAAAAAGAAAAGAAATATTAATAAATCAGTGATAAAATTTTATTAACGAAGTTTAAATTACCAATGTAAGTATCACTGAACAATACTCTCTTTGGAAATTCATATACTTGTGATATGTAATGTACTTTGTCTATTAAGATGAGAGGTATAGATATCCGATTCAGGAGATGTTTCGATTCAGTACAATGCATCACTGGCATCATTGCATTACTTGACTTCGGCACTACTTTTGGTTAAGGGAATATTGATGCTTGATTACCCTTAAAGTTAGTGAAGAGAAATCTATCAGTTTGACATTGCAGTTATTTTATACATTTACATAAGCATTATTTTAAAATAGGACCTGTATATGTAGCATAGCATCTTGTTTTAACCTATGGTATTCGTTATTAATTAGCAAAAATATTTTAGTTTCTTTTGTTAATTAATCTTTTCTTACTATTTTGTCACTCTTATTATTTTCTGTAAATAGCACATAATTCTTCAGAAAAGCCATAAAAATATCTTTCGTGTTGAGTTTTTTTATTAAGTAACCTAAGTAACTTAAGTAATAAATAACTTAAGAATAGTTTGAATATATATATAAAGTATATATTCCTGTGAGTTATTTGAACTGATATCACTTTTTAATGTAACGTAAATGAATCTGTAACATTTTAATATATTCTTTTCAAATTTCAAGAACTTACTGAAGTACTTTTAATAGAATTGTAATTGTTGGTGTTTATTTAAGTTTTGAATCACACCTATTCAATATAATCCAAAGAAAGGAATTAAATATTTACGAAACAATCGTTTATCTTAAAAAAACATCTTCAGTTTCAAATAAATTTTCACTTAACAGCACCCTTTGTTAATTTAAATTTTATGCATAGTTTCTACTATGAAGCATTTTGCTTGAAACTCCAATTAAAGAATATTTATATTTTCCAGAGCTGTTATTAATTTAATCAAATTCTTGAAGTGAAGATCGCTGTTAATCTCACTTAGCAGTGAAATGGAATGCCAGAGATTAAACTGTGGCATATTAGTCTAATGACTTGACAACCTTCCTAAAGCAGTCTGGTTCCAATTCCCTTCCTTCTGAGTTTAAATCTTTGTCACTAAGAGGATTGTTTAGATTCCATGAGATTAGAATCAAGAATTGAAAATCTTATTTAGAATAAAGAGTTTAAATATATCTGGCAGTGTGACTCAAATACAACCACTAGGATTAATGAATTAGCAGTTTTAAAGTTTCTGCCATATTTGACAAAGTAAAAAGAAAAGGTCATTTATATAAGAGTTATTGAGATTTTTATGCTTGTAGGGGTTCTGGATTTCATAAGATAGGTTCTGGCTTTGCTTTTTCAAACTCTCAAAGAAAAGAGAACCAAGTAGAAATATGGTTGAACTGGTGGAAGGAAAGATGACTTTCAATAGGTATTTTTCAGTTTCTACTTTGAGAAGAAGCTATAATGGTTTTTTTTTTCAACTCATATAGAGAGGGCAGTCATAAAGGAATCATTGATGCTTTCAGTAGGTGGCTCTTTTTTTTAAATATCTTTTTCAGTTTCTCTTTTATGATCGAAATTTGAACTGTGTCGAGATACTTCCTAACATGTTCAATATTTTTAAGATATAATTAGGAACAAAAAAAAATCATTATTATCTCATTTCTTTACAATAGTGTAATGAGAACATGTTACAACATCATATTTACTCTAATTTAAAGCACGTTAATATTTAATTTCATATTTTACTTTGAAAGAACAGTATTTGGAAAACAATACAGTTTAAAATTGCCATTATTAAATAACTATCCTATCATTTTGATTTTAAGTATTTTAAAAAATCTTGAATCAATGATTACTTTTAAAATTAAAAGTTTACTGTTAATTTTAATAATTTTATACTTATTCCTTATTATGGCTATAGTTCTGAGATCCTTGCAAAAATGTTGAGTAAGCATAATTTTCATGTGATTTTCAAACCTATCAATAAGACATTTAATATTTTATCCCTTTAAAAGACAAAATTGAAAAAAAAGCAAAAACTCTTATAATACTTTCATAAAATTTATATTGTTCAAAATAACCAAAAATTCTTTCAGAGATTAACATACCTTAGAAGTGTTTCTCACAACTGGGCGATTTCTGAACATATTATAAAATTTCTCACTCATATAATTAATTGGGAAAATGGATTATTCTGGCTTCTTCTAACAATAACAGTAAATTATTAATGAAAGAAGCTTTATTTATTAAAAAAACATTCTTTACAATTACTTCAGAATGAGATTCTACACTGCACTACCTTATTTTAAATTTTAATTGTTATGTAAAAGTGGACATACTATTATCTTCAAACATCCTTTGTAATATCATTTTATTGTTGTGATTTGAAATTCTATATGTTTTTGAGAATATAACTCTTAGCTATGAAACATGTAAAGCTTATTAATTTGAAATTAATTAACTTATAATTTTTACTTATATTAACTTATATTTATATAATTAATTAATATAAATTAACTTATATTTCGTAACTACATTAACATTTTTAATAAATCTCGTTCTATATTATTAGGGATTTAACTCGAATGAATCTCCACTACACCGTTAATGGTTTCATCTATTATTGAATATCATTTCTTTGAGCTTTAAATTTCAGCAACACGTATAGATTTAATAAGGAAGTTGATTCAATATTCAAAATTGGAGTTTTCCGTTGCTATTTAATTACTGAGATTATTTAACATGAGCTCTTCTGGTAATTTCTCTCAAATCAACGTGAAATTTGCTAAATCTTTTATGAGTATGAGTCGAGGCTAGACGACCACTCCGCAGTATTAGGATTTTAGAAAGAGAAGTCGCAAAATTCTTTGTTGCACTGCTTTAAGATTATTATAAACAATGCTTTTATCCAAAGAGTGAATTTCTTTTTGACGACATTTCTTTTTTTCTTCTTTGATCAGAAGAAAAATATATTATTTTGGTTGAAAATAGGATATTTGCTATTTAGTTTTTAGAATTTTCGGTAATTTTGCTGAGCTGTAATTTTTTGGGGTAGGCTATTCAAAATGATCTAATATATTTTATGTAATTGAGCTAATGATTTATAAATGATTTTTAAAAGGTAATGATTTACAAATAACTGTAGAATAACTATTATATCAACAAATTACACTTACTTATTAATGAAGTGTAATGAAAATCAATCACTAATTATTAACCTATTTTTTCACTAATGAACGGCAAGCTGTGCATTTCTTCCTCAAAATAACTTTAAACTAACTAAGGTTAATCTGCTTAGAACTTTATAAGGTTTTTTCTGAATGGTTTTCGAAGTATGTATGAAGATTGGTAAAAATTAAGGCTATTTTCAAAAATGTCCGTTTTAGACAGAAATACAAAATTTGGTGAAATAATAAATCGGTTAAAATTTTGCCCAGAATTGCCTACGAAATTAAAATCAATGTGACCTTTAAAGATAATAATAAGAACGATTATTTTCAACGTTAAATTATTTAAGCAAATTCATGGACTATTGTTTTATGTGAAGTAAATGCTATCTATAAAAATAATTGATTAAGGAAAGATAGCCTATCTGTGCAAAAGTATAATTGTTAAAAAATTAAATCCTTGTATTATTTCCTTTTTTTTTCTTGTTTACAGAGAATTTTTATGTTCTCGCTGATTCCACTGTGGTAATCTACGACATTCTATCTTTTCTTATTAAAAACACCACATCTTCCACAAAATTGAACTTGGAACTGCCATTTGTATTCAGAAGAGATTGTTCATCTTCTTGATGATAATAAAATTTGTTGTTGTTATCATTTCAAAGAATCTTCCAAAAAATTCAAGCTGCTGTGTTATTATTGATAGGGATGAAGATAAAAAGAAAATGAAAAAGTCAAGAAGAGAAAAAGAAGCCTCTTACAATTAAGCTAATCTTGACAGTTAATCTATTTTTACACATTTCCGTCTTTTTCCTCTGCGTATGTTTTTATCTTATCTGTTTGTAGAATGATGAAAGTACCGAAAACATGTCATTCTGAAAAAGGGGGAATCTCAGAAGTAATCGAGATTTTACGTTGGGGAAATTGAAGTTATTCAGAAAAACATACAATATAATTTTTTTTAATAATAAGGGTAATTTAAATATCAACGAAATTAGCTGATACTTGAACATGGTTAAAATGACGGAACGAGAGGCAACTTTAAAGTTCACTCGACAATAAAGTAGGAATGGCATTCTGTTGATATAATTTCTACAGGACTGATTTAGAAAAAAAAAATAAGGAATTTTTTTTATTAAGCTGTGCGATCACATCAGTTATCATTATGTGAAAAATGAATGGAAACTAGAAATTAACGAATACCGGAGAGGAAATCTTAAACGGTTAAGCGAAATAAAACAGAGGGTAATGGGTTCAAAAACAAATGTCAGATGACGTTTAGATTAGACACAAAAGAACTGTCTGGAATTGGAATTCAAGGTGTTACTTCTTAAGAGTTTGTTTTTAAGACAATTTAGCAATAAAACAAATACAGTAAAGGACAAAAAAACCATATAGGTTTTTACAAAAACCATATATAAATCTAGGAAGTACGACTCTGCGATACAATAACAGAAATATGAAGTGTTCAAGCAACTGTTAAACTGTGTCTGAAATTTGACTTTCTTATTCCGTTTATGGAACAGCATTCAGAGTTTCTATTTTTATCCATGAAAATTAGAAGAAAATTCTGCTTGTGTTCCCTTATTGCCGAAAACTTTGTCTTTTCTGCAATTCTCATAAACACCAACATTAAGATATGAACCCTGATCGATGATAAACATATGTCAACAACGATTATTTTCAAACTTTATAAAGTTTTTGTAAATGTAGTTTTGCAGAACGATGAACACCTAATATTTAATCATTTAATCAAATATGTAACACTGAAGAGGTGAAACATGTCTTTTATATGCCTCCTAATGATATTTCCTTCTTTCTTGGACTAAACGGAAAATATCCATCAATGTTAGTAATAATAATGAAAAAGTCTTTAAAAATATAAAATATTACATTTAAATACAATTCTCGGAAGTATTCAGTAAAAATAAAAGTTTAGTTTTAGAATTACCTGTTTTATAATAAAGATTTCTTTTATATTATTCTTTAATTCGTATAATGTTTGCAAAATAAATACATTCAGAAAAAAAAAACTTTGTTATTTGTATACGTTACGAGTTGAAGTTTCATCTACTTTTTTCTCCTACAAAACATTGAAGTCAGTCATTTCTCATTTCGAATTTTCTTTTTCTGTACTTTTCTTTTTTTCTCATATTTCTTTTCCATCTTCTCATTTTTCTTAATAGTTTTGCAGTTGATGATTTCTTCGCTTGTTAGAGATTTCTGTGATGCCTCGCATTCTTTCTTGTTGAAGGTTCAGGAGCTATCGTACTTCAGCGACCGGGAGGATTTTTCAGCTCCGTTAAGTCCTATCATTCTTCGTCGACGATTCCAACCATAGAAAAGGGGAAGGGAGGAAGGGAGGAGGACTTTTCCGGTCCATTAGTCCTCCCCTGCCGGAAGCAGGACCCCCTCTGTCAGTGGCCCTTTAATGGCAACCGTGGTGGTTGCTGCATGCCTCATCTCCCACTTTTGCTGGAGGATCTGAGCTGACTATAGAACCTCCTGTTGGAGACTTTACGCTGGCGAAGCAAACACGCCCATGACATCATAGACCGCCATGATGTGCGCCGAATGCACAAACGATAAGCTGCTAAACGGAAATACGCCCGCTTATGTTAACTTTACCAAAGTAAAAGACCCATACATTTCACAGCGAAAAGCAAACACAAGCTATTTTAAGATTTTGCTTAGGAAGACCAATATTTACTCAGCTTGAGTTATATGATTTTTGATGTCTTTTTTCCCATAACTCTTTCACATTTCAGTTGAAATAAGGACGATTTCCCAGATTTTCTCCTAATGGTACACTTTTCTTTATGTTAATCAGCATTTTGGGAGGAAAGGATTCCACATGTCCGTAGAAAAAGAAGAAATATTAATTTGTTAAGAAAAGTTTTCCTTGATCCCATTTTCATCGAATTTTTTCTTACTAAAGTAATTTCCATCAGAGTTGTGAGTGTAAATCTGCCATGTCAGGAACAGACGTGTTCATGGACATCAGCCTTCCTAATGGTGCTTGACGAGAAGCTCTCAAGATTCTTTTTGTTCCGAACCAATCACAGTCATCAATTTTTCAGGTTCTTACGAGTATTCTTACAGAGAAAGCCTGAAAGAAGTAATTTACTCTAAATCAATAAAGTGACCGTCCGAAATACGGGAGTTGAATTAAGAACTTTTAATAAAAGATAAGTAACTGCAGGTAAGTTAGCTCATGGGTTATTAATAAGAACTGTTCGGGGAACTAAAAGCAGTCACGTAACTGCGCAGGTTTTTAATTTCCAAAGACCTTTTTTCGTCTTTTTTTATATAAAAAAAACTGTATTAAGAAAGTTGAATGCTCCTACAGAGGTCTTTGATTAAAATCCAATAAAGCTTTAAGAGCCGAGAAGCGTGAGAGCAAAGCTGCTGTAATTAAAAAAACTAATGCCAAAGTTTAACTAACAATTATTTGGTAGCACAATTCTAATACTTTATTATCTACTTTTTTTATTGAAGTTAATAAAATTTTAACCTTATTTCTACTGAATATACAATAATTATAAAAATGAAAATAGATTCATTTAAAGATTATTTACGATAACTATATATCAGAAAGTTCGGATTTTCGATGATTTTAGGTTTTCAATTTTTGTTTTTAATTAATTTCAAATTTGCTCTATTTTTTCGAATACTTTCAAATGTAGATGCTGTGTTTTGATGATTTTGAAAGTAATGAACAAGCTTTGTATTTTTTGTTAATGACGTAATTATTTTGAATTAGTTAAACAACCATTACAAAATCGTATTTTAAAAGTAACATTATTAGGATTTTATTTTCATCTACTGTAAGAAATCAATAATTTTTTTTTCCTTTTTTAACAAAATAAATTAGGTTATGATATTTTCACATTATATACACAAAAATGGATGTCCATAATGTATTACAATGCCACATATTTTCAAATTATCAAAGAATTTGTGTGATTGAAAAGATATCAATAATGCTATTTTTTTTCTTATTTTACAGTAAAATAGTTTAATGTAAAATAAACTACAGTCGCACCTGTCAATCTCGAATCTCACGGGAAAGGAACAAAATTCGAGATAAACAGGTTTCGAATTATACAGGTTTTAAATGCGGTCAATTAAGAAGCGTTTTAATTGCTTTTGTTGTAGAAAAATACAGTGGTATGATCGCATATTAAATATACATACATCCTTAATATTTTTTTAACATACATACGTATCTTTAACAAGAAAAATAGTCTTTTAATGACTTTTGACATCTAATTTTAACGAAGAGGGTGGTCTTTCGACATCGATTTTTGTAATTTACACTCTCTGAAATTCGAGTTACAGAGGTTTTGAAGGAAATTTTTTCGAGATAAACATGGAAAATACATTGAATTTAGATTGTAAATGTAGGGAATTTCAGATATTTCGAGATATAGAGGTTTTCGAGATAAACAGGTTCGACCGTATATTATGTAATTAAAATAAGTATTAATAAATGTTACATGGTTAAAGTAAATAATTACTTTAAACCATGTAATTTAATATTTAAAAATATTTACACACTTAGCAGTACATAAGTACACACATAAAAAGAAATTACCAGTTTTAAGCCATACGACAAATAAAAAATAATTTAGAAAAGCATTAAGATGACAGATATAAAAATAAATCAATTGTAACATTAAAACTTAACATTAGAAACTTTTATGTCAAACATCAAAGTTTTAAAAGGGTATATAATAAATAAATCCATTTTTTTTATAAACATTGTAAGGTCTAAAGCAAACCAACTTAAAATTCGCGAAAAGACGAAATCAATGTTCCAACAATTTGAGAAACATTTTTGTTTCTTTATCTTCAATTAGTCATTTGTTGTATATAAACCAATCGTTATTATTTATTTAAAACCAGAGCTGGCAAGCGAAAAAAAAAATATTTGTTACGCTTTTCGTTATGCTATAAAGAAATTTTGATTTCCGTTACATTCTACAGAAATAATTAACGGAGATGATTAGGCGTGCAATAAGACAGGACATTACTTATTTATTATAAGTATGTATTAGATATATCTACATTAAAAATATATATTTAATACATATATTTTCTATTTATAATTTAAAACAATATGCTTAGTATTTAAAATAAATTCATTATCATTCTTGTTCCGCGATTACGTATCTATTCAATACTTTAAATATGCTTATTAATAGGTAAGTCGAACCATTGTCGTGATTAGACGGGGAAGAGGAGTTCCTCAATGAACAATGCACCATTTTTTTTAACGAAAAAAAAATCAAATTAATTTTTTGATTTTTTGCTTACGTTTTATGGTTATTATAGTTGTTTTCAAAAAAAGAAGGGTTTGCCATGTATGGTCATTATCAAGCGATCGATTTTGTCTGGAACAAACATCACCAGTCATGACATCATCAACTTGAACTCCGAGCAGTCAGTCCAAGATGGCGTCGTTTTGATCCCGCAAAACCGTGACCAAGAAAGGACAAACTTTGAGTAGCCAAGCAAGGGGAATGGGGCGGAACGTTTGTAATTCTTTCACTTTTAATTATTATTATGTATTCGTAACTGTAGAAAATATAAAAACCAGAATGTTTTCGTAACGTTTCTAAGATTCAGTCACGGATTTTAGCAATATTTGGCGCTGTTACGTACTGGAAACATCAATCTATAAGGAAATTACGTCATCAAAAGCTCTTCTTTTATGAACTGAATATGTAGTACTGTATTTGAAAAAATTCATTAACGTTTTACGTTACATTAATGAAAAAGCAGTCAGTTTTTTCATTATATTTCGGGTAATGATTTCGAGCGGTGTTTACAACTTATTTTATTTAAGCAGCGATTTTTTATCCCCTGTGAAACCTTTGAATAAACTATTTTCAACAATAAAAATTCAGGAAATTAAGAGCAAAGAACCAGTTCTTTTTTAAAATGTTGAGATTATTATTTTATGAACTCTGTCATCACACATTATAAATAAAATTCCGCTAACCTTAGATAGTCTTATTTTAGCTCAACAAAGAAAATTAATGCATAATTAATATGCGTGTAGATGATTCTCACATTATATGCTGTGGGAAAACCTCAAAGGTTATGTACAGAAACTGTTAATATTAATGATTATTTGCGCAGATGTTAGGATGGGTGGGACCCCTGCTTAGCTTAAAATCCCTTGCCTTAGGCCTTTGTTATATAAAACTCGTCTCTATTGTCACGTAAAATACAAAATCCTGATAAAATGTAAATATATAGATGCTGATCTACACAATATTATTTAAAGATAATTTTAGAAAACTTAACGATAGAATGTTACGAACCCATGTTATAATTCGTCATGGTTACTTTTTTATATTCACAGCCTATTTTAAAGAGTATAAAACTGTTTCTCCAGATTAAATAACTTTATATTAATGGGTTTCCATGAGATGAAATGCGAAGTCATTTAACAAAAAAAAAAATAAGAAATCAGAATGTCATGTTTTTGCACAAAATGTCTTCAATAAATGCATTGATTTTTTTACGAAATGTTTATTGTAAAAAAGTAAATAAATCGTAAACCATTATTTTTTTTTGTATACTTTTATATAATAGTTATTGTATTTAGTTTATCAGGAAGGTTTATATTTAAAATTAAAAATTTAAAGCAATCAACTTTCCCTTCTCCTTTTAATATAAAAAGAACTATTTTTTTTGTTTTGCAGAAATATGAACCCTCCTAGATTTAAGTTA
>JAFIDM010005346.1:31357261-31412731 GCA_023159025.1 Thereuonema tuberculata | reverse complement strand
CTAATAAAACACTGGATCTCAACCTTTTAATTTGTTAATATACAGTATAAGCCCATTACTGCGCTCGTCAAGGAACCATGACCTAAAAGCGTAATAAGCGGGACAGCGCTATATTGAGATTTTACTGTATATACAAAACGTCCAGGGACCGTATAAAAGGAGCGTAAAGAACGGGATAGCGCTGTAAACGGGAGCGCTATATCGAGGTTTCACTGTATTTTTAGACGGTTTATTTTATTGCGCACGAAAAATTCATTGAGGCTAGCGGGGGCTGGCACAGGAATTTTCAATATTTATTCTTAATGTGTATTTTTTGTTTTTAGTTTAATTCTTGGAGGTTCTATAGTTCTACCGACTAAGATTAATATACCTCCGTATTGAGACCTTAATGTTTTACTGGTGACTATTCTCACTGCTAATCGCTAAAGAGCGTGAAATAGCTATTCTGAGATGTCACCAGGTAAAACAGTGCGTCTGAATCTTTTAATGCGTTAATAAAAAGAACTCTTTTCTAAAAAACAATGATTTAAAAAAAAACTATTTCTTCGTGTTTTTGTTAATTCAAAATACATTAGAAATTCAAATAAAATGTGTTTTTTAACTATTAGTGCTAACATCGTTATTTAAATTAACCTTAGAACAGACTTTCAGTTTGAATTTGTGTGTCCAATCTGAGAAAGCTACCAATAAAGTAGCAAAAGTAAGAAATTAATATAAATGCAGTGAACCAGCAATCTCGAAACATCTTTTTTAGATCAGTTGAAATAACAGTCATTTATAACCTTCGCCAATGTTCAATTTTTCTTTACCTCAATCACTTTATTTTTACGTTTGATTGCAAATGTCAATGCTTTAAACGTTAATGGTATTAATATAATTTAAATTAACAAATTTAAACATTCATATCTACCTTTAAACATTTGAGAAATGTAAAAAAGTTATTTCTAAATCTGCAGCAATGCTAAACATTAATTTGGAGTACGAACCAGAGTTTTTTATTATCACATTACCATTGGCAAAAAAAAATCCTCTTTTTTTGAAACCTCACTATATTTTTCCTTTCTGATGGCATACATAAAATTGAATAAATGGATTGGAAAGATTTAACCTTTGTTTTTTTATTCAGTTTAGGTTCAATAATCAGAACTTGGATTCCTTGTTCCAATAAAAAAAAAATCTTCTTGGCAACATGCCTATGTATGTGGAGAGAAAAATTGATTCACTGGGAAATCAACATCATCTGTAACTTCTGAAACAAAAATTCAATTACAAAATAGAAAGGGAGTCAATAAATTTTGATTAATTTACGTGTTTTAATTCTATTTTATTTTATATCTGCATATTTAGCGAAGCTATCAGATTGTTTTCGTCGGTTTCCAAGTTTTCAAAGTTTTAACATGTATCGCAGAGATAAAAGATTACAAAAAATAAATGCAGGATACTTTGTTTAAAACAAAACAATTATGATCTATATATTATAAAAACAATTTAAAACTATCCTAGGCAGATTAAAGTTTAACTGTTGGATTAGTTACTATTAAATTATGATTCTACTATTGACTTTCAACCTGATCCGACCTACAAATTCTTCAAATTTTTCTCAATGTTCAGCTTAAACGATTTTTTATTATTATTTCTAATCTCTTAGGATGCAAAACTATATAAACATGTTTGCAGATAAGTTCCTCGTTAATTTTAAAGTTAACATAGAGAGGACACAAAGAAACTCAGAAACTTCAATACGTAATTTTTTTTATATCTTTGTTAATCTAGAGAAACTGAAGGCTGATGGGCAATTTTCGAAAATCTTTTGATATATTGTTTCTTCGGTAACAGTAAATTGTCTAAACATGCCAAAGAAAATTACTTGATAACTCCAGTAACTTTTCATATTCAAATGTTGATGTTTAAATAAGATTTTTGCTGAATTGTGAAAAGTCATCAGAAATATAATAATGATTACAACTTTTAATGTCTTGTAAAATCTTGTTTTGCTCAACTTCTTAACTAAGGTTGAAAAGGTATTGAAAAGATGAAGAAAACTAAAACATGCTCTATAATTAAGCAGTAAGTAATGTAATAGCTGATTTTACTAATGATTATTAAATGAAAACGTCTAAAATACACAAATATATTACGTTTCCAAGTATATTTTTAAACTAATTAGCGACGTCGTGAAGTTAATAAAAATATTTATTTACTTTTGTATCAACTATTTTACTAAGATTCTAAATATAACTTAAAGTCTTGTTAACTTGGAAGCTTAATGTATTTGTTAATTTACTTGTATTCATTTAAAAAGAAACTATGTAAATTATCTTAACATCCTTCTCTGGCTTGGAATTGTGATGTTGGTGGATTTTATGTCGAACCATCTTACAAACATTCATCCAATCACCAACAAAAATTGTTTGTTTAGTTGTTGCTTAAGAAAATAATTATTTTCTTAACCACTGATTTTCCGTTCAATATTATTTTTCAATAATAGGAACCTAAAATAACTCTTTCTAAATCTTTTTTTCTATAAAACTCTGAACAAAGAATTTTCAGTCTTTTTTTTTTCCCCCTCATATTTCTCGAAAAATTCGGGCTAAGGATAATTGGGATGTAAATATTGTTACGAAGCTTTTAACTAATGCTTATTGGGAACCAGCATTTTGTAATAAAATTACTTATATCAAATGTTCCATCTAGAAACATTTATTTTGAATCAAATTTCATGACATTTCTGACAAATGATATTGCAGCAAAAACTAAGCAACCAATCGAAGAATGGTTTTTAGAACATTTGATTTGTGTTAAAAATCGTTAGAATGTTTTCAAGTTACAGTTTCAAAGTAGATGGAAAACATTGCTTTCTATTTCACAGTATATTTCTGTTTCTTTACCTATAGGGATCAAGATATTAAAAACTTCAGTGATATAAACGAGACTTCGAAATTTGAATAAATAGTTTCAAATTTCTTCATTAAGAATTTCGGATTTTTTTTTACCTTTGTTAATTATTAGAACCAATTAGATACTGACTTCGTTATACCCAAAAATAATAAATAAATAAATAAATCAAATTTTATAATATTGTATTTTCATTAGATTATAAAATGAAGCGATTATATCTTAATTCCTTAAAATACAAGTACTTACAAAGTTCTTATGTACTATAAGATATTACAAATGAAAACTCCACAAGGATTTGCTAACCCCTTTTATATTGCATTCACAAGAATTTATTTTGAGACAACTAAAGTAATAATAATGACAAAAATAATTTGCTTTATAAAAAAGTTTTCATTATCCTGAGAATTTTTAGATAATATAGAAATAAAGCAATGTAAAACTAGGTAGGAGCAACAATCCCATGTCGATCGCATAATGCCCCACGGCTTCTATACAGATCGAATGTTAAAATCGCGGAAAAATTACAACTTCAAAAACCCCACAAAAAAAAAAAAAAAATAGAAGCTCTCCATAGATTTCGGAGATCCTATTACCTCATAATAGAGCAATCATTGTAAGATTTATTTCTGAAAGAGAAAAGCTAATTTGGCTTTTAGCTTTCAAACAACGAAAACTTTTAACCAATAATCTTTAGAAATGATGATAATGAAATTTTAACCAAAAAAAAAATTAACACAAAATAAAAGACCAATCAATGAATTTTTGGCGACGTAGAAGACTTCTCCTACGTACATATAAGACTTCTCCTGCTATGAGCTCTGTAGAGAAGCCTAAGTGATGAAATGACGACATCTGTACTTTAATTTCATTTAATAATTGATTAGTAAATTATATACTCACATTAAATGTATTCTCATAGGATATTAATTGTGTTTTTAATCTCAAACGAAGTGGTCTTTTAACTAAACCGGTATTATATACTTATCAATTGAAATAATTTTAGGAATTATAAAATGATCTAATAAATGGGGGTGTTTATTTCATTTTCGAAATTAAATTTCTGCAGAAGGATTTAAACTAGTTAGTTTCTGGAGCGAAATTTGCAATAAAATATTTGCAGAGTATAGTTCAATTATTAATTTTAAAGATATTAAAGCTAGAAGAATAAACTAAAGAAAATAACATACTTGTTTTGCCTCTCTCAAAAAGTGAATATGTGCCTTAGAGCTTTGGAACACAGCAAAGAAGCAACTTGAGGTGGCTCTACAAGTTGATTAGAGCTTTAATAGTAGTGAGGATAATAAGGGCGTCAAATAAGTGCTGAAGGTTTTAGCATAAACAATTAATTCAAACGATGATAATGAAATTATTTCATGCGGCCAAGTAGCTTAATAGAATTAGCTTCAGTAAATATTTGTTGCAGGGATGGAAGCATTCTATAAGCAAAGGCAGAAATTTAATTATAATATTTTAAATTGGCCAAAAGTTTTGATTGGCAATATTAAAGAAATTATCGAAAGAAGGTAGTCTTATTAATAATAAGATAAAAAGAATCGAACAATCAGATAATACTGTTTTGATATAACTAACTCAACTTTAATTAATGTATAATTCCATTACTTCATCATAATAAGTTTAAAATTAATGCATTATTATTAAAAATGTCATTAAATAAGCAGATTTCATTGTGTTATCAAATGATGTTAAATTCAATTAGCTCTTTGTTTTTGCTTTGCTTTGCTTTTCCTAATTAAGGAATCAAATTAAGTTACTGATATTGACTAATTTAATTGATTACATCCACACAAAAACGATTATATCAATATTATAATAATTTTATACCTAATATTCGTTCAAAATTTGTGTTTTGTCTGTTAATATCCTGATCTTTGTAAAGTAAGAAACTTATTTCTATTTTGGATTGAACTTGTTAATTCTGATTTAATTGCATATAGTTATAAGTTAGCTAAAGCATTAAGTCATTGAACCATCATCTTTGCTGTAATAAATCCTTTCTGATCTCAAGAAACTTCTGCTGTATCGTCTCCCTAAATATATATTCCTTCTGTTTCTTTATATTCACTCTCATACTTTGATATTTGCTTAAAATTCAATTTTTCATTTTTTATTGCTCTACGATTTTAGTAAAGGAAAGTTTTAAACTAACTATTCAAAAATACATTTAATCCAAAATAGGAAAAGTATATTAGATCCAGTGGCATATATAGAATATATTAATATAATTGAGTGAACACCCCATGGAAAAAAAAAACGATGGAAACCTATCCGTTCAACCAAAAAAAAACGATGGAAACCTATCCGTTCAACCATACCTTCATTATTTCGGAGGGGGCCCGGGCCAAAAAATCTATTCAACCAAAAAAATAAAAAACAATGAAAACCTATCTGTTCAACTAAAAAAAAAAAAAAAAAAAAAACGTTGGGAGGACATATCTTCATTATTTCGGGAGGGGCCCGGGCCCCCTCGCCCCTCCCCCTCATATACGCTCCTGATTAGATCATTATGCATATCTTAAAATATCAATATCTTAAAATATTAAAGCATTATTTTTATAAAAAAATAATTATAATACCGATTCAGATTTATTGCAGTTTTTATTTCTTTACGATACTATTTAATCATATTAGGATTCCTGATAGTTTTATTGATCTTATTGCTTCATTGTTTATTTTATTTTGTTTTCAAATTGTCTTAGTATTCTATTGTACAGTTGCAGGTGTGTGTGTCATATTTTATTCAGAATGCCTTAATTCCAAAGATTATAATAAAAATTTTGTAAATTAAAAGTTATAAATAATTTTTTTTTATTTATAATAATTTTTTATTCAAATAATTATTTCTAAGATATTAAGAAATAAATGAGATAAACTGGAAAAAATAAGTTTCGGAAGTAAAATTAATAACTACTAAACATTACAAACTAGTTTTTAATAACATCCTTGTCAAATTATTATTTGCAACTTTCTTCATTAAATTTTAGTCTTGCAGGACATTTTTTTGTAAGTAAGTATTTATTTCAACAGGACTGTTCCAAAATCGAATAGTTGTGACTGTTGATGAAAACCTACTGAATCATAGTAGGTGTTTGATAGTTGCTGATTTTATTTTGAAATAAGGCATTTTACCTATTAACATGTTTATGTTTATGTAGTGAATGTGGGTGGCAGAGAAGCCAAGCACTGCGACCGGAGGTCTATTGTACTAACCCACGGAAATAAGGACAGATGTAGAGAAAGACTGAGAAAGTATGGTGGGAGAAGTGCAGGGAAAACGGGAGAACCCCGAGAAAACCTGCCCAGCGCGGATCGTCCACCATCACGAAACCCACATGAGAACCGAACCCCGGTACTCAGAGGTGAGATGCCGATGTCATAGCGACAACGCCAACCGCGCGGCCTACCTATTAACATACTTCATAAAAAAATTTAATAATGTTTTGTTATTAAAATATTACCATTCCGTTTTTTAACAAATTTGTTTTCATTAATAAAAAAATTGTTAACCAAGAAAATGAATATTTTTATAACTTATTTTAGTTATAAGTTATTTTAGTAAAATGCATTAAAGCTTAATTTAAGTAATGAATTAAAATTATGCAAACTATATATCTTTGTATAATCTTTTAGCCTGAATCAAATGATACTGAAGAATCTTAATTAGTCATAATTTCATATATAAACGCACATGTGTAACCAAAGAGTTATTGTTAATATTGTGAATGTTATTAATGGGTAGACAAAGTTTTAACAAATATTAATATTTATTTAGTTCTGCAGATACTTTAAATAAGCAGAATTTAGAATGTTTAAACTGTAAAATATTAACAGTTGCTCAGATCTTTGCAAGCAATTATTTAAGGTTTGGTATATGTAACTTTCTGACAATGTAGGATTGTTGGAACAGTGCTGTTTATGTTATGTAAATATACTGCTGTTACTGCAGTTCTAATGAAGTGTACTAAAGTTTGTGCATATTCGAGATCCTTTTTAATTTGTAATGTTACTTGATTGTTATTCTCCTTCCTTATTGAAGAGCTATTGTTATTAACATATCGCTCTGATCTAATTCAATACTTTTCTAATAGTCTATTGCTGTTAAGAAAAAAAGTAGGAATTTTTAAAATCAATTTCAGATTTTCGAATGACTACCAGAAAAAAGTTACATGTTTTTTATGGAAATACTTTTGCTGGGATGAGGCTATAGAAATGCTGTGAGTTCTTGCCCATTCAGCAGCAGAGTATCTACTGAAAATTGCCTATCGATTTGTATTTTCTCATGGAATGGCACTTTAGATAGGTGTATGTTTTGTGACACTTTGCCAAAAGTTAAATAAGATGTCTCTTGAGATTGAGAAACGAACGACAGACACTGAAAGAACCGACCTTCGTGATCAAGCTTTTCGCCGCGAGCACTCTTAGGAGGAGTCAATTCCCTCGCAGAAATTGGCGGTGCCTGGCTCGTAATGATGGCGAGAGTCTTGTCATGCGAAAGCCTAATCAGCTATTCGGCTATATCTTTAAATGTTACCTGAGGCAAACCATGACTGGCAATCAGACGCCGGTGAAGACACGGTCCTGTCTTTTGTGTGGTTTGGCGGATACGTGAATGATTTGGCGGTCGTCAAAAATTTCCCCAGAGGTTTCAATACAACCTTTTGGTGAGATTAGCTCTCTAGAGTATGTCGAAAGTATCCTCTTTCGTGAATTATCTTTGAGGTGGAGTGCCAGTGTGCAGTTAATTGACAACGTGGGGAACTCCATTGTGGCGTATCTTACTTTCAATATTATCTCATGTTAACCACTCTCTTCTGGCTGTCGTAAAATTCTTACACAGAATATCCATAAATTTTACTGCCAATAAAAGTCTGTGGGATTGCGTTAACTTAACACTATTAGTTTATTAACAAAAAAACCAATGATGAAATCTACAGTTAGATTTGAAATCTAAGGGTGTAGATGTCTATCGAGGACCTTTCCGCTTCCTAGGATTGAAAGCTATTCTGAGATCTTAATAGTCATCGAGCACTACTTTAGATAGAAAGTCTGGTAGTAAAATAAATAAGACAAAAGAAAATTAGACGTCCACAAATTTTCACAACAAAGCTTGGGACTTAATTACTTCAGATTCTTATTTGAATTAAAAAAAAATTGTCTTAATTTGGTGATAAGAAAACTTTTCTTTGCAATCTTTTCGAGATAGCTGTGAAGTAAATTACTTTCAATTTTTCAGAAAAGATACATTATAAGAAAATAGTTTATATTTTTCCTGCTGTAATTATATAAATAATTAATCAGTGAGTGGAAAAAATTACATTTATCGTGAGTCCATATTTGGTTTTATTTAATCTTTACTGGCAACCTGCACAATTTTTAGTGGCTTCTCTACCACCCACTCTGCTTTCCTGATGACTGAGAAAATGATCTCGAAATCAAAGGTCGCGCGCCAATTGTATGTGTTTAGCGGGTGTGTGGCAGGGAAGCCGTCCAAACGTGAAATCGTTTGATCTGACTTTACTTGACTTACGGTTGACCCACGTCGATGAAAAATAAAAGATTGGAATCCTCAATTTCATACCAAATATTTAGCTACTTATTGGTATTTCGTTATCTTTTTGTTTCAGAGGAATACTGGGCAGAAAAACCCAAATTTTGTTTTATATATTAGGATGTATGGATTCTTTCAAATTATCCATACAAAAAAAATAAAAAAAGAATTTTAGTCATTTTGAATTTAAGATTATCACGTCTAAAAAAACTGAATACAAATTTTCAAATCAGTGCATTTTACTCCAGTATTTTTCCACATGTTTATACTCTTTAATTCCATCTTTAATTAGTCGAAAACAGTTTCCATACTACATCTACTTCTGTAAACAAGTTGAATACCCTGAGGAATCCTTTCATGTATAATTTTCATTTTTTTTAACTTGTTTTCGATGTCTAGAGCTAAATATTGTTCACTATATTCCTTTTTGTGCTGTTATGTTGTTTTCTATTTCGGAGCTTCGGAGCTTAATTGGATTGATTTTATTCAGCAAATAATGGTAAACTGGTATCTTCTATAATGTTTAGTTTATAATTTCTTTTTTTTTCCCCTAAAACCACCTTGTTTGTCTCGATAAAGTTATCAACAACTAATAAAAATGCCAACATTTTTATACAATTTTTGTTTCGTGAAAATCAATTTAATTTTCATATGTATTTATTTTTGCAATTTAACATTTTGCTTCCTGAAATTACATGAAACTATAATATACGTTGCATAGCCTATACAAAATGCTGTGTTTATGGTTTTACAGAATGCTACATTATTTATTTTTATCCTATTAACAAATTTTGTATCATTTATTTTACATTAATTTATTAATTCCAATATTAGGAATCTATTTGTGAGCTCAGTTTTGATGGAATTAAATCTAGGGTCTGGAATTATTCGAATAATGTACCAGCGGTTCCAACATTTGTTTCTTCCCGTTTTTATTGTTCAAAATATATGTAATTGCATCTAATTGTAATATTTTATACCATAATTTAACATTTTGATTAAATAGATTTCTTAAAATAATCACTTAATGTAGCTCTTGTTCATTTATTTTTAAATTCTAGAAAGATCTAAAGTGTTTTCAAAATTATTAAATAAAACACACATCCAAGTTAATAAAACTTCTAATAAATTTTAATATATATATATATATATATATATATATATATATATGTTACTTTTTAAAAATTTCGCCAGAAATGTACTTAAATGCGTCATTCTGAAATGCTTTTATCTCAATGCAAATACAGCACAAGTTCAAACAAATAGGTTTTCCCTTTTTTTTATTTCTTGCTATTTTCGTTTTTATCTTTGCTTTCGTGTTTTATGGTGTCGGGAAAGGAGAGGAAGATTTTCATGCAACATCATCGGCAATTGCAAGCGACAGGTTTGTCGGCGATGGCACGCACGTCTCTTAGATCACGGCATTACCTTCTAACGCGGTTACGGCCTGAACTGAGGCCACGGCAGATGAAGCCACCGATGGGTTTTATTTTCTTTTCTGCCTATACTCCACACTTGTCATCGAGTTATTTTTCTCTGTCCTCATAAACATGTGCATACCGAATGAGGAAGACAAAGCGCTGGCAAATGACTGTTTAAATTTGCTAAGATTTACGTAAATGAATTTAAAATTGTTAACAGATCGTTTCAAGATCTTATTGCAAGAATTTCAAATACAAGGAAAACTGGGTTAAATTTCAGAATATGTCCTTTAAAAATAAGAGGATTTTAATATTTTTTTTTGAAATGTTTTAATCTTTTTTTTTATAATCCAGTTTAATCTTACTTTCAAATCTTTGCTTTTTAGTAATCAGGATTAGTGTTAATTTTTTTTTTCATTCATGAGAATATTTTTTCTGATAACAGTGAGACATTAAAAAGATAGACACTTCCTTCACTATTTCTGGAAGGCTAATAGTATAGAACTCAGATGGACAAATAATACAAACGATACCGCATGTAATAAAAACGGTCCCTGATTTAATGGTTCGAATTTCGACTTTGCATATCGCTTCGCACCATCGCATTCAGTAGAAACTATATTTAGAAATTTTAATCTTTTCCCGTGAGGTTAAGTTATGTTCAATAGGTTCCTAGATACATAGAATGGATATACTAAATGCATTTTCGACGTACGATAGATTTGTAGGGAAGTAGGAGCATCTGTAAGTAACTGAAACTAAATAATAGAGTAAAATTCTGTTATAATTTTGAATATTTTTTTTGTTTTTTTTGTTTTTTACAAAAGTCCGGGCTCGTAGACTAATCGTCTTTCTTTAGGCCAACAACAAGGGGCGAGAAATGATGCCTTTAACCGACGAATCATTTTGAATATGTTAATCTTATTATTGGATTATGTACAAGTATCATTTTAACAATTCAAAAAATTGAAATGCATTTAAAACAATAATTGAAAAATAGTTCGGTAGTTTTTCTTAATTAGTCCTTATATATTTGTAAAGTAAATGTAAGCTTACAATAACTGCATCATATTTTTTTTTTTTATTTATCATTTTGTTTGGGGAACAATTTTATGAAAATGATTTAGCTATTTTATGAGCAATTTTAATTCTTCTACAAATTTCTGTAATTTATACCGCAATTTTTAATACAAGTTAACAGGAAGATAACGTTATTCTGAAACTTGTATTTCCGAATGATCTTGGTGTTTGCACTTCCGTTTGCTTTAAAGATTTTTTCAAAAATTCTAGAACTAGAAATTGCGGAACACTGTAACTATGACTCACCTATCAAAAGACACGCTTTTCTTATCAAACGTAGTTTGTAAACGGAGATAGATAATATTTTATAGTCACACAATTTTGTGTGTTTATATTGACAGTTGTATGTGATGAGAAATACGTATACAACTGTTTGAACATAAAAAGTAACGGAAATATTAGGACAACTGATTTACTTAATAAATCGCGCACTGTTAGCCAACGATAATATGACACGTAGAAATATGTTTAAGCTTCAGAAATGTCGAATTTTAAGAACGAAATCAAGATTTCCCAGAATGCAGAAAAATGACCGCAAAGACGCTGTATATTTTAATGACATTAAGAACATGTTATTCCAAGGTATCGATACAATTACAAAACGTTCTTACAGATCTTTTAATACTACTTTTGAGGTTCTATGAATCCGTTATTATTAGATAAAAGTGTTATAAGAATCCTAGAAATTGCAATGAATAGGATACGATAATCCTTGGAAAAATTAACGTGCTGTGAAAATTTTTAGCAAAACAAAATGAAAAACCCAGAGCAGCAGCAGAATAAATAAATTGCCTTTCTGATTCGATTACCGGGAAGGCGGAGATCGGGCTGATGAGTCCCCTGTAGGACGAAACGGCCGTTCCCGATTCCTTCCCGATAATCGAATCAGAAAGGCAATTTATTTATTCTGGTGATGCTCTGGAGTTTTCATTTTGTTTTGTTAAGGATACGATTATTTAATTCAATTTTTGGGCCTTTTCTTATTCTCAAATTCTTGATAGGATTGCATCCAGAAAATGATATATTCCTCTTGAAATGTTGCCTATTGAAATCATCTTAAGCTGCGTTCTCCTAGTCTATGAAATTTTATTAATTAACACTAACATGATAATACCTTTTATTAATATTTACTCTGTTTGATTATTTATTTATTTTTACACATTTTGAAGAATGATATTCACGAGTTCTGATACTCTTGATTATGTCCAGAATTTCCCTGAATGTCTGATTTCTTACGAGTGGATACCTACAAAATGAAAGCCAAAGGTAACCAAAGGGTATAAATTCGCGATGTTGTGTCTCACAGGACGAAGTGAAGATTGGGAAGCCTCTTCAAGCATCGCCTCAACGGAAAAAGGGGACACTCGGGAGAAATCTCGAACTCCATTGAGATTCTAAAAAAAAAAACCTAAAATAAATATCTCAACAATTCTTTACATACAAGATTCAATTTTTATTCTTAATTGACCTTTTGAACGTCGTAAATAAAAGATTATTGTTTCTAATTTACCAAGAAAATTGAAAAGAAAACCAACTTTTATTGGATAGTTAAATAATACAATCTTTTATATGAGATTTCCCTCACTACGGGTGAAGTAAATTCGATATTGCGGCTTCGTTCCTTGATTCTTTGAATTACATGGAATTACAATTACTCCGTTGTTGTTTTATCAGTGTTTCTGTTGAAGACGATTTCGTGGCTTTCTTCTAAGACATTGTCAACACAGTGATCTGTTCTATGTGAACATTAGGCGTAACATTCATTACTAGAATTTTTTCTTAGTGTTAAGTGTGACATTGAGATTTGATAAGTACGCTACTGAAATAAGCGACACAATCAGATAACTGAAATGTGTTCCAATTTTATTATTTATTTTAGTGCAGCAGATATTATGCTTTAGACTGCTAATAATAAGTTCATTCACAAATAATCATCTGATCCTGTAGCGGCAGTTTGACATGTTCCGAATATTTAGCTCGAAAAATATGTTGCTTGAGGGAAATTAGATGCATGATATTTATTCACCTTTCATATCATATAGTGATAGAATCTCACATTGCCTGATAAATGGAACAAAGGAAAATTATTTATTTTTATTCATAGAAGCTTTTTAATCATTCCATTTAGAAGAAACATATTTTGATATTTATTATTATTTTAGTACTAACTTGGGAACAGGTAGAGTAAACTCTTGAACTGCACACCGATAGCCTCATGATCACATACATCATGAATTAATTTATTGCTACTGCAAACTGATTGGAATGTGCTAATTCAAATTTTGAAGATTCGGATATGAGTAATTTAAAATACTTCTCTCCATAGCCAGGTAAAATTCTGGTTTCAATTAGATGAGACAATAATACTTTTTGGTGCATCCTTTCGTACTTCTTTACAAGTCTGTTAACTCTAAAGTATTGTCGATGTTATAACATTACTAGTAAAGTAGTAAATACGCCCCGTCAACATGACGGGATAACAATGTAATGGCTTTTAGTTGAGACATAGCATTTGCCCTTCATTTGTAATTTCTTCATTCATGTCAAGAAATATTTTCAGGTTCTTCAGGTCGTTGCTGAGGGCGAGCTTCTATTGCTCGTCTGACCATCTGGCCTGTCCTTGCAGTAGGTTAAATAAATGATCATTAAAATTTAAATTTTAATCTAGTAGACTAAACATTAATGAGTTTTTTTTTCTCTGGTTCTTCTCTCATTGCGTCACACAAAATAAGAGATATTTAACGGTAATTACAATATAGTCCCAGTGGCCTAATGGATAAGACGTCTGACTTCGGACCAGAAGGATGCAGGTTCGATTCCCGTCTCGAACGTTTCATTGTAGAATTTATTTCTATTTTCACAGTAAATTAAAATAATTTTTCAAACACACACAAAGTGCGTTGCTTAACGACAGATCCGGCAACCTAAATAAGGAGATAATTGTGAAGAATTAAACAAACCAAGCATTTCTATCAGTGGAAGTTACCATTACCACGATTTCCATTCCGCTTACTGGGATAGCAATGGTCATTTATTATTTGTTAGATCACAATGTAATCGTGGGCAATGGGAATCGATTTTTGAATGTAATTAAGGGAAATATGAATACTCGCATCATATTTGGCGTAAAGCTATCTACATACTTTACTAAACAGCTTTATCAGATTTGGTTCTGAAAGATGAAATCGGTATCGAATTCATTGTTGACAACAAAAGAAAAACTTCAGATTTCTAAGATAAAAAATTAAAAGTTTAAAATTATGTTTAGAAAGCCTCTCTTAAATATGGCTTTTGTAATATGACAAGACAAATTAAATACGTATGAAGTAGGAATTGATTTTATTTTGAGTTTCATTCCAAATTGAAATTCCAATACACGAGAGTAAACAAAAAGTAACAGAAATAGCAACAGAGATGAAAAAAATTCCTTTTAAGATTCGAAATAAGATTTAAATTTTTTTATTTTTTGTGTGCAAAGAAACCAAAACAAAATTAAGCATTTTAAATAACAAATCACGAATCAAATAAGTTATAGTTAAATAAGCAGGAATTGATTTATTTTCTTGCTTTCAATCAGAAATTTAAGTTGGAATTGGAAAATTTAGATAAAATTGTTATATGTATAAAAATTTAATTAATTCAATTTAAGTTTAAAAAATCTGTATAATAAAAGAAGAAATAAATTAAGATTGGTTGGTAATAATACAGATGTTTGTACAAACCGAGTTTGTTCAATTCGTTTGTTTTAGTACGAAAGAGAAGTAAAAGACAATTATTCCAATGTTAATCGAATAATTGAATTCCTTTATTTAATGTAACTAATTCTCGCTTAATATCTACAATGTCAATTCTTTTTACTGATTTTGAAGATTAAAAATAATAATAGGAATAATATTATCGTCTATAGGTTTGCTATAGAGTATGAAAGATTCATACTATGATTCATAGTAGATTCATAGTATGAAAGAGCTTAAGAATTGGCAAATACTACTATTCAGATTCTAATATGTTAGATTCAATTTGAAAACCAAACAATAAATTTAATATAGATTCATGAGAAATAATATTTTTTTTCTTTTTGTTTTTTTTTTTTCGTTTTTTTTTACAAAATAATGAATTTTATCAATCCATGACAGTTGAATAGAAATATACGTTTTATTTACGCTAATCAGTTAATGTCCATTCCCATGGCGTTAGTTCAGTCAGTTAATATTCGTAAGTATTTGTAAATGCAAATTCTTTTTCTCAATTAGAACTTTCAAAACGTCTATTTTTGAATGCTTTTAATTTACTCTTTATTCTATTTTCAAACATAGTGGTTTACTTTTAGTCGCTAAAAATCTCTCGGATTCTACTGTTAAATATTATTATTTTTCATTCTTTATAATTATCTGGAATTGCTTAAAGAAGAAAGACAAATAGGACAAAATCTCGAACTGTCACTACAGTCATTAAAGAAAATAAAGTAGCTTTTTAGTAACTTCCTGTTAATTTAAAAGCTTTCTAATACAGTAGTTTGTGTTTCTCTAATTTCTTAGTTTGTCATTCATGACATCGAGGTGTTATATAATCCTGAAAACAATATACATAGTATCTATTGATACACTATAATTTCCAAAGACTTAGCTTAATTTTATGTGTTGATTTTTTTTAGCAATGTTTAATTTTCCCTATACTTTATCGTGTTCATAATTCTGATCGAAGTAATATTTTGTAAATAATGCTTGTACACATACCATTAAAAGCTATTGATAAACTATATTTGAAGTAATAATAGCTACCCATTGCCCATATGTGTACCAATGAAATCTTTGATTAACCTACATCTACCCTAATAACTCTATCTGTAGCCTGCACCTGTTAATCTTAGATAATCGTGTATCAAAAAAAACTTTGGTTAAAGATTTAATCTATCATAAACCAGTAAAATCTATTATCAGCTATACTTAAACCAATAAAACTTATTGATAGCTACAGAAAAACTGATAAAATCTGAATAGTAAAAGATTTTACCAATAAAGTCACTAGGCAGAGTATGATTTATTGCCCCAAATAAGATTCAATACTCTTAAAACATAATTTGAATTTCTTAAATAATGTCTTTATTATCGTAAAAATGAGTAGAAGATAGGCAAAATTTATAATGTTATTTAAGATCTATTTAGATTTTAAATTACATTTTAAAGCAGATGGAATTTTCTCTAGGCTGTGAAAGGCCTTTTAAAAGATGATTTGGTGGGAATTTTCTCTTCATTCATATGATATTTTAAATAAAAATATGAAAATAGCTCTACTGATCATCAAAATATTTTTTTCAAAATTAATATAATAGATAATATGTTACTTCAAAAATGTTCTTTTGGATGCTGCTTTTTTATTGATACATCTGAATAATACTATTTTAGTACAAATATGCAGAATGTAAGAAAACAGAACGATGTATGTACTCGGCAGATAGCCTTATCGTTTTGCGATGTTTGCTTTTCGGTGTGTGATCATCGGTATATCGAACTGCAAATACACATGCACTGTCACTGTGTAAATGCCGTTGCCTGCGGACGAATGTTGACTCAGTATCCAATCTCTCGACGAGTGGCTATCCATCTTCGTAAGCAGAAGAACGGCTCCAAACTGCGTGCAACGCAGGAACCGAGAAGGCCCCTTCGGTATCGGGGCGATGGAGGAGGGGTAGGGAAATTCATTGTGCTCGACGAAAACGGCTCGGAAAAGAGAACGAGGAAGCCGGGAAATGAGATACGATGACAGCGGGAGAACCCTCGTAGGTGTACAGAAAGGAGGTGGTGGGTGGACTCGTTTCTCTTGCGTGCTCGGCTTCTGCACGCTATACTTCCACAGCCCTTATTCCTACCAACCGATGCGTCTACACACGCACACTCTCTTCGAGGCCACTGTTATCGCATAAACTTTCCATCGCAAGGCTTATCACGGTGTCATTCGTCTCGCAAGTTCCGGCACCAACTAGTGGATGATACGACAAATTGCCGCCGGTCGGGGACGATATCGAACTATTGGTGATGGTTATAGAGGAGAGCGATAAAAAGGAAATCTTAAGTTGCTCTGAAGCCAGTAAGAAGGAAAACTTGGTGAGAAAGTCAAATAAGGCATTCATGAAATGAGCAGCAGTAAAATTTGATGGCTGTAGGATATCTTGCAGTTAGAAAAAAATGCTGAGTATATTAATGTTCTATCATAAAGCAGTTAATAATCGAGAAGGGAAGGCAATCAAATTGCTGTATAAATATAAGCAATAAACCTATATTTAAACTAGTTCTGATATCGTTTTTTTTTTTTTTTTGAGAAAATATTTAAGCGAGTAAATTTATCGCCTGAGGAATAAATGATGTTGTCAGAAGAATACATTTATCACTACCTGATAGTTCCTAAATGAAGCGACATTAGGCAAGCTATTGATCTGTGATAAAGTTGTGTATACCATCAGGAAAATCCTCTTACCGCGATAATGTGACTTTGATCATTTTTATGAAGGTGCGTTCGATGCTATATTGCAAAACTTGATGACAAGCGAGATAGTTTATAGCACGAAAGGCCGAAGTATTTCATACATATTTAAATAAGGAAAAAAGTAAATCAAATGATATAATCAATAACTATGACTGCTAAGAAAAACAATGAATGCATAGCAAAACAAACACGTATATATTTATCCATCTAAATAGAAAAGAAAAAGAGCGAATAATAACGTATTGCTATAAATATTGAATATTATATGTTTACTTTTAAAAATTACTTTTGCTTAAAACAATCATATTAAAACTAATAAAATTCCGTCAAAAATCACAGTTTAATAATGTAAATACACAAAACAAGATAATCGCTATGATGCATATTTGTTTTTTTCAAAAGAAGTATGTTCATTTTTGTTTTTTAACAGAAAGGTAATCAAAGCTCTTTTCTTAAATACAATGCTTTTCCACGAGAATGCGGAGCAGCTGAAGTTATATTTGCGTTTTTTAACTTTATATCTTATTCTAATCACAAATACTTAAAAAAAGTAGATGTTGTCCACGGTTAAAAGGCTCTTTAACTAAATTTCAATGTAATTATCTTTGCATATTTTGAATTAACTATTTTAAAAATAGTTGGGAGCATGTTCAGAACCATTCATTATAACTGTAACTATATAAACTATTTCAAAATTTATTGTCGATTTTTTTTTATCCTAGGGCAACAATTTAATGTCCTATCTGAATATCACTGATTGAAATATGTATTAAAATAGGTTTATTTAATCTTTAAATGATTCTTAGTACGTTCAAAAAATTATTATGCATAAAAAGTTTTTAAAATAAACTGGACTTTCTAATATTTTTAGTTTGACATAAATGATTTCATTCCCATAAAATACGTTTTGTATTTGAATATATAACATTATTAAGTAATACTATTAGAAATTCAAATTTATGGTAAATATTCTGTGATTCGTTTTAATAGGTAATATGTTATTCCAGAACAATTGTAGTTTCTTGAATAATTGCATATTGAAATGATTATATTTATTTACTCTCCCAATTTAATTTTAATGCGTAATTATTTTCCAAACATTTTGACGTTCATTTTATTAATCAAGAAAAAAAAAGCTCATTGTCTTATATATCGTAAATTAAAGAAATTCTACTTCCTGCATATCTCTTTTTTTTCTGGAAAGTTTTGTGGTGAAGTGGAGAGAGGAAAAAAAAGTCATGGTTGCCAGTTGTGTCTTGACCTCTACAGCTTGTGCAGGCTGGCTCTGGAATTAATTAGATTTTACATAGCCTCGAGTGCTCAGGTATGTGGAATACTGTGTGTGGAAAATTAGACACCCATGAAAGTGACCATTCACTTGGTTTTATGTTTTTGCTGAGTTCACGTTAACCAAGTTCTACTTTTACAATTGTCTTTTTCTTCACTTTTTCCCTCATCACGTCTTAAAATTGCTCTTGTGTAAAACAACACATGAAGATGAACTTGTGAACGAATAGAACACCTAACGAAGAAAGTTAAGGAATTTAACTTGATTTTGAAACTGCCATCCAACATTAGCAGAGATACCTTTTACCTTCAAAGTATTTCTTTGCAAAAACTCCTGTTAAAGTTCTGGCTTACTCTCGTACTCTACGAAATTCTTTAAATATTTACTATGTATTTACTTTACATATCCATCACACAGTGAAGAAAGAAGTCCTAAAAGAAATGTTGTCCTCTTGCCACAGATAATTAAGAAGTTGAAGTTCTTTGCTCAAACTTAAAAATCGTCTCGAAGAATATCATTTTAAAATTTGAAATTATAGAAAGCAGAATTCATAAAAGTGTAAAAGTAATATGCCATGGCTAATGCATCTGGTTTAATTATAGTATGGCATTGATTCTTGAATGACCAAGAAAAGTTTGAAAAAATCGTGAATAAGTTTCAAAATAATATGAAATTCAAAATATCCGCACATTTTTAATCATAGAAAGAAAAGATGAAGTCTTTTTACTATATTGGGTATTACCAAAGCTAACTTAGAGTTAGTGCAGAGATAATTATTTTTTTTTCTTTTTGCAAGAACGAGTCTCCAACTTTTTTTTCCAATTAAAAAAATGATTTCAAGCTAATTTTAGTCGAAGAAACTCGAACCTAACCTCGGTTTCTGATCATTTGGCCGCAAGAAAAGGTCAAAAGGCAACTTTTAGTACAGATATTTCAACATTCGTAGAAGATAACTCATTGTGGGATAATGTTGCCTCTTTTTTTTTTGCTTGTATTTTGTGATATTTTTTTTTTTCGATTTTCCAGCTGGTTAAAAGATGAAAAATAGTTTTACTTTATATCTGAAATCGTATGTGGCCTCCGCATAATTTTAAGTAGTCAAAAGAAAATTCCTATCATTACTTTAAAAAATATTATTAAGTAAATTACAAAGAAAATTACATTTTAAAATAAATTTTGATTCATAGTGAATCTGTGCTGCCAGTTTTTCACTTTACAAATTCTCTTGCACACCAATTGTCCAATTATTTTAGGATTAAAAAAAATGAGGAAAGGCTGATTTTATTAAACAAAAGAAAATCACTTCTGATATTTGTTAAGAAATAAGTAAAAGTTAAATAATGAATTCGAAATTACTGGCCAAATGTTTGTATGGTAAAAAAAAGTAAGAATATTTTAGAAACTGGAGTAAAAAGAAGTCATTTTATTCAAAAGAATAACTTAATAAATCATTAGAATTTATGATATCCCTCTTTTTTGCTGGTCTTTATACTGAAATATTTCATTTACCTTTCGCATTTCGGCTGTTTTCGAAGTCGGTTTATATCTTTATTAATTCTAACTCTACTTTATAAAAAGTTCATTTATTTATTTATTTATTGTCATCAATCAATCTGTGACCATATTAGGAATGATTCACGTTGTTGATAGTTTTTATTTTGTGAAGATTGTACATTCATATCATTTCTTCAATATTTTCATAATTTCAAATGAATTACTAGAGCCTTAAACTTCGCCTTGAAATACGGAAAGAGCGTTGGTACGCATTTCCCTAGGATTTTAATTATAATTCTTAAACTCAAATTTGAATAGAAATATGCTTAAGGGGAGGCGGAGATTTGAGTCAAAGAAAAAAAAGTTTTTTTTATGCATACATTCATAAGATCACTTACTTCGGTATAAAAGAGATTAGCGCATAAGATGAAAACATACGCTTTTTTCTATTTGCCTTTCTTTGCGAGACGAAGAATAGCGACAAAAACCACACTTCAGCTTCCCGAGTACCAAGAACTACGCTTCACACATTTATTGCTGTTTATATGCGAGGGATTGCGAGCATAGCTTAGACACTCTGTCTAATGGTATTTTAAAGCGTGACATTTTAATTAAGGAGGAATAGCGAAAAGCATGAATGCATTATTAAACCGAGTGTTTTCTTCGCTATGTCGGAGATGACGTCTAGTTTGTGTCGTTTTCAAAGCAAACCCACTCTGAGAATTCTATGAAGATCTTCTTCATTCTTGCAAACTTAATTTGCGTGTCGCTTTGAGGCTTGTGATTGTGCGCGACCAAATCATCTACTAACAGACAGAAAAGACTGCATTACTTAGTAAAAAGACTCAGATAAAGTCACGAGTTCTTACCGGTATTTTTGATTTAGTTCGAAAGTTGTATTTTTAACATTTTTGACAGAAGACTTGGTATAAATAAACACCAAAGAGAAATATTTTCAAAGAATTATTTTTTGGAATCATAGGTTCCTGTCATTGATAGTTTTTAGCAGATTTTCACTCAAAATTTTTAAAATTCAATACTGAACTCCAATTTAAAAAAATGTATCTTAAAAATTATAGCAGCCATTTCTATATTTTAGAAATAGAGAATTGCTTTCATTCTATCAATAAGTCTTTTCTTGCTCTATTTATCAATTGCTTAATAAGCAGGATTTCCTGAATCTTGTTATTTTCAAATAGATATAGTCGAAATTGAAATATTGTCTTTAGGCTGCTTTGAATTCTAACAGTTCTCTGATCCTCTAATGGAAAAATATTAGCAACAAAGAAGAAAGACTATTTTTGTCTTAGATAAATCGTGTGGACAGATTTAAAAAAGGAATTTTTTAATAAAAATATCCAGTGATAGTTGAATTGTGCTCAAATAGTGAAGGTAAATAAGAAATCGTGAATGTAGTAGATAATTTTTTCTCTGAATTTTACCTGAACTCCACATTCTTTATAATTTCATACTTGTTCTCCTTACTGAGTATTTGTTTCAACATAGCAGAATACATATTGCTTCTTGCTAATCTTATTTATTTGTTGTAGAATTTTCATTCAACCATGCGCTTATCTTCACCAACCAATAGAAGTTTTTAAGTTTTAATTTAATTTAAGAAATTGCCACATTATATTTAACGTCATCTAATTATTTTACAATTTTCTGTTTTAAAAATCACAAATCAACAACAATTAGAAGTCTTCCACTAAAATGTAATAATTTCCAAAAATAAAATAGTATCATGAATACTTTTTTACTGGACAGTATAGGCTGATAAGGCTCTAACTGAAGCTAATAGGAACTTCTCTACATATACATTAGGAAATAGTATGTGGTATATTGTAAAACATTATAGATACTGTTAATGTTAAGAATGTAAGCGGTATGTTTCATGATAATACTGCTTAGTGCTTTCTAGTTATATCTATACCTATAAAAATACTCATTCACTGTCCTGACTGATCAACGCCCAGCCCAAACCGTTGGACTTAGATAGCTGCAATTTTGCACAGAGGTTCCCTTTATGATGTAGACAAGGAATAAGGCCCGATTTTTCGAAATTCCCACGAATTCGGGAATAATTAGCGCTTTAAAGTTTTTTTATTTCCATAATTAGTTCCGTAACTATAATTAGTAGAGACTTCAAATCAGGCATGTAAGTAGGTAATTATAATCACTAAAACCCTTTTTCAGGATTTTTCAAAATTCCCACGTGATGATGGTTAGGAATCCAGAAACAGCTATCCTGGATTCCCGATATCAAAAATACTAAAAACAGCTGAGTGAATCCTTATTTCTGTGCGTTTATGTTTTTACTGTGATGTCATTATAATTAACGTTTTTGTATAATACGTCATTAATAAAGATTTCAAGCATTTTTATTTAAAAATGTATTTTGTAGATATTCATTATTTTAAATATTAACTTAATGTTTCAAAAATTAAATTCATATAAACAGCAGAGTTCTATAATAATAAATAACTTCTTTGTCTTAAAAAAATATCTAGTAAAAATCTGTTTTAGAAATTTCTTTTTGGATTTCAGATTGCATAAAAATTTCAGTGAAGTTTCTTTTTGGAAAGCGGAAAAAAAAAATTACATTTGAATGTCATTTCTAGCGATAGATTCAATAGGAAAAATCCTAGTCCATAAAAAACGGAACCAATAGCTTTTTGCATTGCACTTTTTTATCATCAAATTTATGAATAGTTTATAGGTTTTGGAATTTCAGTTTCGCGAAATCGTAAAAACGACGTTAAAATTTTTAGTATTCTATTTCTGATTCTAATCTTTAATACTTTTAATAAATATATTTTATTATCATATTAACACTGTAAAATATTAGTTTTGCAAAAAAGTTTGATTCAAGATTTTTGAAGGTTAAGTTTAAATAATAAAAATACCCATTATTTATTTACAGAAAATAATTGGAACTAAAAATTATAATTCTTTCTATATTTTGAACTTAAACTGTTAATTTAATAAATATAAAAAAATTTATTTTGAAATCTATTTTTGTAAAAAAAGGCTTTTTTTATTTGTTTCCAACTTTCGTTAATTGAGACAGATTGGATTGATAATTCAATATCTGAAAAACTGCAAAAAATAACAATTTTAAATGAGAAATTATTCGTTGAAAAATAATTTAATGCTGATTTCTGCATTTTTTTGTTGAATGTTTGCTAAATTTAATGGTTGATTTCTGAAAATTAGTTTTGTGTAATAAAGGCCCTCTGTATATTCTGCAAAGTAAAATTTTAGGTATTAATCAGTAAAACATTGTAAATACTTCATTCGTGATAATGTTAACGTTATATAACTTGCATCTCTTGCGTAGTTCCTCCAAAGCTGTTATAGATATTTTTATTTAGAAAAAGGTAATAAATTCGTCTTTCTTCTTGCTCTGCAACAAAATTTTTTTGTTGTTCGTCTTTAGGATATCTTCTTACTTGTGAGATTTAGGACGTAGTACTGCAGCAGACAAGAAAGAAATTACTTGCAACTCTAGTGAACTTAACGTCACCAGGAGAGCATCCCTGCTGTTGGCGAGTTCACTCTAGCGGCAAAACAGGTGTTCTCTGACCTCTAGAAGTAACGCTCGAACTATGCAAGCTCTATAAATCGCCAGGTATTTCCAGCGGTATACGAACGCCATGCTAGTATTGATTCTTTGTAGAGTCAAAATAAATTCTCGCCAAAGTTCTCTCCTTTTGCGAGAGGGGTGAATTATGGATGCTGACGGGCTCCTGGCGCGGGGAGGGGTGAACTTGGCACCTTTATGACAGGAACCCATTTTCAGCACTGGTTCCGGAGAAACAGAGTTTGAATTTGAATCCTAATACGACACTAGTATTGACAGAAAAGTGAAAGCTAAGTGCAGTGGAGATGAGATCCCATCTTCACCCAATATCTTAAAACGTAACTTGACCTTTACGTTTCATACTCAACCTCGTCTCTTCGATTTTTTGGAAACTTCAATGACATCAAGATACTAGCAAAATGATATCACTGAAATAGCAATCTTCATTAATAATAATGAAGAAATGTCAGTACCTACAACTTTACATTTCTTTTAAAGCAAAAAAGTTGTTAGATGATTTTTTTTAAAAGTGCTTCTTCAAAAGATTCTCTTAAGAAGCTTTTTTGCTTGAATAATAATGTAATATAAATAATTTATATATAAATGATTCACATCATTAAGAATCCTATTAATTTTCATTCTAAAACTAAAAATTCTAATAATTCTAGATTTGTAAGTATTTCCATTTGTCAATTCTTTTTTAAATCTTTTTTCTTGGTTCAGAATCTTTAAAAATTACTAGAACAATTACACAATAATTTTAATAATTAAAGATAAATAAAATGATAAAAATATAAAAGGAAAACACCAATCCTTAAATCTTCAAAAACATCTTTATAGCTTCTCAATATTTCTATTCTTTCCATGAGAATTTTCTTCAGGAGAAAAATAATAATCTTTCTTACATTTCAAAAAACAGAAATGAAGTAAAAATATACTTGAAAAGCTTAATGAGTTTAGAATTAATTGTTAAAGGTTTGAACTTCAGAAATGCTAGCTTCAAAATGTCGTTGCTGGTAAAATTTATATAGTTAGTTAATTTTTTTAGAATGCACTTGACGTTACTAAAAAATTCTATGTAAATTAGTAGTGATAATTAAAAAATAACTGTAATTACTTTTGTTATTTATGACAAGAAATAACATAAAAGAAAAAAATTGCTCCTTTATTTCGTTATAACACCAAGAATAATGCAAATAATACTGATTCAGCTTGAAAACAAAAACATATAAAACACTATACGTATTTACTTGAATTTTCAGTTTTAAATTCTGTATAAGACGTTTTTGACTAAAGTCACTTGGTTCATGCTAAAAAAGCAAAGAATGTAAGTTGCTAATTAAACATAGACTGTATTCTGTTTATAAAAAGTGTAGAATTTGGAACTTTTGCATTTTAAATCAAACTCATTTGGAACTCATTCTTCCAAAAGGAATAAGTTTAAAAATGTCACACATATCTATCTATTAAACTAACAATTATTGACATAAAAATGAATGTAAAGTAAAAAAAAAATTACAAGGTTTTAATATTTTGCAAAAAAACGTCGGCCAAAACATACAATTTCAAAAAACGTCCGTTGTAGACAGTGGCGTAATTAGGAATTTCAGTCTATGTCTATGGGTCCCTTTCACCCTTTAAAAAATTATATCACTACAGGAAGGACTTTTTTATTTAGCTAATTAGTTTTAATTTTAACTAAAAAAACTGATACACAATAATATAATTTGTTAACAAAAGCAATGTTTATTATTATAAGCATTACACACAAAATTAATCTTACAAAATTACAAACAAAAAAATACTTATGGCGCTTCTTCATAAATATGTATGCATTTTATAAAATTTCTTAGAGAATTTTTTTTTTAAAAAAAAGGATAAGTTTACAAAGTATCTCAAAGGGAAAAGGGCCCTCGTCTGGGATTCTGAAGCGTTGCTTATCCGCGCTTAATACTAGTTATGCCAATGCTTGATGGTGCAGTTTGCGCGAGAATGCCCGTCATTGCCTGTTTTGTCCCCGTTCCCCTCTACTTTCTATCGATATCCCGTGCTCCCGACTCAGCGTGACAATGGAGAACCTGCAGCCTCTTTCCTATCATTGCGATGGCATCGCTTTTACCTTCACCCGCTATCAATAAATCATAATTACTGAAAACCTATTAAGCCAACATCAAAGACACCAATATGTCATTATCGTTAAAATCCACATAAGTTGAAAGTTTTGTAAAGATTGATGCATTCATTAAGAAGATACGGTGAATTGAAAATAAAAATATATGTAAACAGTAAAATCCTTATGCATATAACAATATCTTACTATCCGTGTTTCCTAGGGGATATACAGATGATTTATAGATTTAAAGAAACAATATTTAACCTCCTATAAAACTCAGAAAACAGCATCAAAATTAATTGAAGCGTTTAAAATTTATTAAGAGATCATTTGTTTTAATTGTAAGAAGCACCAAGTAGAAGATGCAGTGATTTTTTTTTCTTTAGATTCGAAACTAAAGCTTTTCTAAAATTTGTAGAATCCCATTAAAGTTTTTGAAGTATTTTACTGAAATCTACCCTAATAAATGTGGAATAGTGAGTTCGTTTTAGGGTAATTTGGAATTTTTCTGAATATTTTGAAGATTCTCTGAAGAGATAATCATTACTTTAAGTCTTTGTCTTGTGAATATACACAGTGATTCCTAGCATTCACTGAATAATAAAGAATAAGTTTACCTAAATTCAGTGAATTTCGTTTCATCTAGCCTTGAATGCTCTTTGAGAAACTTTGTAAAATGTAGCGTAATCAACAGATAGAAAACATCTCCTTCTTTAACCAAAAATTTTGAACTTGATAATACATTGAAGTTATTTGCCGCAAACCAAAGTTTAGAATTGTTATTTGCACTAAACCACTAATGCTCTTATAATCGAAAAGTAGAAAAGGTAATGAATGTTGACAAAAGACTACTGGTGTTATTGCAAGGAACGCAGAATTGCCCTGAGGAAACGTTGCTGTAATACCTCGGTTTGTCCACCACAAAGCCACTTGAAGGGTGCTTTGTAATCAATGATCTAAAGACGTAGTAAAGACAGTCGGCTTCATTTGTTAGCCTAGTGCATACGCCTAAAGTCATCTAAACTTCTGCAAACATTCAAGAATTGCAAAGTAAAATAAATTCCAGGCTTACAAACTTGTATCAAAGCCACACATTCGTTCAGTTTCTAAAACAAATTACTTTGAGCTGGACAAAAAAGATTTTACTAATTAGGAAATTTTTATTTTCTACTGAAATACTAAAACTTGGCAACCGTTTTGTAAATTATTAACTTGATGACTTTAGTATTTTTAACTTAATAACTGTTAAATAGTGTTTTCAATTACTGCTATCTAATATATTTTAATGTGTACCTTTCCTTGTGTATTCTGAAACAATATGGAATCCAAAGTTTTGCAGATTTAAAAAAAAAATCATTAGTTGAAGTTTCAATATTCTTGTTAAACATTCGATAAACGTATTTAATGCTGAGATCAGCTAAATTTTTGAATTCTATTTAGATATCATAAAAATCTCGACACTCATGAAGAGCTTGGACACTTTGGTTGATTAGAAACATAAACACCTTTTTCTCCCTTCAACGTTCATTTCTATTCTAATAGACGAGATGTTTTTCATAAAACTTTCTAAACCAAATTTGATAAGATGTTAAGTTAATCAAATTAAGCATTATTTGCAAAAAGATATTTCAATGGATTAAGCAAATCTAGTTTACAGTAATTGTTTCTTATTTCAAATTTAACTTAAGATATACGGAACAAATGTTTTCTGCCCACTTTTGAACGTTTAATGTAGTGATTCGTACTTTAGATTATAATTCCATTTTAAAACTTAAATAATTAAATAACTTACAGGTGAGATAAGAGGTCACCCACCAGTGTATGTGCGTTGCTCCTATGAAGTATGTTGGTTTGTACCATTGAAGTTTAATTAAGATAATGCGAATGGAAGTTGTGAAACGGCATTCTTCTATTTTCATAATGCTTCCTTTAAAATTACACTCATATTCCTTTAGTTAATAGTTACTCCGATGAAATAGCAAGTTACATGGAGTATCTTGTTTTCTCTATGCTCTATCTGTTAACCTGTTTTGTTTCCATTTTGTTTGCCATTTTCTGTTGTATAAATATGATATATCTATTTTGTGTTAGGCTTAGAAGATCTGTTCAACAAGGGATTTCAGAACTGTGCTTGGAAGATGATCGCTGAAGTAATACTACCCACATTATATCTGAGTCTTAACAATCCTAACAATGCTTCGCTAATCTAACGTCATTCCGAACTGCTTTCTAATTACTTCTTTATAAATCTGAGGGTTCTAATTTAGTTTTCAGGCCATAACTTCAAATGAAGATCAACAGTTGAGGGCCATAGTTACTACACTACGTTAATCTCATTTTATAATCCAGGGACGACAGTTTTCTCTATTTATTTAACAAGCTCCATCAACGTGGAATTGTAGTCCAAGTTAATTAAATTGCTTAAGTTGCCTTCCAGTTAGTTAGATAGATAATCATAGGTACCAGTTAGCTAATTTGTGAAGTTTGACTTTAGATTAGATTAGGTTACTTTACACACCGTTGTAATGAAAAGTGCTCTAATTAATGTGAAATTGTGATTTCATCTTCACGTTGAACAAGGGAAGGGAGGAAATTACTCAGTACTAGCTAAATAAGTAATATCATTCATCAAACTATCAATACAACTCTGGCAATAAAATAATTGTTAAAGGCTTATTCTCATTTCCAGTCTGCTTTAGAACATATAAATCTTGTTTAGCTTTAAAGAATTTACTTACTTTTTAAGCTATTAACAGCTTAAAGCGTATAGCTTTATAATCTATTTAAATAAAAATGTAAATGTTCGTTTGTTCAAAATCTTAAATCTCCGAAGTTTATAACCGATTGCTTTGAAATTTTGACACAATGCTGCATTCGAATACGCGCGTGTTTTTATAACCTATTATATAGACGTCACATCCGTGACAGGTAAAAATATGCTTTTTTTGAAAACCCCAAGTGTGTGGCGCCAACCTGCAATACACCTGAGTTAAGCGGAGAAGGTTACAACGGGCTGGGAAGTCGTATATTCTCTGATCTCAATATTAATTTCCTAAATAAATAAAGTTTTTGTTTTTAAACAATATGCAAGGGTTCCGGAGCGAAGCGACTGTACCCGGCTAGTAGTGAATAAAATAAAAGATTGAAAACTAAATGCAAAACAATAAATATAAGACATTTTAAATATTTTTTCTTTGATTTAAATCTGAAACTATTGTAAGTGCTGTATAAATGGCGCTACTGAATGTTATTCTTTGCTCAATAAATTAGAAATCCATTATAATAAAAGTAAGATTTGAACATTATGGAGGGTTTATTTTTATGTGGTGAACGTGGGTGGCAGGGAAGCCAAGCACTGCGATCGGAGGTCTATTGTAGTAACTCACGGAAGTTACGACAGACGAAGAGAAAGACTGAGAAAGTATGGTAGGAGAAGTGCAGGGGAAACGGGAGAACCCCGAGAAAACCAGCCTAGCGCGAATCGTCCACCATCGCGAAACCCACCTGAGAACAGAATCCCGGTACTTAAAGGTGAGAAGCCAATGTAATAGCTGTAATTTAATTTTTGTGGAGGGTTAAATTAGATCACAGAAATAATAAATGATGATATAAAATTCATGAATAGGGTGAGCTGTTTTCTAATGATGTTTGACCCTTCCACAGAATTGCCAACCTCTGATAGTTTTTCGTTTTTCGGTAAACCTATGAAATAGTTTAGCATATAAAAAATTCAAAACCATCGTTTCGAAAATTCTAGAATTAGCATACATTTGATCTGCTGTCATCTGTAACCCTAAATTAGTTGAACACTAATTAATGTTAACTAACTCATTTCGAGAACATCAACATCATTGCTATCATATACATATTACATGTTGGAATGAATACTTTATATGAAGAGATCTAGCAGTGCAATATAAATGAGGAAGTTTTTCTTCATAACTGTTACTGCTAAGGTGATCTAATAAATGGAATGCAAGACCGATGTTGATAATAGTTATCAAACAATAATCTCAAGGCAAGGTAAATGGCTTCCACTCTTGCTTTCCAGAATAGTCTTTATACAAATTTGTTGGTAGAGTAAAAACAAAATACATTAAGCTTTATTTACAGCTTTGCTTCTTCTACATAAAGTACATTCTTATTCGGAAGAAAACATGGCAAGCCTAGGAGTCTTGGCTTTCTCTGACGTTTTTAGTTAATTCTCTGACATACAACTGACAAACCTGGGATCATGTGATCTAGATTACTGAAATGACTTTTTCACCACTCGTGATCGCAATCTCTTTCTCACAACACACGGGCGTGTCTCGGAAACCCGGGTTGACCCACATATATAAAAATGAAAATGTGAGCATCCTCAATACTATACCCAATATTTGCAACCTTATTTGTATTTCTGTATTTTTATGGTTTCTGGCATAAGATATACGAGCAGATATGGCCCGAAATAATCAAGTATTCTTTTAAATAGGTAGACTAAGAATTGAACTCGGATCTTTTTTCTAATTGAAAAGTAATTGACTGAATATAAAACTTTGAGTATTTATTTTTCTGATAGTGATTAAGAATTTTACATTAACTGAAAAACTAAGTACGTGATTGGCCGCGCGGTTGGCGTTGTCGCTAAGACACTGGCCTCTAACCTCTGAGTACCGAGGTTCGGTTCTCATGTGGGTTTCGTTGATATTGGCGATCCTAGCGGGGCAGGTTTTCCCGGGTTTCTCCCGTTTTCCCTGCATTTCTCACGCCATCCTTTCTCAGTCTTTCTCTCCATCTGTCCTTATTTCCGTGGGATAGCACAATAGATCTTTCAGGTCACAGGGTTCGGCTTCTCTGCCACCCATGCTCATCCCATAACTAACTATTTGATTCGTTAAAAGAATGCTAATGTCTTGTGATAAGACTTCAATTATTAAATTGTTGCAAATGCAACATTTTTTGTAAAATTAAAGGTTAAGCAATGTCACATTATTTTAAATACATCGCCATTAATATATTTTTCTTTTAAATATTGAAATCGTTAAGTAATAATAATCACATCATAAAATTATCAATTATAAATTATTACAACAGAATAATTATCAATGTATATTGATAAATTACAAATTGATTTATGTTTAAATATTAACGTGTACTTAATAAACAATAGGATATAGAAAATTAATCTGCTTCTATATCATAAAAATATATTTCAGTTTCGTCTGTAAAGACAAGAAAGTTGTAATAATTATTTAAATTTTCTTCTATAGTATTTCTCTAAATGAAATAACTTAAGCACAGTCATCTCAGTGTCAAAATGAAATAAAAAAAGTCCGTATACTAATCATATTTAATTCACGACATATTCACAAGATTTTGTTGTAATTTTATACTAATGTCTTATTTCCATTGTATCTTACAGTTCACATTTATATCTCTTTTAACGCTTCCAGATAAGTTTGCAATTCCCTGTCAATTTGTGAATAATGTTTTGTTCGTGTTATTTTTTTACGAACAGCAGTCCATTTATTTTGACAACTCAATCAATTGCACGTCATATGCAACTTATTTTTTTAAAATATGATTTATAACTTTAAATAAATAAATACTGCGTGTTTCCACGAAATGAAATTGACAAAATCATAATGCTGATTTTTCATTTGAGAATTTAAAGATCGTATAAGAAATCATCAATGTAACGTCATTCAATGGTAATTAATTATAATTTACTACCATGTTTGTAGATAGGATTTAGGTTATTGTTATTAGGTTTCCATAAAGTCTCTAATGCTGAATATATAATCACTACATAATAAATTTTTAATATTGCATTAATAAATAGTCGATAATTAAATTCAATGTTAAAGCTATAAAATCAATAATTATTAAATTGTGTTAATAAACATAATGGATATCTATTTAATAATCAATTATTGCTTAATCTTATTTTTCAATTTAAATGTAAATATTTAATGTAGTATGTGAAATTGATTTAACTGCGTAACTTCATTTCAACATTCGTTGTTAACATTTTTGGATTTGAACGGTAATAATAACTCGATTGAATTGATGGAGAAATGAATTATTTTTATATAAATATTTTTTAAATAAATAATTTATATAAATTATTAATATTAATTAAATATAAATATTTAAGCAAATAAATAAAATTATATAAATATATATATATATATATATATATATATAAAATACTTATTTTACACACGTTAATTTTATCTAAGATAAATTATTTTTTATGATTTTCTTAAAATACATTATTTCAACCTGTTACGTATCAAAGTAATTGATATATCTCAGAATTTTAATCTAAATTGTAATTCTATTGTCTAAAATATCGCCTAGAATATATTACTGAAGATAATTAAATCAGATGCTACTTCAATTTCTTGTCCAGTTTAACTTACATTAAAATTTAATGAATCTACAGCATGGAAAGGTGGTCAAAATTTATGAATAAAATTTCATTATTCTTTTATTCCAATAATAAAGTATGATAATTCCAACTTGTAGATCTCAACTTAAAACTTCTTAATTGGAACTATGATATTCATTGAATCATATAAATTGCCCTAAATACAGTCTTTTTTCAGCTAAGCAATTTGAAGGGCTGTCATTGATTATCAATGGAATTGGGTTCAAATTAATGAAAAAAATTCCATACAAATGTACAGTTACAAAGAAAAAACATAAACTGAGATCTGAACAAGTGTTTTCTTGAAGAGGTGATATTGATATTAAGAACAAGACATATAGCCCTAAGGTAACCAAATCTTGCAAATTCAAATGCCGAATTCCTGATATTCAGCTAAGATCTGTATTTTTAATGTAAATGGGATTCATTTTTACTTCCATCCATAGTTTTCTGTCGGAAGACAGGTCCAGTTCTATGGAGGTCTCACATGGATCTCCTAGAAACACCTGAGGAAAGATACTGGGGGTGGTTTCCCGCTGCCTGCCCCCAGGACGCCATTAAGGAATGACGTCAGACCGAAGAGAAAGTGAAGAAGAGGCTGGACAACACAGGAAAGGAAATTGAAACAGCCACGCCACTGCCGGGATTCGAACCCAGGTACTGGCGCACTGGTCGCCACGGCTGGCCGCACGCCAGCACGGCCATTTTTACTTACGAATTGTTATTCCATCAGTACTGCCTTTCCCAACAGCTAAAACTATTTTTAGGTCAATAGTCGAATATCTTCATCACTGTCCATACCTATTAGATGATATGGAAAGAAAATGATAATTTTAAGTAATGTTAGAGAACTTCAACCAACAGAGTACTATCAGTTTCTCAGGATAGCGATTCATTAAATTATTAAATTTAGCATTATTTTTTATTATTGTAGATTTCCATTATAACGAATAATTGTTGATTTGCTTTACCACGTGTTAACAAAGACTGTCCCTAAATAAACCATCTAATTCAGTTATAAAAGAATCTTTACATACAAATTTTGTACATATTTGGAAAACGGTCTTTTTGCTTAAAAAGGTCGATAATTCTACCGAAGAACTTAATCTCATTTTAATACGTGAATCTTTATAAAAACATGTAAATCTTTTAAATCTAATTTTAGATTGAAAAATCCGAATGGAACTTTTTTATGTAGAAAACCGTTATCTATTTGATCAAAATAATGCTGTAAGAAAAATAGTTGACTATTCATATGTGATTGATAATATTTTAACAAAATTTAAATCCATTTTTAATGTTTAAAATAAAATTTGCTCCACTATATGAATCACTCACTCACCCACTCTTTCTTATCCGTATTTTGTTGAGGCTTCCATGGACACATTATCCTTGAAAGATGTCGGCAAATAGTGCAACCGGTTTGCCGCCTCTGCTGGATCCTTTGGTCCATGGCTCCTTATCCCTTATTCGAAGCAACTTGTTGGGGTGTCCCTCGGTCGCTACTCTCGGGTAGGAGTCTGGTCGCCTCCTTTTAATATCTTGCGAAAGGTACTAAGATTTTCTATTTGCCTTCCTCTGGAAGCCATTATGAAATGACGCAGACAAACAATGGAAAGGAAATAAATATCCATGCCGAAGGCGGGATTCGGTCCCATGTTCCTAAATACCTGCTGAGGACAGCCACCCGATTGACCCCAAGGCTATGCCGGAACGGCACTGTATGAATACTGAGGAAATAAAGTAAATAATAATAAATAAAGTAAAAATAATTCTAAATAAGACTATTAGAAAATTACGCGAATCTCGAGCTGTCTTGTTTGATAATAATATTTGATTGCAAAAAAAATATCAAAACTTTCATTTCATCATTATAATAAATTGTAAGATTTACTCATGTTAGTCACATGTTTTATCCTTCTCAATGTAGCCTACTTTAAACTTGACCAAATGGAGGATTGTTTTATATTTGAAAATGCGCGGAACGTAGAATGAAATAAAGAATCGGAATTTCTAATTCTCTAACTAATTTAACATTAAATTGAAGAAATGTAAAATTTAAAATCTATCTTGATGTACGGTTCTTTACAGCTTTGTAAGCTACGCTTTCCTATTAGATAGTTAGTTCTTCCTTCATTAAAATTAAAATCTTTGTCTAGAACGTCTTCCCTTCTAAAACATTAATGTCATTAATATATTATAACGTCGCTCAGTGTCTTGAAAATTATTTACCACATTTATAATGGATTTGAACCGTCCACTGCAACGAAGAGACTGGGTTAATGATAGTCAAAACCTGACATAACGACCCGGTCACTACCCTGTATTAAGAGAATTATTTATAGGCCTAACAAGAACCTTGAATATTTTGAATTTTTAAGGAAAAAATTGCCTATCTTCAATTATGGATGAATAGCTTCTGTTTTCTTACATAAATAATTAAAATTAACTTCGATCATTGCAATGTTTTTTTAGATATTTTATAGTTTATGGGCATTTCTTACCATTTGCATATGGAATAGTCTGAATTCAAAGTTTGTATTCTTTTCTTTAAATATAAATTCCTTAAACAGATCACTTAGCTATTGATTGGTAATTAGCGGACGTTGCGATTAGTAATAAACTTAGTATGACACTTAATTTTGCACTTAGTTTATCTGTTTATTCTTGATTGTTATCTACTATTTTTTTCAATAATTAATTTACAAAAACATAAATATGACAATTTATTTAATCTGCATTTTTTCTTGTAAAAATTGCAAAAAGAAATCTTTGTATGTACAGTTGTACCATCATCAATATTGATTTTCCTCATGTAAGACTGCATATAATATTCGAATAATGAAAGTAGCACATGGAGTTGTTCTTAACTGATTATTTCGTTTCTAAATGGTTAAGTAAAATGTGAAGATAAAGATATGCTTCCAATATATCCTTTTCTTGAAATTGCAATTGACAAAGGGTATTAATATAATAGTAATGAAAAAAATCCAGTTCATCATATTTTGAGAAGATTATATGCCGAGAAAATTAAATAATGTAAAATTAGACTGATGGCGTTTGCCTAGATAAAGGAAGAAGAAAAGAAAAAAGAAGGAAAGGGGAAAAAACCAGGAAAGACTACAATCAATTATTGGGTACTGTAAAAAGCAAAGGTATATATCTATGAAGATTTATTAGGATTTGAGTTGAGTAGATAAGTATTGTTTAAGTTTTCTTTTAAATTGTGCCAGAGAATAGCAGTCAAGAATTCCCTTTGAAGCTGAATAACTGACTGCTCTTCTTTGATAGTTGGATCTTGTTTTTGTTGGTAAACGAACAGGACTGAGTCTAGTTTTGTAAGGATGAGAATGGATTTAGTATTTTAAGTAATTTAATGACGGGGTTTTTTGTTAATTGTTTTATAGGTGAAAAGAGCCAACTGAAGCTTGTAGATATATAGTAGATATAGTAAATGTGTAGTAGAGCCAACTGAAGCTTGTAGATACTAGTTCATTACATCTTGAAAGTGAAGATGTAAATAATTATTTCGTATGTTAACTGCCATACCTTGATAGAAAACTCTTGCTAGTGTACGACTTTACAGTGGACATTATTATGGCTTTTTTTCTTCTTATCCTAAGTTCACATAAACCTTCCACAAATCGTGATGGTGGATGATCCGGGCTGAGCAGGTTTTCTCGAGGTTCTCCCTTTTCCACTGCACTTCTCCCACCATAGTTTCTCAGTCTCTCTCTCCACCTGTCGCTACTTCTTTGGGTTAGTACAATAGACCTCCGGTCACGGTGCTTGGCTTTCCTGCCACCCAAATTCACCACATAAACAGAAACATCCCACATTACAAATCAATGCACTTCCAATTTTATGTTCTGAATATACGACATCGGCATATTCAGAAAAAAAAACCCAGCTTGTACTCTTGATTTCATTGTGGTTGCATTATTCGTTTCCAAGTAGTCTATAATAACAAATTTAGTAGAATACTTATTTCTATTGTAAAAAAATATTAAAAAATCTATAAGACAGATATAATCAATAAGTATTCTTAAAATAAGTATTGGGCAATAAGTATATTTTTTACTTTGTATGGTACGGGTGTTAAAAATCATTACTAAAACAGCATACTAAGCATACTCTATTGTTGAAAAAAACGAAACAAAGAATCGAAGTCAAAGTAGATGCCTTTGAGTTACTCATGAAAAGTATTTACTTTAAAGTATTTTTGATAAAAGCATGTTTTATTTTCAACTTTACATGATGAACTTACAAAACATGTTTTAACCCATAAGAATTATAAGAAATTTCCATTGTTAGAAATTCTGGCAAAACGAAGTTCAATTAATGAAGCTTCATCCAAAACCTAAATTGAAATCTCCAATGAATTAAAGCTTAACTTTAAAAGACTAAAAATTATTTTGTGGATTACATTAAAAGTAAACAGTAATGAAAAGGTGGATCAACAAATACAGAGAAATGAATAAACTGGATTGGAAGTATCTGGAAGAAATTCTGTAGCTGCATGAGGCCATCAGTGAACTGCTTTACATCAGGAGAATTCTGAATGTAGGCTAGTGGTATGCAGAACACGCTGAATTTCTATTTATCATAATAGATAACGACTGTTCTGTGCCAGCGAATGTCTATGAAAAATGTGCTATTCATACTTTTGCATTGCGACAACCTTAATTGTCTTAAAACATTTCAATTTGATCAAATCCTTAGAATTTTAATTTTACAGGAGTGAAACTATCTGAAGTCGTTGATTTTCTTAATGAGATACTAATTATTGTTCTTCATAAAAAAAAGAAGACCCACTGAATTGCTTGAGGGAGTTAATTATATAATGCAAAAGAAGAATTTCTTGAAAGAATACAAGGCCTAAGTTCCTATTTTTATCTTTTTTTATAATATAACAGACGAAAATCTCAAATCTTATTTTTTAGTTATAATCTAAGTTAAATATGACCGACATTTCGAAACTTTCTAGTTTTTGAAAATAATTAATTCCGCATTAAATTCGTTCATGTTCATAAAGCCAATGAATTTATATATGTCAAAGTGATCGAAAATTAGAGGTTTACTAGCATATTAACAAGGATCGTTAGACATTGAACGAAATTCATTCTTTCTCTTCTATTGTTGTTCTATGGAATTTTGACATCTTCTTCACAAGCTTCAGCCAAAAGAAAAGGCCTAGTTAAAAGTTACTTTATTTAAAATATAAAATAAATATTTTTTCTAGATAACATATCTAGATTGAAATTACTATCTTTCAATTAACCCTTCACATTCTACACATTTTTTTGCCTGGACACAAAAGTATATGTATACCCATACACAGATTTAAAAACTTCATTTTCGAAAGTTTACCAGAAAGAATTTAATAGAAGCATGTTTTATAAAAAGGCAATAGAAACAAAAAATTATTTTAAAAAGCCAAAAAGATCAAAAAGATCAAAATTTCGATAATATCACAAAACCATTTACATAATTTTTGATATTGAAGTAGAAAAAAAAATTTCATTGCATTTTTAAAACAACTATTAACAATTGAATAAAAATACTAATAATCTATTAAAATCACGAAATATATTTTGTTTGTTCACTAAATTCAAAATTAATTTTGAATTAAAAGCCATCGATGTTTTTCTAATAAGAAATTTTAATTGGAATTCAAAATCACTTTGGAAGAAAGTACTTGAGATAAGGAATGCTTCTATAAAGTAATTGTATTCTATTGAATGGTGGTTTTGTGTTTTCATTAAAGATGTGGTTTAATCTTTTACTTAAGGACTTAGATTCATTTTAAATAATTTATTTTTCTTTAAATAGCCTTCATTTTGCCATTGTTTTAGTTTTAATTGATGTATACCACATCCTAATAAGATTTCTTTGGCATTACTTAGCCGGATAGTCTCTTGCGATAATCCCCTGCTAAATAAAAGCTGTCGTCTTTAAATATTCTTTTCTTGGTGGTTTGCCTCTTCATCTCGCAGGCACTTTCGAACGATTTTCCCCTAACTTTTTTTTCGTCTTTCATCGCGGTGATCGTAATTACCTCCCTACTAAAGGAGTTTCAGGTGGAAAGGAAGGGATTATAAATAACGGACCAACGCCTCTGGCCTTCAGTCTCCTCCTACACCTTCCATCCTTAGACCCGATAACGAAATTTTGGCGAGTTTTGGGCGTTTTGCCTTACCGCCAGAGCCAGGATGTCTACGTACCCAGTTCACGATGCTGATAACAGACGTAAAAATCTATTTCCTCGCCACGGAACTCTAACGAGTCCGAAATGGAATACGGAATGAACAGTGAATGGCTAAGCGTGTCGCACCACCCCAGGCACTACTGCCATCCAACATTAATCAACCCTCCGCTTGATAGACGGGCTCTAGCATTGCTCAGCAAAGGGGATTGCAGCAGTGCAGCCCGTCTCTTCCAAACCTAGAATCCTGTCTTACTTGAAAAGAAGAAAGAAAAAAAAGAAGCACTTTTCTTTTTTTTTCCGTTCTCTCATCCTCGCTTTCTTCCCTGCCTTCTCGATACTACTTCAATTTTTTGTATATCTTTTATTTTTTTCGTTACTTAATTCTAAAGGCCAAACCTGCCTTAGGACTACCTTTCGAAGTTCAGTAAAAAGTTTGTCGTGAAAAATTGACTGACAGAATATTTTGCATAAAAAAAAGAAAAAAAGAATCACTATTTCTTTCAGAGTTTCTTCCCCCAAAATGATTGAAATTGACTGCAAAGCTTCTGCAAACCAAATTTGAAGCACCTTTAATTTCCTGCAGAGGTTGTTTTTCTACGAAAAGTTAAATATTTATCTAAGTTATTTCAGCGAAAAGTTAAATATAGATTTTTCGTGCAGTCTCTTGATTTCAACTCATATACATCTCAATATTTACTTTTTTTAACTTACATTTTCATACTTACATAACTTCACAAAATCAAGCAACTTTTCAAAAGTTATAACTTTTAATAAATTCCGAATAGCGGTAAAAAGATATGAAAATTTCACTTCAGATGATTTTTATGATGATGAAAGTGAATTTTCCTTTTATATTCTTGACGAAGTAAGTGTGCTGTATTCTACTTTCAATTATCTCTGGTTATCCAATGGTTACTGAAATTTCATTTAAAATGATGCTTAAAGTATATTGGAGGAAAATGTTCTACTACTTGAATTAAGTAAGGTTTGATTGATTAAAAGTTAAATTTCAAGTAAATTATTTATTCTTGAAAAAATTTAATTTTAACATGTTATTAAAATATATAATATTTTGGAAACAACAGGACATACCGTATTCGAAGGACTTAACATATTGAGATAAATACAGAAATTGTTATTACCTGCATTGGTTGAAGCAGGTAAAAAAAATACTTAAAAAATCTATACATATGAGACACACAATATTTTGTTTTAAAACTTATTACTAAATTTTTTTAAATTAAAAAATATATATACAATACGTAAAAACCGTCCAGGAAATGTTTTTACGTATTGTATATATATTTTTGAATTTAAAAAAAAAATTAATAAGTTTTAAAACAAACTATTGTGTGTCTCATATGTATAGATTTTTTAATTACTAAAAACAATATAAGTTAAAGAATTTTAGAATAATACTTAATAATGAATATTTTTATAAATAGCCAAAAGAGCAAAGTTCATAAAAGAGAAGAAAAGTCTTGTATGAGTGAAGAAGATAATATGAATACTTAGAAGGCGGAATTAAATAAAATTCACTAAATTTTATCTATACAATCTGTATATTACTATTATTGTATCTACTTTAAATATTCTATTTCATTTAAGAAGTATTAACATTTATTTCATTGGATATTAAGATAGTGATGGTGGAGTAACGCAGGACGGAAATTGTAATAATCCAGCGGCAAACTATTAAAGTTAGATAAAAATGGTTAGACGATTAGAGTTAGAGTTGATTGACTGCTAGTGGGTGAATGAGGAATGAATGGATTGACTGCTGAAAATGTATGGATTACTTAGGATTTATAGAAGGATATTACTCTTGTGAAGACAAAATAATTATTGATAGAAAAAATGAGATGTACAGGAATGTAAAATGTATGGTTCACATAGATGGAGAAAACTGAATGTGAGATTTTTGAGAAAATCGACTTTCCTTCGCTATTAATCAATGCTACGACATGAATCGGCTGTTGATGTTGAGAAATCAAATTTAAAAACTGCTTTCAGGAACAGCAAACTTAAAATTCAATAATCAAGTAACAGATGAAAATATTGCCTTACTGTTTCCAACGTGATATTACATTTTTTTTCTAGTCAAAAATACTCAGTAATTTCAATTATTTGTAATATACGTAAGTGCATTCATTACATAAATAATTGTTGTTTCCTCTACTGCTTGAAACTTTTAATTTCATAGATTATTTTTAAATTGAATATTCTTTCTTGTTTATTTCGTATTAGAAATTTATTTTTGAAATTTGAGCGTTGTTTTCGCTTTGAAGCTCTGATCAACTTTTTGAATGTTAATGAGAAAGGATGATTGATTACGGTGATCGGAAAATGAAAGTATGGATACTTTATTGACAATCAACTATGAAATAACTGCGAGCACCACATTTCATATGTGAAGTGCACATAATTATGAAAAACAAAGAAAAATCTTAAAAATACGTTTGATCTGTTTATCGTTTCATAAATATATTATGATTTTGAAATAAAATAATATAAATACTTTATTTTTTAATTTATCGTAAGAAGCAGATTTAGCTAGACTACTGTGACAGAATGCTTCTTTAAAATAGTCATTCGAAACGGGAAAACAAGAGAAAATTAAGTAAAACAGTATTTTATGAAATGAAAAAGAAAAAAGGCCTTCATAGTTTGACACTCACGTCAACTGTCTTCAAGTTGAGTTTCCTTACGTATGATTTTACAAACGTCCAGAAAAGTGCCAGATTTATCTTTATATCTGTTACAAGTTTTACATTAATTATTGGCCTGAAATGTCAACATTTTTGTTATAATTTTCTATATAACTTTAAAATAAATTAAAATATTATTATTTTTTTAAAAATGTTAGTTTTTATCTGAATTATTGTAACTATTATAAACAAAAGGCGAGGTTTAAACGGGAATTGCAAAATTTATGACATGCTAACATATCAACACTAATTAAAAAGTCCGATACTAAGACTTTACCTTTAATTAATAAGAAAGTGCTACATGAATAAATGTGTTTATGATTTTTAAATGAAAAAATTTAAAAAAACTTACTTTGATATTGTTCGCGTAATTTCAACTTTATTTTTTTTTTTACATTGAATTTTTTGTTATATTATTTTTAACTGCATATTTTTCATTGGAACAAGAGGAAAATTAAATCCTAGCCTATGATTTTACCTCTGCTTTTAGCAACCCTATGTACGAAAGTTAAAGAGTTGAGAGGGTGGGGCGCTATTAAATTCATTTAACTATACATACGTCCGTCACCACAGCCCTAACCACAGGTCAGACAGATATGAGTCTTGTCTTTTTAGAAAAATACGCTTTTCAATCTAATGTCACTTCCTGTTCCATTGATATGATAATACTTCAAAGTATTCTCAATACCTTTCAGGCATTCAGCTCGTGTTCGTACAGTGATCCACAGATCGTACAATTTCTAATACATTGTGGGCCTCAATAATCCACGTTCGAATCCTGGTCAAGGCAATGCTTGAATAGCAATAACACGGCACACGAGAGCTTTTTCTTCTTTTTTATGTTATTTTGATGTTTTTTATTTTTCTTTTTTTCATAATTATATTTTATATTTTTTATTCATTACTTTGTGGAACTTTATTAAGTTTACTAGGAAATAAACTAATGAGATGAAGTATCCCATTAAATCGTATCTAGTAAATTAGTAAAATGGGAATAGAAAAACGATATAAAAACTGAATAACCATTATATATTTTATTTAAAAATGGCAATTACATATAAACACAAAACTTTGCATAAATTTAATACCTAATTTTCCTAAAATGTTATTTGCTAAGATTTCTTCTTAGGGACCCCGAAAGTATAAAGAGAGGGAGCTCTTACCTTCATCCTGTTCGTTTGTCCGTCCTTCCGATCTATCACTACGTCTAAGCAAAACTAAGTCGTACAGACATGAGCCATACCTTATTGTAGGAGACGAAAAAATATGATTTCTGATTTGCGGTCGCTTCCTGCTCAGTGAAAGTGATCGAAAATTAAACATGTACGGTGGTGAGGATGGGTTTCGTGTACACTATGAAATCAAGTTGTTTTGCTTATTTCTAATTGGTCGCAATTACAGAAGTCGTACGTCTCCTTACCTATTTCAATTTTTATTAATTGATAATTTAGATAAATAAATATTTTGATAATTTTGATAGCTAGTAAATATTTTGTAATGTCAAATTACAATAAGTAACATTAAAATAATACAATAGCAATGTCTTAATTGTAGTATAGCAGTAATTATAAGATAGTTATTATACATTATTTCTAATAAAGTAATATTATTAAAATTATAATAAAATACTACTACTACTAATAATAATACAGATCTGTATTAATAATAATAATAATAATACAGAGATTACTTAATTTTATAACTGTAAATAATATTTCAATGTTAGTCTTTTCCTAAAGTTATAAATTGATAAAATGAAAGAATAAATAACACACATATTCAGTAACTATTACTTCACTAAATAACATAATATTTCAAAGGCAAATTTTCTATGTATTTACGGTGACTTCCTTAATAAGCCAAAAATTCAAAATAAAAATACCAAAAATAGAAAAGAAAACATAAGAATACATAACAAGTAGGCCATAGTTTATAACGAGAAAAACAACCACAACAATTGTAAAGAAAAAATAACATTATTAAAATTATTACAATAATACAACAGTATACCTCTTTTGATTTATTCATTCATATACAATATTTCGTCAGGAGAAATTTCTTGACTTTCTCAAGTCTCTTCTAAAAAATTAATAATACATAGATTCCATGTAATGAACTTAAATAAATGAAGATAGTTCAGGATGTCATCTGAAAATACAATAATATATTAAAAATTAATACAACATTGTTTATTGTTCAAACGAAGATTTTAAACCCATCTGGTATTGTATATAAGACCAATTTTGCCAATTGTAAGAAAGGTTCGTATAGTGAGGAGACGTCCTGGTATATTTCTGAATGTCTTTCTGAACACAGGATATTTAAAAGATTGTGATAGATCTGAATTGATGGAACATTTTTGTCATAATCCTGTAAAAGAAGTTCAAATTCTATTTACAAACTTGATGATAAAAAGTAAATGATAAAAAGTCAATATACAACGTCGATATATTTACATTCTAGATTGTTTCAACAGAAATTAAGATTTTACTATTGATAATATCTTTTATATCATTAGCAAGATAGACAAGTCTTCGTTTAAATAACACACAAAGTTACTGTAAAGAAAATTTATCTTTGTGTTATTACGCTATTTGGTAAAGTAATGGTTATTTACTATTAATGCCAGAATGAATGCCTGAAAAAAATGAATTTTATTAGTCAAACTGCAGATTCTTGATCGTAAATTTCTTAATTTTATTTTTAAAAATTCCCAAGACATGAAACTTTTGTATAACTTTGCGTCGCATTAACAGAAAAAAGAAAGCATTTAAAATTAAAAAAGTGTGAAATATATTGAAAGTTGAATAGTTGAAAGAATTTGTTTTGGTGCTTACTTTGAAGGAATTTGCCTCCACTTTAAATTAACGTGACTTGCAGTTTTTGTTTAACTTCCGATTTGCTATAATTACCTGCAATTGCCTTGTGAAACTTGAAACTTTTCCTTGTTTATTCCGTTAAGATTAATGGTGTCAAACTTGTTGCATTAATAATGCCTCATTAGGTATTCTTATAATTTCGTAAGTTTTCTTTGTTTTTTGTTAAGTGTTCGAAATTGCCAAGTTTGAAATTGAAAGATCGGGTAAATTTGATACAAAACACATAGGACTCAACATAAGAATTTTCCCAAACACTTCAAGCGTGTATCTGGTTTTTCTGGTTTTTTTTTCTTCTTCCCACTCTCACCTTTTATCAGCTTTCTTCACCCTTTTCCCTCTCACCCTTTCATACGTGTTAGAAGTGCGTAGAACGAAATAAATCTGAAATCGGTTTTCCAAAAGAGAACAAGGGGTGTGGGTGGAGGTGGTTGGTTCCCGTGAATGAACACCGAATTCACTCGTTTTGAAAACCCCCACTGCTCGCGATGCTGTTTGCCATAATGTAAAATGAACGGAGCAACATCTGGTCTGTTCTCAGCACGGTAACCGCCCTCCCCCCTCTCCGCACCTTCCAGCAAACCACACTGGCGCCACCTTTTCCAAGAAAACGGTCCCGAGAGTTGCCTCTAAAATGGAAGAGTATTTACTGTGAAAATGAAGGCGGCTACCGTAAAAGAACGTTTGGAAAGCCGAAACCACTCTATCAATTGCGCTCTACCAATATTTTTCATTGAACAGGGACGCCATTTTATGACCGACATATTGAAAATATCCGCTTTGGATTCACATAAGATAAAATAAATTCACTTTGGCGAAGTAGTCAGTCACTTTTTATAACTTGTTTTTTTTTTTTTTTCGTATCATTTCTCAACCATAAAATGTAAATAATAAATTCTCAAATAATGCTCGCCACATATTTTATTATAAAGCTGCACGGGAAAACTTTTAAACTTTGCTTTAAGTTTCTCAATATTTGAATTCCTCAGGATAGAGACGTTTGTCTTCGTTAACAATTACGAATGCAAAGATCTTAAAAATGCCGTAGGCAGAAAGTTAGAAAGCACATATGCTGAATGCTTAATGGTAAAAAACACGCCAAAAAATCCCTCAAAGAAAGAACCTAATTTGCATTATTGATTAAAGGCTCTTCATTTTTTATTTTAGTGATCTATTTGTCATTGCTAAATTTGAAGTTCGTACTGTTTTCTATTTCTTAAAGTCTTGGTATTTTTTTTTTAATTTCATAGGTGATAGAAATGAGAAGTGAAGTTTCCCGATTACTACGAATACGAAAGTATAATAAAAAATTTGTAGTTTTAAATAAGATAGTTTGTCTTTTAGTAACAGTTTTCCGTAGTAGTTATCTTTGGATTTATTGTTTTCTTTAGTTCTCCTATTTACTGAACGAAATAGGAAAACAATTTCTTTGAAAACTGAATTTTCGCTTGACAATAACTTCTCTCCGATGTCTGTAAAAAAATTGTATGGAAATTGGCGATATAGGATATAATGCTTATTTGAAGCGTGAAATATGGAAATAAATTTTCTGCAGACATAGACCATAGCTGCCAGAAGCGAATGAAACTTAAGGTCGCAGTTTATTCACGATGGTGCCACTTTATTATTAATGTTCCACCGCCCTTGTAATGTTTAAGACGTGTGAGAGTGATGTAGGGTGATGTGACCATAATCGAAACCATTAAAATCCCTGGCAAAGCGGACCATGAAATTCGGCTGGAGAAACAAATTGCGCGCTATGAAGAGATCGCCGAGATCGAGCTTCTCTCTCACGGCTGCTTTGCTTACATTTTCTGGCAGCGACGGCATTCAACTTGAATACAAATGAAGCAGTTGAGGCCGTCAGAGCGAGGGATTGCAGAGCTGAAACCAAAGATGAGCGCAAACACATAAGACTTGACAAAATAGGAGGACAGGGCTTAGAAGTCTTTGTGTAATTTCGTTTGAAATAAAATAGACCGAAAGTCGGAAGAAAGTTTAGTCAAGCTTATTAAAACAATTACAAAAAAAAGGTGTTAAATTAAGATATTCCCTATTCAAAACCTCTTAATCTTGAAATGTCTACAAAGTAAATGTTTGTTTATTGCTTATCTGCTTCATAATATCATGACTTCATTTAAGGATAAACCACACAAAGATCAGCAACCTGCAAAGCCGCTTTGATTATTTTTGAATTGAATTCTCTGTCTCTGTGTATTATTAATATTTTTGTCCGTTTTCTGTTACTACTTAGCAAGAAACTGAAAATGTACATAAAATATATACCTTGAGTCCCTATAGTGCCTACCCTACCCTATCCTACCCTGAAGTGGTATGACCTACTATTTATAAATGTAGTAAGAAAATCTGAAGGGTTGAATTATTTAGGACAGAAATTGTTCGTGTGGAAGTTTTCTATTTCTCTTTTGATGGAAATTAGGGTCATAAGAGTCTCGATTGAAACCGCGAATCACTTTTACATTAATTACCTTGGAAAGCTGAAAGCTTAGTTATAACTGTGGGAGTTTAGCGTCTTTTAGAAAAATTATTCTTGAAATAGGTGTTCTGGAAAATAAGGTATGGTATTACTGTACTAATAGTGCAACTACAACATTAACACGTTTAGGTAAATATAATGGTAAAGCAAATAGCGTTTTCATCCAAGCACATGTAGTAATTTTGCCAAAACATTTACATTTTTAATTAGTTGCATTAAATTAAAAGTTTCATTGTTAAATATATATGTACATATATAAATATATTGCTATTTATTGTTATTTATTCGATTTCAAGATGCAACTTCACATTCATCAAAATATTTCCAATTCTTTCATTTTGAAAATCGCGTGTTTCAGGATAACTTCTTCAATCAAAAGAATTAAAAAAAGCAAACCATGATCCGTCCTCTCATATTACATCACAAAGCATCCACGATGTTTCAATCGATAAATAGAAATCTCGGATCTGTTAGTTATAATGAGAGCTGTATTGAATTTCTCGTGACAATGATTGAAATTCAAGATATTGAAAGGCGGCAATTGTCTCCCATTTCTTTTTGGAAGAGAATATCTCTAAATTGGGCTGTTAATCGGTAAAGCGTTCATAATTTTTTTTTGATGTTATGCATGAAGTTATAAATGTTATAATGACGACAAGAACATAACCTCCACTAATGCCAGGAAAAAACAAAATAAACAGAAACTGATATTTCAGTAAAATACTTGTTACAAGCTAAAAAATTTCACTATTAAAAAAAGTTATTTCCTAGTTTTTCAGGACCGTTGGGTAATTGTTAATTTAAAGTCAAAATCAATGTAATTTAGTAAAAGATGTTAATTGCTATAAAAAGAAAGCAACAATTCATACTTTTCCAAATATTGCTATGAAATCTGAAAATTGTTATTAAAACTCCTTGTCTAGTCAATGATATGACTATAGAAATTTTAGAATCAGCATCTCACGAAAAGAAGCAATATATGAATTAGAAATTTAATGTTGCATTCGACTTAACCAAACTTTTTTGATTTGCAATTTAAGATTTTTAAATAAAACACATTAAACTCACTGCGTTTCAAGTCCTAATCTTGTCATGACCCCTTATCTCTATTGAGAAAAAAAATCAGTGTATTTCTGTTCACTGCTGAAATATCTTTATTTTATTTGAAGTTATTTTGAATTGTCATATACTGTATTTTTGTTCTTTGGATTCTCTTCAAAAACAATTAAATCACTTTTAAAAAACTAAATAAATCAGAAATTCCATTTTCACTCATGGATTACTATGTTGCCATGAAATGTTATTAACATATCGCACCCCCGCAAGAACAGTGACAATTCAAAAAAAATAAATTTGTCGTTTTTATGTGGATTATGTTCTTAGCACATAGGTTTTCAATCAAGAAAACTGACACAAGTCAAATAGCAATAGTGCTTCGGAAAATCTCACAAATGTTACAGAAAATCTCATCGATTTTAAAAAAGCTACAATTTTCAAGTGCTTCTCGTGAAAAGTTTCGTTTTTTGACTTGGGTCACTTTTCTTGCGGGGGTAAGATATGAACACGTTAACGAAGAGCAGACCATTCTAATGTTCTCTATTTTAGCGAGTTTAACTGATAAGCTATTTAAATGGCATAGATCCTGAGGTACGTCAAGATATAGGTCTCTATGCATTGTTAGTGATATAGGGACTAAAGCTGAATAATAATAATCACTGAATAATCTGTTTTAACTTTATAGTTATCTTTATTAATACATTTCTGAATCTTGTAATGATAGTTTGGTTTAGAATATTTTGCTTAAACGTATGTTTTATTTCTATTTCAATATAAAATATAATGTATAGATTCATTTACATATTTTGACATTAAATGCACAGAATTATATTCTATTTGTCATTAAAATAAATAACCTGTGCAGTCTACTTAGATATTAATAATCAAAAATTCATTCAAATAATCCTTAACCGAAAGCGTCGACTCTTCAGATTCATCACGAGCTCAAGAGTTGCTTTGGACAAGTGGTCAAGACTTCAACGGACATTTTGACATCGATTTGAATCATTGACGATGTTTAAGTTAACTCGAACATTGAAGTTATTCTGTCCTTAATTGAAACTAATGGTACAAGCGACCTATTTGGCTAATTACATGGTTGCTGCTTTATCTGATTCAAGATTTACTAATGATTAGATTTTCAAAGAAATAGACTATAAACTAGTGCTTTCCCAGAAATTCTCTAGTGCTTTATTAACCCATTACCGGAGACCAGGTTATATCTAATGTGTAATTACTGCTCGATTTATGAACATCTTGTCCTACAAAGCTCTTAGCATCATCCTTGACTAGCTCTTAAAGTGGTCCTACCCAAAAAAACATTGTAACAGTGGCCACCACTATTACACTTTAGGATGTTCCTCTTGAAGCGCCGAGGGCCAGATTTTCTCCGAACCAGAAAATCTTCCTAATAAACCCAAGAAGCTTAATTAGGGAAGTCAACAGAACAACTATCGTTCTATCGAAACGGAACACTGGTCGTGCTAAAAAGAAGGAGCCATCAAAAAATAAAGAGACAAAACTAACAAAATGCCTACGGCTTTTTCGAAAAGCAAAGAACTTTAATTTTCTTCTATTTATCTTGCAAATTCATTTTTTAAAAAAATGTCTAATTGTAATTTTACTCGTTCCAAAAGAATGTCACTTATTAAATCACGTTTTGTTGTTGTTCCTCTATTGTCCTGACTGAAATAATTACCTTCCACGTCCTTTGAAATGAAATTTTACAGCATGGAACTAATAAAGCCATCATCTATAATATTTAATTTTGATTTATTTTAATCTCTTCGGTGCAATAGGAGGGATTATGCAGTGAAGAGGCAAGAGATTTAAGTGACTGCCTTTGTCGAGAACCGCTTTTCACAATATCACTTGGGGCTTTTGTATGAGTTCCATCCACATTCGTATCTTTTCTGGTATTACCCTCCCTTTGTTTTCTTTCTTCTGATTGCTCTTTTTCTACAAGACTTAAATAATTCAGCTTCTTTATTTAAGTTTGACATTCTTTTTATTTCTTTCCTTACTTACATGTTCTTTCAATTTTTTATTTGTAGAAACAATATTAAAAACCTGTAAATTTATATAAACTTATATGAAATTGCATTAAAAATGATATTGGTATACATTTTTATTAACCTGCCGAAATCTACACACATGTTACAGTACTTAAACTTCAATAAAGTAAAGAGGAATACTGTCTTTTAAAGAATCTGTTCCCGAAAATCTTGAAGATTTAAATTATTGGAAGATCTCAATATGTAATTATTATATAAAAATAAATGAAATCAGTTGATTTCAAGGCAGAGAATTTCATATGATCTTTATCCATCACATAGAAAAGGAGAACAAATGAGCTAGGGCTTCTGAAATGGATAGTAATTGTATTCTTTATAACATGTAGACAAATAGAATTCTGTTATCAGAATTATTATACTAACTTTTAAGCTGTCTACTTGTAAAAGATATTAAAAGATAATACTGGACAAAATAATATTGAACTGACCCTTAAGATTCCCTTCCTGTATCATGAAAATGAATTTCTGAAATATATTGGCTGTATCCATTACCTGAAATCTCTTGAAATGAATATATTTTCTATCAAGGCAGGACATATATCTTAAGAAGGGGCAAAGGATTATTTACTTTTAAAAAAAATTAAAGATATCTAAAAAAAAATACCATTTATTATAATTACAGTTAAAACAATTATATCAAATCATTAATGAATAAGTAATAATGTAAATAGATATGATTGACTAAACACAGTCGTTTCCTTTCTCTTGATTTCCGGTTATTATTTAAAAAAAACGCCAGGTTTCTTAACGTGAAATGAATGTAGATAAAGAACCACTGTTTAACTTCTTTTTTTCATTAAAAAATATTAGATAGCATTAAAAAAATATTTACATGTTATCATCTTTTCTAGCTCTTGAAATTACAAGAAACATGAAAATTTATCCATAGAAATTCCATTTCACATTGAAATATTACATTTTCAAGGCAAGCACTTCTCGAGGCATGTTTAATTTAATACACTATCTAATTAGTTATATTGATAACTGTTTTATATTGATAAATCGTAGAATTTCAATAAATCACGAATTTAAGTTTCAAAAAGAAGTCTAATAGTATTTTTTTTTTTAAATTGGACATTGACATCTGAAACTTTGATCGTCTGTACTGTCATCTTTGCCCCGCAGCTTTCACTTTCGTGAAGTACCAAAGTTAAACGCTCTTCAATACCAGATCGTCTTGACAGCGGCTGCAGGCTGTTTGTTTCAGCCTGCACTATCTCTTACTGGCGCATCTGGCGGGCGCCTGTCGAATTGACCACCTCGTTTCAGATTCGGATGGATGGAGGGGAATCTCAGGTTGTATGTTGACTCCCCTCCTCCTATCCATGTTTCTTCTGCGGACGAAGAAAATATACGCCCAGCGAAGCCATTTCCTGCAGAACCAATGCTTAGTTTGCAGAAGCCTCTCAGTGCTTTTCTCTGTCTAGAAAGATTTGAGCTTGTTGGCTGCCTGAACGAAGCGAGATAAAGTACGGGCAAACAATCACTGTCGTCAGAAGAAGAAACGAACTTCAGTACATATTTTTGAAGGTTTTAAATCATAACAAACACGCCAGCAGTAACTGAGAGAAAAATTGCCACAGTAATCATTGAACAGTATTGTAAAATCTATTTTTTTATTAATATCATTATTAATTATTTAAATCTAGAATACTTTACATTCTTATATAAGTACAAGAATATAAAAGTGAAATACATTTAATATTTTGAAATTCATTACTTTTATTGTTTTTGCTAGACACCAAGTTGTTTATCCTAGACACGAATTATTCTAGCTGGCTTATGAGAATGTACTGTGAAGTGGGATAATGTAAAATAATTGAGTTTGTATCGTACGTTAACTGAAGAAATACAATTTTGACTTGAAAGTAGTGACGATTCACCTTCGGCTTATTTTTGAGTAACAATGCGTTGGAATATCACTAAGTTCATTTATTCATGTATGTTTTAAATTTCAGCAGTTTTCACCGGCTCAGAAACGAATGAAATATTTGAACAATCTTATAATATTCAATGACGTAACTCTTACAATAAAACATGTTTAGACTCACAAAAATATAGAAATAATAACAATCTCCAGGTTTTTAACAAATACTTTAACTAGGCTAATCTCAGAAAACTGTAACTTACTTTAAACATATTCTTTTTGTATAATACAATTTGAAATTTGTAATTCTCTTAGCAATTTCTCATATTTTTTACGTCGATAGGTTAAGCAAGTCACTGTAATATTATTTATCGACTATTTTTTTGGAATAAAATTATTTACTTATTACGTCGATGGAAAAAACTCATGTAGAAAAAAAATAACTTAGGAAACACGTTGCTAACAACAAAGCTAAGTAATTAGTCATTGTAGGTGACCCAGGGCTATTTTTCTCAATCAGCTTCTTTGGTATTAAAGAAATAACACTGAAAAAAACCTTGTGACGAAAGAAGTAAATGTTGAGTTGATTTGAGTTAGGCTTCTTTTTTCCTATTGTATCTTTTTTTTTACTTCTTTCCTCCAACTTTCATTCTTTCCTCTCTCTGTGGAATGGGCTTGGAGCCGAACTCGATTATGCGTCGCGACATACGATGGCAAAGGCAGTTAACGCAGTCTCAGGACAAAGACTCTTCTAATCTACTCAGTGTGTCGGTTGCGGCTGGAAAAGCCGAGAACAAACAGCAAAGCCCCGAGCAGAAATTCCATCCGCATGGACCGATGCCTTAATAAGTAACCTTGCCGGACCTAGTGCAATTAGGACAAAAAGAATAATAGATGATGTTGGATGGACTTTATATATATTTAATACTGAGTAAAGTCAGAATAGCAACTAGTGGATTATTTGCAGAATTAAAGATAAATCAGAATTGGCCATGACCCATGGTCCTTGGAAATGACATCAAATCATATATACGACCTAACGATGTGTTTTTACTTCAAGCATTCTGATGACATCGTAATGTATTTGAAACATATACAGATTAGTTAATCTCTTTGCTAGAAACTATTTATTTAGTCAACATATCGTCTTGGAATATGTATTGAACTGTTTTAAGATTAAAATAAAATACTAACACATTTTCAAATATATAAGAAATATTTAAACTGAATGTAAAATTCTGTAATTCCTTTCGATTCCTCCAAAAATAGGTAAGGTATTTTTTTTTATATGTATTTTCTAATAGATTGCCTTCACTTCATTCGAAGGTTGTGAATACTTAACTGCTTCTGCCTTTATCAGCTTTAGATGTGCGTAAGGAAGACGTAGAAGCTACATCAGAAGTTTGAATTCCATAGAATTGCTTCGCCTAGAGATATACCTTTCTTTCTTTAAAAAAAGAAAACGTGAAATTTCGATAGCCTTCATCTTAGATAAGTAAAACAAATCTGGATTTTGTTTCTATATTTACAGATGAGTCCAACGTCAATTTGGTTTTTTTTAAGATATGTATAGAAATTGTGTCTCTGAGAATAAAAATTCAGTATTTCTAAATCACATCCTTTACTAAAAGTTATAAAAGACTGAAATTTTAAGATGCGGAGTTGTAGGAGATAATGAAATTGTTTTTTAAAGGAAAAATAAATCTACTGTTAGAATTTTATTTTTAAACTGTCCACTTTTACATAATGAAAACGTATTAAAACAACACTATCATAAAACATCGTTTTAATAATTAGTATTAGGAAATATTAATTGTCTTTTATTATCATGTTCAGCTGTTCAAGCGAAATAGGATAAGGATTAGTCTTAACGTTACACACTTTGTTGCTTAGAAGTGACAACGGCAGTGACGTTTGAGCACAGCAGAGTGGTCAAGTCAACAGCATATACGGCTGAAATGCTCTGAAAGTGGCTCGAATCTTGGCCTTGGCAAGGGTGCTTCCTTCTTTCTTCTGTATGTGTTACTCTTTCTTATAACGGCATGTTTTCAATTTCAAATCTTGTTCCTGGCGCAGCTTTGTTCTGTCGTTCTTGCATCACTAAAAATCGCACACAGACATATGTACATAATCAAAGAAACAAACAAAGGTCAAGACAGAATTGAAATAAAAAGCTTATAATAATGAAGTACTGTTAAAATAGAACTCACGTATTACCCTATGATTTTTCAATAATTTCATTTGACTTTGTAGGTATAGAAAGTTATTCATTAATCTTTTACCTAGATTTTGGTGATAATAAAACTTGTAAAGACTTTCATCTAGAAAATGATAGTATACAAGAGAGCAGTTAATTTAAAGAATGTACTAGAAAAAGAAATCAGAGCGCAAAGCATTTTGCTGCAATTTTCAAGATACCGTTGAGTAAAGTAAAGAGAAAATGTCATACACTTTCTCACACTCTACATATTTATAGATTTAAATTTAAAATTAACATGATTAAGATATGAATACATTTGTTTGCAGTTAAAAGCAATAAAAAAACTTGATATCTTCTTTTGGAATTAAATGATACTTTATTTAATCTTTAATTCCCTGAGGCCTTTTGAAACTTCATTCCTAACAGAATATTAAGAAGCGTTAAAATATTTATTTTTCAATAAACTTCTAATGTTTTTGCTCGTCTGGCTAAAGGATAGAGAAGATTATGTTTCGAGTTCTGCAGAATTCATTACAGAACAACCAGTTTTCCGGTCTGTGCCCCATCTATATCTTTTCAGTTTATATGATTACATTTATTTGCCAACATTAAGTAACTTCCGTTCAATTTGATTTTCCTTAGGATGATTGGTGTTATGTAAAAAGTAAGCGACCCAAACTCTTCATTTAAATGAATAAATATCAGTTTCTAATTGTAATCGTTTCTTAAGATTTCTCAGTAGCGTAGTTTACTCTCCCTATTTTTATTTTATTCTTTCGTAATTGGGTTTTTAATTTCAAATAATAATTTATTTATTTATTATTATTATTATTATTATTATTATACAATTGTGTTTTGTTTTGTTCCCTGCACGTAACTGTAATTTTTATTTATTATTTGTAACCTTGATGAAAAATACTTTACAATAACTTTCATTTCAGCTTTTGCTTTTTCTTTTAAATTATCGGTTTATCTTCTCCTCATGTTAGCTAATGCAGTACATAAGAAAAGTTTTCGTTATTTGCAATTATTGGAGTACTTTTGTATCAGTGTAAGGTATTATTACTGTAAATTTATTATGCAAACTTTAAATTAATATTGATTCTTTGGCGTAATTGCCTTTTAATTAATTCTTCAGATTCGTAATTCTCTTGTTTTTCCTTCTCATTTCTATGTAATTTGTGTGAGGATTGATTGTCGACATTAGTACAAACTTCGCCTGACAGCAAAAATTTTTATTTTCTATTTTATTTTTCCATTTCACAGTTTATAGTGAAGATTTTTTTTCACGTATTTGCAAATTCGTTCATCCTACTCTTCGCATTTCTTATGCAGGGCCTGACTAAATTAGTTAAATGAATAGAATAAATAAATAAAAGTAAATTTTAAATGATTATTCATCGGAAGCTAATTATTGACAATTGTTGTGTGATGCCGGTACGCACCGAAGTTCGAGCTTCGTATCCGAAGCATCCGTGTTCAGGGAGCGCTAGTGTTCCCAAGATGGCGAACCCCTAGCAGACTCCCGAGAATTTCAAGGGAAAGATACTGGGGTGGTTTCCCGTGGCCTTCCCCAGGACGCCATTAAGGAATGACGTCAGACCGAAGAGAAAGTGAAGAAGAGGCTGGACAACACAGGAAA
>JAFIDM010005346.1:31252502-31355291 GCA_023159025.1 Thereuonema tuberculata | reverse complement strand
TCAGCAAGAATCTTGCTGACGATGGAGGACTTGACGCCTCCGAAACTGTCCAAGGACCCCCTTTTAATTAAGTAATGTATGTTTTTTGTCATTTTTTCATAAATATATAACTTAAAATGTTTTTCAGTGTGTTTATTAAGTATTTCTTTCAATATTGTTATAGTAATAAATTACTCGTAGACTATCAATCTATTATTCCAACAACACATTATGACTAATTGTCTGATAGCGCTAAATCATGCAAATTCTTAAAAAGGAGTGTTTGATTAACACAAATCCACTATAATGCTTAAAAATAATAATATTTTTGATCTGTAATAAGCGGTTGCTGCTTTGTTATTAGTAAAATTCCTCTATCAACAGTAATAGTGCTGCAAGTATTGAAACAGTAGTTTAGTGGAACATCTGATAGTATTTTTAATACTTTAATAACAGGTAAAGTATATTTGTTCAAACATCCTGACTTGAAGCCGTTTCCCATTCTCCTTGAGTCTTCAGTGCGGTTGGTCACATCGTGTCCCAGTTCTGCTTCAGGAGATGATTTCACCTCTGCCACAGACCCAACCAGAGGTCTGCCATGCACAGGCACTGTGTTCCGAATTGGGTTTGAGGGAAATGGAAGGTTCTTCCGGCGTGGGTGGGATGAATCTTGAACAGCGCGTGAAACCATAACGAGAGAGTCCTATAATGAGTTTCACTGATGATGCGGTTGCTGCAACTCGCTTACCTACCGATCGAGAGTAGGACGGTTTTTACTGTTCCGTTGGGGATCACGACTGGGAACGAGAAACGCAGTGGTGGGGAGATCAGAACGCACAGCAGGAATGAGGAATTCAAAGCCGAGAGACTGTTTATCATTACGACGCACCATTTCAATTTTTTCATATTCGTCTTCTTTTCACGCCATTGAACGCTTCGTTGTTTTTTTTCTTTTACTTGGATCCCGAGATGTCACAGGTACTTTCCTGAATGGAAAACGGCAATGCTTTCAAATGGTTCGTCATTCATTTTGAAATTTGAAAAAAAAGTTAGATAATGAAAAGTTCCCAGTCGTGATCGCTTTAAGTTAGTTATCTTATATGTTTATATTTATTTCATTATTGGAATAAATTCATTTCTAATGCAATTTAAAATAATTATTGTAATTTATTAGAGTTAATTTTTAACACAATTCTTTTTCAAAAAAGTTTAACTTTTCCGGACAGTCTTAGCGAAATGTTACAAGTTTTCAAGGAAAATAAATGAAAGTATAACATTTTTTTCCAGTCTCATCACATTTTTTAGAAATTTCTGAGTACCTCATCACTATACTTGTTTAGCTAGATCTTTTGATTACTGAATTTGACAATATTCTAGATGACGTTTTAAGTCCTTTCAAACAAATTACGATACAAGAGTTAAAGTTGTACCTGCAGAATTGTTATTTATCACAAAATTTATTTAAAGCTTTATTTATCTGATCTTTAAGGACTTAGATAATGCAATCATATCACTGAAGAAAATTTCGTTTGCTTAGATATGTTAAAAGATATGGATGAATTTAGTTTTATTCATTAAAGACTAACTAACATTTCACTGTTTTTTTAGTGTTTAGCATTACACTGTTTAAGATAAGTTTCGTAAATGTTAATTATAGTAAATATTTAAACTATTTGAAAACATTCCAAATCTACATTTAATCTATTTCTTTAACAGATAACATCCTCACTTCATTATTTTTTAATTAATAATGTTACGTTTTTATTTTATTGATTTTTGTTTCATGTTTTGTGATTGACATATAGCAAGTAACTATGTGTTTCATGTTTTGTTTTGTTTTTACAAACTGGCAAATATTTTTTTTTCATGCAGATAGCAATGATATTTTTAGGAGTACCCGAATTTGCTTCGGAATGTTGTGGTAGAAAGGATTCATTATATATGATTAATTAATTACTTTTGAGGCAGTGAGTTTTATTTACTTTGATTCAGTGGATCGAATGTTTGTCCTCAAAACATAGTCTGAAGTACTGTGGTGATACAAATAACAGAGTATTACCAGCGAAGCGTCACAACTAAATGAGAAAACGAATGTTTGTGGTTTGAAATCAATGGAGAGAAACATTCCTTTTCACTGAACAACATAGGAGTAGAGTTGATGATTTTGATTACTTTCCATACAGTAAAACACTTTCGAAAACACACGTAGTCATCATTTTCAAATACAAATTGTCTTCGCAGGTTTTTTACTTAGATTAATTACTTTGAAGAATATTTACAATGAAAACAGTGAAATATTTACAATACGAGGAAAAAAGGCATAATGTTCAATATTATTAATTTTGATATTTCTTATTTCTTATTAAATTTGTAACAAAAGAATTTGAGATAAGTTAATATTTGTTTCCTCTTTGATAAAAGTTTACTAAGAGCCTTTGTTGAAAATTTCATATTCTTCATATTTATTTCTTGCTTTCAATATTTTTTATCTTATTGCTTGATATTACTTTTGGCTTAAGTATTTTTGTTTCTTTTTTGCATCCAATTATTCTTTATTATTTTGTTAATAAGTATTGAGCTACAATTTAAGAAGAACAGAGAAATTCTAAATTAATCAATTCTAATACCATACAAAAACAGTTACATTAAGTAATGTCCTCATAATTTCTACAGTACTTTTGTGGAGATAATTTAAGCAGTGTCTCGTCGTTAAATTTCTCATTCAATATGACACTGAAAGTTTCTTTATGTCTTCATTATAAAATTACCTATAATTCATGTATAGCCGCTGAATAATCTCTGGGATGACGGTTAATCCTTACATATTTATGTTGAAATGCATCATTTAGTTCTAAACACTACAATAAAAAATGTTTGGTCAAATTAAGCAAATAATAATGTAATAAAAGTTAAAGATTGCTTGGTAAATTAGGTAAAAAAATTATATAACAATTAAAATAATGCAGAATAATCTCAGTAATCTTGGGTAAATTGCGCAGTAGCAAAGCCCTTCATGAAGTACGATTATAGATAGTTGTTCCTGTGTTTGCATTTTAAGTTAACAATGAAACTTTTTTTTAGAAAAATGAGAGAATAATTTATGGTACAAATGTAAACTGCAATAAGCCAACAAACGCGTCTTAAATTTGATGTTGATTATGTGATTTCTGAATTTGCAATATTTTACACTGATGGTCAACGGATTTTAATAATATTCTGTTCTATTTACATCTGTTAATCAATATAAGCCTTTGCTAACGGAACAGCACTTCATCAAATGTAATTCAATCAAGAGATTATTAATGGTTGTGTATGATGAATTGTATAAGTGACAAAACGTGTGGATACTATGTAAGCATTAATCTTGTGGATTATTATCAACAAACTTCAAATTCCAATTATTTAGCAATTACACTGATGCATAATAATTTAAGTTGTAGCTTAAATAGAATTGCTGTCAATTTGGCAAGTGGGTTCCCTTTTAGGTTAATTGATATTCGTAAATGAAAATAGCCTAATCACATAGGTAATGTTATCTTCATTTGAATCAAGAAATACACTTTCGAATAAATGCTCATATTTAACACTGGTTTTTACTCAGAGTAACTTCAATTTCAATTAACCACTGTCGAATAGTAAGTAAAAAGTTGTTTTAAAACTTTGAAATCTAAAAGTACTACTTAAAATCAGTTAATTATTGAATCGTGGTTATCAATCATCAACAAACATTTCATTTCTATATAAAATATGGTATTTAAAATAATTTCTCTAATTCAAGGATTGAGGAAACAATATCTTACAATTTATTTAGAAAGTCTTCAGTAGTTCCCAATATAAAATCAATGGTAATAAATTCACTGTAGGAAAAAGGGATATTTCAGAAAAGGATATATTCCAGTGAAGTCATCGTTTTCCCTCGCCCTACACTTAATACATTCTTACCCACTTGATAATGACAATTTTAATATAATTGCCGAAACGTTAAAATTTTTGGTAAATATATCTCATAGATTTGACGAAGTACTGTATATATGTGTCGCATTAAGAAATTTAAATTTTTTATTTAGTAGTTAGCTAAGGGTGATCATGTACTAGAACATGTTTGGGGTTTTCGTTCTGAATCTGTACTATGTATCAAGAAGGTTCCAAAGAACAATTACAGAAGTCGAACAACTTCTGTCCATCAATGAAATAGCTACATATGAGAATATTTCTGATTTTGAAATATTAATATTTCTATGATGTAGATACAAATACAGATGCAGCTGAAAAAATACTTATAACATTTCAAAAGTAATTAACTATCCTAACATAGACTAATTAAATTTAAATGAACTATATATCTTTATAAATATATATATATATAGGAGGTGGTGCAAATGTGGAAACCCACTTTGTTTTTTAATATATATTTTTTTGTTTTTGTTTTATTTTACTGAAAATTTACCTAAACTTACCTTGAAATCACTTTCATGTAAAAATAATACTAATAAATATAAAAGTTAATTTTAAAAGAGTAAAAATTAATTTTTTGATTGTACAACATTTTTAGAAAACTACAAAAAGTGTGGGTAATGTGGAAACACTCTAAAATTAGTATAGATTAAGGATTTTGAATAAAGTAAAACTATTTTTAGCAACTATTTTATATATACCTTTCTATTACAAACGAAACACAATCTTCAAGTGACATATCAGAACGTGCAAATCTCTGAAGTGTCGTCTGAGGCACTTTGAACTCTTTAACTGCTCTTCTTAATATCCCTTCTTCTTTTCCCTAACGGCTATTACAGCCTTAATCATGTTTTCTGCATCCCACTTCTTCAAAATGGCTTTTGGTTTCCCACCAATTGGCATCTGAATAAAAAATGCTTAGCACATTAGAAACATTACATCCGATTGGATATTGTGGAAACGTTTCTACAAAACCCACAAGTGCATGTTTCCACTTTACCCACACATTAGCCATTTTGAATTTGACAAATTTATATTAAGAAACTATTAGTTTAGGTTTGATTTAAAACCGTCAGTATCTTCTATGCACGTCCATTTATTAATTGCATGATATTAATTATGTTCCACATTACCCTCATGCTTCCACATTTGCACCACCTCCTCTATATAATTTTTCAAATTTCAGATTACTGGCATTTTTCAAATTACAGATTACGTCTTTATATATATAAAACCAAAGTACTTCATAACTTCGTATTCTTCTTTGCTCAGGATTTTTTTTTTTAATTTTGTTGTATTTGTTTATTTTAATTGGTTATTATCTTGAGAATTTAGTAATAAATTTCACTTTCCTTTTTCTGTTATTTTTGTTTATTCTAATAAAATGTAGGGAAAAAAAGAACTTACGCAACATAATAAACAGTTAAAATAAACAAATACAATAAATTTAAAAACAAACTGCTGAGCACACAAGAGCACGAAGTTATGAAATACTTTTCTAATAATCCGATTGCCGTAAAAATTATATATCAATAAACAGCGTGATGTTTATTTCCAAGTAAATTGAAGTTATAGTGAATGTCAGAAAGTAAAAGTTATCCACCGACTTTTACCAGAAAAGCAAATTCAGAAGATGTAAGTAAAGCATTTCCTTTTATTGTAAGCATAACGGAACCGTGGTTCCTGTCTCCATGTTCTATTTGATGTAATCAATACATTTCTATTCCAATCCAGTATCAGACTTGTGTGATCTCTAAACGTCGCAATACATTTGTAAATGGTCTCTGGGGTTTGGAAATGATAATAAACGTTTATGGTAAATAATTCTTCTGAAATTCCTATAAGGCAAAATTATTTAAATTCACATTAAATAGCAATTAATAAACTATTAGCAGTTAATATCTAGGTTTAAAAGATAATCATGAGATTAACCAAATTAAAACTGCAAACTTCAAAACAACTTTAGATAACTTGTATTAGAAAAGAAATTACTGCTTCAGAATTTATGAAATATGCAGTTTGAAAATATAATCGTATGATTAAGTATCTTGAATGTTTTCAATATTTTGAAATATATTTTCCTGGCCTTTTTGGAACTGTTCTATTAATTTGGCACACATTATGCAAAGTTTCTTGAAATAAATGAAGACAAAATTCAAATATTTATCACAAGTGAGTTTCAAAACTTGTAAAAATTTGACGCTAATTTAATGAACGTAATATAGTAAAGTGATAACTTTCGCAATGCTAAGATTGCATGATGAATAGATTAAACGTGAGAAAAAAAGAAAGGAAGGAAAAAAGTTGTTCAGTGTTAAGAAACAAATTTTAAAAATTAGATCTAAGTAGAAGTATAAAGAGGCAGCCATTATCTCGATCACAGAAGGATCCATATAGTATCGAACTGCACAACTTTGTTGTAATTGTTTTGTTTTTTTTTGTCCTCTCCGAAGCATTTATAAACGTTAGATCAAACCTTTAGTCTATGGTACTTTGCGGGTATAATGACTGAATAAATTCGAATAGCAAAATACAAAGAATTTAACAATTTCGCAATAGTACATGGCGTCTATGGAATTAATGTTGTCGACTTTGAAAATAAGACGAATTGCTGGTTAAACATTGAAATTGAGACGTATTCATATTTGCTATGAAATTTGCGTATATTTAAAAAGATGTATTTTATCTTGTTAAATTTAATAAGTAAATTTTATTGTAAATATGAGCATTGTAGCTTTTTCTAAAGCTACCATCTACAAGAATCGTTGTTTTTTTACCATCTATGATGAAATTTTACATAAATATATTATGAAAAAGATTCCTATTGATTTCGGTACATATTCAACCAATAGATTTTAATTTAAGGCTAAAACTGCCCCTATTGTAGGTCCGTATCTGAAAAAAATATCTAAAAAAAAAGTTTTCGAAAACTGTCTACAGCACTGCTTCCCAAACTTTTTTATTCATTTCCCAAACCATTTTATCATAAAGTACTTTTTACCCAATGTAGGTGAACCCTAACTGCACAGAAAACATGAAGACAAGTGAAGACAGATCGGTAATAAAATAGGAGGGACACAATGTCTGGTGCAATGTCGTTACCTTAAGAAAAACCACTTTTACCCAAATTCGGGAAGGAGTGCTCTAGTGACTAAAAAGACCACTTTGATTTTGGGAACTCTAGATAAAGAGTGACAAGCCAAAAAATCTCAACAGGTATTGAACATGTTTTTTTTTTAATGCACATTAGAGTATTTGAAAGCTGACACGCTAACTATACCTTGCTTTTATTACTTTAACAAATTAGGAAAATTTAATGTCAGAAATTACTGTTTTAATTTGTCTTAGTCACATTTGAGGAAGTGGCTTGAGCGGAAAGGAAGGTTATCGAATGATAAGTAGTACTCCGGAGTATTTTACTCGTCTTAATAAATAATATTGGAAAAATAAACAGAGAAGCTAATAAATAATGTAAAATACATGAGTTCTCAAGATAACAAGTAAAGTCAAGAAGAAGGAAAAAAAAATAATCTCCTATTCCAAAGAAACAAATAAAACAATAAATAGACATTAAAAGGACGAAAAAATTTTACATTAGAGCAGAACTAAATTTTTGAAGAATAAAAAATGGTAACATTTGGAACATAAAATTCAGATAAGGAAGCATACTGAAATGACTGATAAAAAAAACGAAGATAATCTAAAACTTAATACTTTCGAAAATATTTATACAATACTAAATAAAAGATATTAATGCTGTCCTTTTGATTATTTGTAAAGAATGAATGTTGAACTGAAAGAAACATTTGATAGCTATGCAATAAAAGATGGAAAAGATTTTTTTAAAAATTTAAAATTCTTACAAAGATGCAATTACGAAACTTACATCTTTTTCCTTTCTTTCGATTCCCCATTTCGTGTAATTTTGTTATGTTTCTCGACGACTGCCATCTAAAAACAATTTTCAAATTTAAAGACTTTTTTTTGGCTCTTGAAAATAATGCAACGTGATATACAGATTTCGATATATTACTTTGATAAATTGAGTGCATTACCAATTAATGGAAAGCCAGAAAAGCAAACGTTTTTTTCTAGAATCTCCAACTAAGGAGATTTCATTCTAAGGTATTATTTCGTTATTTCAAGTAATAAGAAAGTGTAACATAAAAGTAAAACGTGTTTCGTGTCTTTACTTTAAATCCATTATTTTTTCAAGAACGAAGATCTTTTAAAAGATTGTGAAAATAATATGTGAAGACTTTAAAATATAATATGATTGCTTTCAGAAATATAATAAAAACTAGCCGGCTACCCGTCGCTTCCTCCTGAAGCCTTGCATATGTAACGTAACGCAACGCTTTATTTATTTAGCAAATTACTATCGAGATCGGAGAATGAGCTTATACGACTTCCCAGCCCTTTATGGCCTTCTCCACACCTCTATCACTTCCAACTTTCCCTCGTTCGTAAAACATCACGTGATCATTACAATGTATCCTATATTTATCACCGCATACATCGCCTAATAAAATTATCAGGTAATTCATGAATTAATTGTGGTCCGCGCCTCCAAAGAATCTCCTTAAACGAAATCATTAATACACCGCTAGCGCCATCTATCGCCAGTTGTGGGAATGTTTTAAATGCAATGATTGCCCACCAAACATTTAAATCTGCGGTAGCGCCATCTGTGGCCAAGTTTGGGAAGCTTATTTTTCAGATCTGCTGTGGTGCCGTATAGACGTAGTAATGTATCCCAAGTGAACTATATGATCGTCCGGGATGAAAATTAGCCTTTATCCTTTGCCGTGTCTTAGACTACCTCCATGAAAAATTTCATACTGATCGGTTGAGCCGTTGAGGTGTAATTGAATGATAAACAAAGAAACTAACTAATTTCGTATACCGGTATATGTTTCTATATGTTATTAAATGGATAAGGGTTAATTAGAAGGGTTGATACAATAGGGTAATTATAATAGGAGTTGTATTTAGCGTTTTTTGATTAAATTTAAAAATTAAAATAAAAATGAACTAGACAAAGGTATGGTTTCAGGCGGAGAGAGTGGTACTGATGAAAATATCAATATTACAAAAAGAAAACTGGAAAATTAATTCTCTGGTAACGATTTCTTCTTGGTAACTCATTGTAACTTACATTAGCTCATTTGTATTCAGTTAACAAGAAGCAATTCATTGTGTAGGATTTAAATTCTATTCTAGAATAACTTTTTTATTTCTTTTTTTAGATGTTAACCAGTTCTATTAGATGCAATTAGACTAATTCCTCGTGTATTATAAGTGCTGGAATTTTTTTAAAGTTGAGGTTAAAAGCAGAGATTATTTTTTTTTTCTTATTTTATCATTAGTTATAAAATAGATTTATTGATTTTGAATGCATTTAATGCTATTACTAGTGTAATTTCCCTAATTTATTTGACTAAATAATTTAAATTTGACATAATTGTCTAATCTAAGACAAAATTATTATTTGGTTTCAAAAATATTCAACCAATTATTTCTATTCTAAATATCTATGTCGAAGTTTTGTTTTTTGTCTCTAGATTGTAGAGATTGTTCAAAATGGTTTTGTAAAAAAAAGTTTTCTTCTATTTTTAACATTTTATACTTGTAACGAATTTCTAAGTTTTAGCGGGAAGTTTTATTTTTATAATTAATGTAATTTTTATTAAAAAATTTTATGATCAATTGATTGATATTATTAATTTGACAGTTATTTAAAAAAAATCCAACAATTTAATCCATACTCTAAAATAGAATCAACTAATGTTTTATAAATTATAAAATGTTAAAACATATAAATGAAAGTAGCCTATATAGTTTTTCAACAATATAGTTATAATGAAAATTCCAATCGTAATTATCACCGACAAATACACCTAAGTACTTTTGATTATTTACATAATCAATAGTATTACAGTTACAGTCATTATTTTTGATTGAATTTATGTTGTTTATATTACAGCATGAATATTCATTAAAAAAATATTATGATTGATTGTCATTTTATAATAAATGGCCATTTAGATATATTATTTAAATCTTGCTAAAGTTCCAAAGCAATGTCTTGGTTTCTGTTACTATTTAATATTAAAATATCATCTCCAAATATATAAATTGAAGAGTGTTTAATGCACTTGCAGTTAGAGTTTAAGTACAAGATAAATAAAGTAGGTCCCAAATTGGAGCCTTGTGGTAAATATTTTTTAAATGAAAATTTTTCCTAATGTTATCTTAAATTTTTGTTTTAAATTTCCTATTTTCAAGGCAATTTTGTAATGTTTTTAAAAGTTTCTAAATGCTTGGCGTTCTTAGTAACCTAGCAAGTTTATTTTTCGGGAAATGAAATTTCCGATAATGAAATTACGATATTTTAAGGGGGTTTCCGATAATTTCGATATTTTACGATATTTAGGAAATTACGCAATGATCTGCAATAATTTACTGAAAATTACAAAAATCAGAGAACTCACGAATAATTGTATTTTAGAAAACAGATAGGTTGCTAAATACCAATCTTTTGTGAAAACGTTATTTAGAAATTACATTGAAAATTTTGAATGTAGTGATTGTGACATAGAAAATAATATTGTACGAATATTCTAATGACTCTTCGTTCAATGACGAATGGTATCTTTTAAAAATGAGTTTCTTATTAGAAATTTAAAGTTTCACCTCTTCAGCATTGGATTTCCATTTGTTTGTGAAAGTTTGTTTAAAGATGGCTGCATAGACAAATGACAATAATCATCAAATGCTCCACTCACAATCTCTAGTTTTGCTCAGTTTATAATAAACTTAGAGATATCAAAAGAGTATCTGAAATCAAGGCAAAAATACCATTCTTTTAAATGTAGCTTTGTAGATACTACATTTATAAAAAGATTTTCGTATAGTTTTACAACAGTTCTAATTTATGTAACACGTTTCTTTGGAAATTCACTGTACTACAGTATGAAAGATAGATTTTAGAGAAGGTATTGCAAAAAAATATGATTTTCAGAAGTAGGTCATTGAAGTAGATTAGTTCCAGGGCGCCCAAGGTTAATGTTCAAAGAAGTGTTGATTCAGAACAATTACATCATTTCATTTTTAGCCATCTTTCCTGGAAAACAAAAGCTTATCAAAATTGTTTTGTTATGTTTAGAATCGCTCTGTAAAATTCTTGAAGCTTGGTCTTAATATTTAAGAACTAGACAATCTAACTTTCTACTTGCCAAAGACTCATTAAAAAAGATTTAAAGAATTTAAAATATAAATTTATAATTTTTAAAAATGACGATTTATGAAATAATTCAGTACATTTAAGAATAATGGTTAACGGTTGTAATCCGGAAATCCTCTATCAGTATTGTAGAAACTTTTAAAGATATTTTTGAGAAAAATTTAAAAGCAGTAACTATATTTCATTGAAAACTTTATAATTTGTTTTAAAACATTAGAAAAAAATAATTCATTAGAAGCTGTTAGGAGGCGTCCTTGTCTTGTGCTTGTTGCTGATTGCTAATTTGCTAGCTGAAATTGGAAGTGCTATTGTTATCCGAATGGTGGCGTAACCTTTCTACTGCAATCGAAGCTGTAAATTTCCAGAACCTTCTTTTCTGGAGACAGGTGCAAGTCCTTTTCCAGGTACTTCTCTCTCCTTTTCCTGGTCAAACGATAGAGTCCACAGAATCGATAAACCTACCGTTCTCTCCTGATTGATAGCGGTTCATAGTCCGCCAGCCTCTCCAGAACTTCCCACCCACGCTTTTGCGGCCGCCAAATAATTTCCCGTAATTAGAAAGGCGGGTGTTCGGCAGGAGGGAACGGGATGGTCTGTCGTTATTGAAATTCGATAGCGTGTTTGGATGCCTCACGTACTGATCAGGTTGGCGAAGTGGATGGAGCTGGCACTGAGGTTTCAGCACTTGCTAATGACTCTCTGCACAGATATAGATCTTTTTCGATATAGATCTCTGACAAGCTGAAAGTTGGGAAAGAAAGTGAACCAAAGTTTTGCCTGCCATTCTAATTCCATTACCTTAATTCACAAATCACTTAAAACATTATTAATTCACGTGATTTCTTTTTTTTTCACATAAAATATATTTCTGTACTTTAAAATATATTTCTGTACGGAGAATTTTAAGAGAGTAATATTTTGTTTGATTAAAATAAAATAATTTCTTAACTTAAAATTAATGTCTTTAGTTTCTTATTACTTACGGTAGAGTTATTGGTGACAACTGGTTGAATACTTTTCTTATTTTTCGTTTTCTTAGTCTTAGTTTACTCCTTTGGTAAGAATGATTAAGATAAATGCTACTTGCGATTGTCAGAAAAGGAACTACAACGGAATGGGGCGAGATATGCAGCAAAATGAAACAATCATGAGTAAATATGATTTCTTGAAATAGAAAGATGTCAATATACAATACTAAATGGATAAGAAGAAATTAAAGAATTATTGGATTGCATTGAAGAGGTTATTATAAATACCCAAAAAAAACAAAACAGGAAATACATTGAGAAATCTTAATCCAGCAACTGATTGAAAATGGATAGAAATACTGCTGGTGCTAATGCTGATGCTAAAAATCTTGAAAACCATCTTCAGATGGTTCAACTGTATTTAAATATTTAATCCATTTTTCCGTATATTTTTTTATTAAATGCTAGAACATAAATATGTAACTACAGAATTTCTGTAAATTTTTTTACAAAATTCATAATCTATTTATCGCTATTTATTTGCTTATGGCTTAATAAAAATCGTAATTATTATTATTATTATTATTATTATTATTATTATTAGAATAACAATTTTTAAAAATTGTAAGTACTTGATATAATTATAAAACAGATCCTTGGAATGTACAACTCTAAATAACTATCGTTTTGCAATCTCGTAAACATTAATTATGATTTTGAAGAATGCAATCATTAACTAAGAAAGACAGTATGAGGGGGTAAAGTTCGATAGAGTAGTCTTTCCCAAAAGATAAGAGATTCGTAGGTAAAGTTTTTCTCGAGAAAATGAACATTATGCTAATACAAAGATGAAATAGAAGAGGAAGGAAAACTGAGGAGGTAATGACTCTGCTTGTAGATGAAAACCAAAAGAGAGGAAAAAATGATACTCAGATAATGTTTAAAGGATTTAACTGGAGCCAGTCTCTTTAAGAGGAAAAACATAATTAATTTAGACAGCTTTTTATTGATAAGGAAGATATAAAAAGACGGAGAAAGATGAGAAGAGGAAAAAAAGTAGCGCTAGTAACGGAAGAAAAAAAAGAAAAATTGGAAAGATTCAGACTTCCTAGAGATTTAAATTTTAGCAGAAACTGAAAAAGAGATTATCTGATTTCAAAGATTAGATTTAAGTAGGATTAAATGAACTTCTTAGTTATTATTGTAAACAAATGAATCTTCAGTAAATTAAAAACAAAATAGCTTTAGAGTGAAAATAAAATTGATGAACTGATACTTAAAAAAAAAAGCAAATTTATAAGAATGTGACAATGGAAGTGAAATTAAAATTTTTAAATAATACAAAAGTGAATGAAATCTACTGTTTAAATAATTTTTAATATTTTTTTAAATAATTGATGAAATCTAATAAGAATGCAATGAAAAAAAAATCGTCATATATAAGTATATAGTTATACAATTGAATTTCAATAGGTTCTCTTAATTTTTTTTTCGTTTATTAGAATAGTATAAAAATATTTAATATTTTAATAGTAACAATAAAATTAATATAGCTTATATGGAGTCAAACCTTAAAGCTCCCCCTATATTTTATGTATTTTTTTTCAGTTTTTCAGAACTAGATAAGAGGTTGATCGAATAATGAAGTAAAAAACAAAATAATATAGTTCTTATTGATACAATTCTTTAGGCACCATTTTTGTCTTAATTATATCTTAAGTATGACTATCTTAAGAAATGGAGTTCAATGTAATAGCATTATATTGAAATAATATATAATTAAAATAATAATATAAATTATAATAATGGCATTAGAAAACTAGTTTTATTAGTTTCTTTATAAATTCTTGACTTTTTTTGTGTGTAAAATTTACGATGAAAGAGAATAAAGTTATATTGATGTTAATAATTTTATATTGATGGCTGCCCTTAGCTTCGCTCCGGAAGCCTTGCATATGTAACGGAAAAGACCATTTTATTTATTCAAAAACTGAAATTATATGAAGTAAAGTAAAACTTAAAACTAAAGATAAATTAAAGTTTACATTCTAAAGAACATGTAAATGTAATCCATTTGTAACGTAGTTGAATTGAGTTCCGTAGTTGAATTGAGCATGCAACAATAGGCTACTCGATTGTTGCACAATTCAGTTGTAGCGGACGTCCGCACACAACCTGTTTGTTAGATTTAATGTAGATTTAACTTTTTATTTACGGAATTGTTGATTGTTTCCAAAACTAGGGGTATACATTTACTGAATAATATGCGTTTTTTATTGTTGCTATCTAACTGATGTTATAGAAAAACTTTAATAGTTATATCTATTCTGCGAATGACAGCCGAAACCTCTGAGCTTCAAAAAGATTTAATGTTCAGTTTACAGTAAGACATTGATTGTTTTTTAATTATTAATATAGAGGGTTTTTCAAAATTACAAACTCCCCATACCTTGTAGAGGAGACTCAGAGATAATGTTTTAAATTGGAACCCAAGCCTGAAAGCGCAACGTGTCACAAGCAAACTAAAATCAATTTGCACTTGCCGTCCGAGATTATCTCGATCAAACACCGGGGGAAGTTGGAGGCCGCGGCGATCCAATTGCTTGGCCTCCACGATTGCCGGATTTAACTCCACTCAATGTTTTCCTGTGGGGGCCACAGGATGAGTGTCGTATTTACGAGAGCTCTGGAGGGTCGGAAAATCTGCTTGCACGAATTCTGGCCGCGACAAAACAGATTCCACACACGCCAGGTATTGTTGAGCAGTATAATAGAACATACGATGCTTCGGACATACGATGGTTCCAACGAAGCTGGTGGTCACCACGTCGAGAAGCTCTTGTAGTGGACCAGAATGCAATGCAGAACAAACAACTGAAACTGTAAACAAAAATGACACCTGTTTCATGACCTCACATGACATGACATTGGATAAAACATTCTTTCGTAAAGGAAAACTGGAAAAAAAAAATTTCTTGGTATTGGAATTTACGTCAGAAATGCTCTTTTACCCAGCAAAAGCAAGAATATTTATTGTTGTTTTATAAATATTTGATTTGATTTTGTTTTGTTTGTGGCACGGTGCGTTTCCGGATATGGGTTCCTTGGATGTTACTTTCTTTCTCTGTTGTTCTGGGCAATGATTCTTCGGGTAAATACTTGTAACATATTTATCGCCCCTGGTCGAGACCAAAATGAGTGGCAAGAGCCGTGGCATTGGAAAAAGATGTTAAAATATCGATTTAAGTAACGATAGTTCCACGTAAAAACAAGTTTATAATCCAAATATGTAATCTGTTTTTGTAAATTAAATAGTAATCTTAAATCGAATGCTGATCTCTTGATACTAACCAACAGAAGTTTTTCATAATATTGTTGTCATCTTTCATGGTAAACAGTTGTTTTCTTAAAGAAAAAAAACAAAAACATTTTCCCATCATTCTATTCTCTCATAAATGTTACTCTATCTTCTATACAAATGATACAGACGTAATTAGAACTATCTATAATTGCTGTAATACTATAATCTTGCAAATATTTGAAGAATGATTGAAAACGTTGTGGATTTTAATAATCTTTCTGCTTCGAAGCACAAGAAAATCAAGAAACAAAAATATTTTTGAAAAAAAAACCTATTGAACTTTGTCAAAGCAAACCTTAAAAACTTTATAAGAACATTTAAAATGATTTCATACCTTTCTTACTTGAAGATAACTTAATGATATAATTTAATTATATAGTTCTTAATACTATATCTTAATTAATCCATATAATTCTGTTATAATATCTTTCCAATCTAAAATACCATCTAAATATCTATTGCTTTACAATTTATATTCTAGCTCAATTTTTAAAATATTAGAAATAATTACTGTTTAAGTGAAGTATATATTGACAGCATATCTGAAGATATCTCTCTTCGGATGTTTGTGACGTTTTATATTTATATTCTTATCTGATACTCGATCTGAATATATTTTTCTTTGAATTATATGTCGAATTAATTGTAGGATCAAATGTTATTAATTTGGAGTTGATTTAAAATGTTTGTAAAATATTTAGTTACTTATTTTATTCTCTTCGCTTTACAAAAGTGGAAGACTCAGAACTTTTTTTTATTGATACTATTTACTTTAAGAAAAAAGAGGACGTCGTCTTCAATTTTAATTTCTTTCGAAGCCATATTATTAATAAGTGGTTGTGAAAAATTGATAAAACAAATATGAATTTAAAATTCAAGTAGATTGGTCTAACAAAAAAAGTTCGTCCTTCGGAATTTTTTTACTGTAAGTCAGGAAATCATTTGCAATCTAGAAATTTAATTAGAGAGAAAGTAAAATTCTGTTTCTTTTTTGTTAAAAAAAAGCCTTAGGAAAGAATTTAATACTTCTTAAATAATGTCTTTGAAACCTTTCATTGAGAATCTTTTTTAAAGTTTTTGAGCTTCATTTATTAACTAAGGCATATAATTAAAGAAATTTCCGTTACTTTAGACAGAGTTTTAATTTTTTTATTTTTTAATTACTGAAAAATTGTGATAACGGGTTTTACAGCAAAAAAATACTTAATTTTGAAAATGTAGACTTGTATAAATATCTAGTTATTTTAAATATAAATTATTCATCATAATTACAATGGAGAGGTAATAAGGATATTCTACAGCCTTCTATCGAAGTACATGATATTAAAAAAATTGTATTTTTTGTTTTGAAGCTATAAAGATTGATTCATCAATTTACATTGATTACATGAACTTCTGGATTGGTATCATGTTGTTGCCAATTCATCTCAATTAAATTGATAAAAAATCGTTAGATAAACTCTGTTGCTAGATTTATCTGCTGCTGCTGATTTCAATTTTATCGCAATGCTTGACTTCAGTCATAAAGTGAGGAGATTAACTCTGATGCAATCTAGAAATATTTACGACAATATACACTATATAGAATTACTTGTGTTTTCTAAAACTTAACTGAGATTCGAAATAAAAGTTGACAATAATCCTTATTACACAATTGTTATCAATATTATTTCATGGAAAACTTTTCAAGAAAATAATATTCTGTTAACAATATGCAAACAGAAATTTTATATTATTATACAGTTTCCCTAAATAATATTGTATGATAGCGCCACTTTTCTTTGAAAAGAATAAAAGTGGAACGAGGAAAACTTAAAATGTAAAGTAAAAACAAAAGAACTTTCAAATTAGAAAAAAATCGGAATATTTATAACTATGTAAACAATTGAGATTGGTTTTTACCACCATTGAGCTTCCACAACTAGGGATGTGACAAAATAAAATATAGTTGAAATTATATTGATTCCAATTATTGTTAATAATTATGCATTTCAGATTTACTGATTGTTTTTAATAAAGTTGCAAAAAGCTTAATTGAAACATTTAGTTTATTTAACCTGTTTGAAACAAAGTTCTACTTAAATAAACAAACTTTTCTTACTTCTTCTTGAATAACTTCTTTCATACTTCATATATTACACCGACGATATTTCTTTGTTAAGTTATTTAAGGAGTTATTTAAGAAGTATTAAAAAAATCTTCTACTTAAACCTACATTTCTTAAACTATAAAGTTTATATCACTTCCTAAGTGGATATTCAGGTTTCGTTCTGTTTACATTAATCTATTTATTTTTTCTCAAACCTTTTGCAGCCCTCAAAAGTTTTGGCACCTATCCCCAAACAAATTAATCGTACTGGGATTACGATGAAAAATGAGAATGTCTGTTCCTTAAGCATAATATCAAACATCATTATTTACTTCAATACTATTTTCATCATCGCAGAGGAATTCATCATCACCAGAAATTCTCATCATTCGCAATGAAGACTTTTTCAAACACACATATTTTTTTGAAATTGGCATTTATTTAAATAATTATAAAAAATAGAGGTATTTAACAATTGGGAAAAAAAGAGGTATTTAAAAATTAGAAATATGGTTAAACAAATGTAAACACATTTACGGATATTGAATTTCTTTTATTCTAAGAATAAAAGTTCACTTTGAATAAGAATAGAATTGTTGCATTAACACTTTAAAATATTCAGAAATAAAAAAAAAAAACTTAAAAAGATGAGATTCTGACGATCCCTATTGACATACTTCCTATTAAACGATCCTCCTTTTCAGATATCTCATTAACACAACTGTTTCGTCATTCATATTGATTCCCTTGCTACCATTGATATTTTCGTGAGATCTTCTAATAAGCGAACATTAATTAGCTTCCTGAAATATAAATTTTAATCTCCTCATTTCATTAAATGTCATTAAATATACAATCCAGTTTTAATTGCTTATCGATATTAAATTCCTATTCTTTTATTAAAAATGAAAATGCAGTTTCTTTTTATGCCTATTAAAAAGATATGTTAAATACATAGTCGAAGATTTCTAGTTTACGTTTTAACAATAATATTGATGAAGCCTATTCTGGTGTTCTGTGGAATACATGTTAAATTGAATGTGCTGATGGAGGTAATGTCTCTTTTCTTGAGACATGAATTGGACTATCATAGACACGAATCTCCATTTGCATTTTAAAAATTGACTGAAAGTTTATAATTAACGATTAAAGGAGAAAGTTGTCACCATTTACCAAATCTTCAAAAACCGATAATCAAGGATGAAAAATTAACATATAGTAACATTAAATATTGCCACCAGATATCTAAATTTCTTCATCACTCCACAAAACAACTTTATTTGATTCACATAATTCACTATAAGAAAAGTAAATCTCTTGAAGAAGTTCGTGACATCTATGGTTTCTTTAGAGCTTTCCGTCGTTTTGTTCTTTATTTTTAAAAAATAACGTTTTATTTTTTGTTGTTTTAGTTTTCCAAATACAAGAAAGCAAGTTCCCATCGATTTACATCTCTTATCTACTTATGGTTGACCATTTTCTGCAAATAGACTACTCCTGTACATCCGAATGGGACATCCCCAATGCTGTACGCGAGATTCTCCTAATGACAGCTTTCATCTTGAAATGCAAATCGAAGCGGTCCGAATTGTTGGGACCCTCTAGAGGCCGTTGGAAACAGGCTGTCGTCAAAAGCTCGGAGCTCTATTCGGCATTATTTAGAATAATCCCGGTCCACATTTCGGCTCTGTGATCACAGCGTCGAACTGCACTTAGACTGATTGAATTGTAATGGTCGCAGAAAAATCTCGATTCAGCTACGCTCGCACAGCAGCCGGTTTCTTCAATAGGGGGAGGGGGAGTCTACTTGTGTCTTGGGTACAAAACGTTGCTCCAAATGGCATTGGTACTCTAGGGAAACAAAGCTCTATTCATCGTATAGAAAAAAAAAGAGGAGGTAAAAAAGAGCCATGGAATATTTTCCACATGCAGTCTTCTCTAAAAATTGGTAAACTTAATTTTTTCCTACACTTAGTTTTAGATCGAGAATATACTGAGCATTGTTATGATAAACTTTAATGTGAGGAAATAACTTTGTCAGTTAACAATGGGGTCTTGATATCTACCATGGTTTACCTAAAAGTTTACTAATTTACAAAATTCGACTTCGTTAGCAATTTTCATGTTTAGTTTTTCAATATTTCTACAATACTAATTTTGTATCCGATTTGAAATTAAATAGTATATAAATTAATCTGAACCATTCAGCAATTTTTAATAAGGTTAAAACTTGTAATAATTAATACTCTAGAAAACAATAAATTGATAAAGTTGTACTACGCTATTTAGTAGATTGAGATAAACAAAGATTTGACTTTTTTACGTCGAAGTATTTGAAACGGAAGGCATAATTTTAAGTAACTGAATTCCACAGAAGATTGAGATAACAAGTTGCATTATGTACATGCATATTTACTTTCTGTTTGATCTTTCTATTTCTCAAATATTATATACCGGTATGACTTAAAATGTTTAGGATTTTGTTCAATTATCTCTTGAATTTTGAAAACAAAATTGATGTACTTCTAGTCATTGGGAAAAAGATTTTTGTAAAATTTATAAAATTATAAAATTTTCTGAAAACTATAAAAATACATTCCTTAGCACTACGTAACGTTCAGAAAACGGTTACTTCAAGAAAGGCGAGTAATTTCAGCCCTGTAAGTTTAGTGTCTACCATTATTTCCTGTACATGGCTGTTAGCGGGTTTTGCAAAACGACTCTAATTAACGATTCATCCTTTTCTCATCAACAATATTTATGCAGGAAAGATAATGAACTTCTCTTGTCTTGTCTTGAACATCTTAGGTATAGACAATGATTGTCTGTTCCTAGCTCTGAAGATGATTTTGGTCTTTCCATCTTATTTTTAGTCGTCCTCTGTCTCTTTTTCCTTTGGGCTGATATTTCAAAATCAAATTTGGAATCTTGTCGTTAGATAGCCTTTTTACATGGTTAAGCCAATTTTTTTGGTAATTTTGAATTTCTTGAATTAAACTTGGAGTTTTAAGTTGGGCTCGAATATCATAACTTTTCTTTTTGTCGAGACGTGTAATTCCTAATAAAGGTCTCAGAAATTTCATTCGTGCAGTTTCGAATCTTTGTTTGTTTCTTTGTTTTAGTATCCAGGTTTCACTCCCGTATTTAATTGCTGCTTTGGCTGTAATATTATGTAATCTTAGTAGTGTTTCTTTCGTCATTTGTTTTCCAAATCTTCTTCTAATTATTCCATTCATTCTGTTGTATGTCTGTATGTTTGATATCAGGCTTGCGTCATCGTTATAACATGAAATTATGTTTCCTAAATATTTAAACTCTAATACTTGTTCTATTATTTTTCCATTAATTACAATTTTCACTCTTTGTATTTGTTTTCCACACATTGCCATGGATTTTGTTTTTAATTCCGAAATTTTCACTTTATAATTTTGTGAGATAGTATTTAAATGATTTGCTCCAATTTGAAGTTCATCTTCTGAATTTGCTATCAAAACTTGATCGTCAGCATATAGTAATGTCTTCAATTTTTTATCTTTTGTGATCTGGATACCATTTTTATATATTGATTTCCATTCTTTTAGAATTCTATTTATATATATGTTGAAAAGTATTGGGGAAAGTCCACATCCTTGTCTCACTCCTTTATTTACAGTTAAAGGCTCTGATATTTTTCCCGTTCATGAATTTTATATTAATTTTTGTTTCTCTATATATACTTCTAATTACATCAATTAATTTCTTCGGAATTTTATCTTCTTCCATAATTTTCCACAGTAAATTTCTGTTTAGGTTGTCATAAGCTTTCTCGTAATCAATGAAAAGTAGGTATGTTGGCAAATTAAACTCTCTTCTTTTTTCAAGTAATTGCTGCAATGTGAATATAGCATCTGTACATCCTCTTCCGTTCCTAAATCCACACTGTTCTTCTTCTAAATAAGTATCTGTAAACTGGGTTAATTTATTTTTTATAATGTTCGTAAATAATTTGTATGCTGTCTGTAGTAATGTTATTCCTCTATAATTTTGACAATTATCCTTTGGTCCTTTTTTATGTATACTAATTACTATTCCAGTTTCCCATTCCGTTGGTATTTGTTGTTTTTTCCAGATCTCATTAAAAAGATTGAGTAATTTTTCTTTTAATTTTTCATCTCCATATTTAAATAATTCTATATATATCCCATCTGATCCCGGACTTTTCCTGTTATTTGAGTTTTTTAAGGCATTTTCTAATTCATGCATTGTAATTCCATCTGAGCTTTCCGTTGTATTATCAAATTTCTGAAAATCATTCTCAACTTCTACCTGATCTTCTTCATTCCAGAGTGACTTGTAATGTTTTTTCCATTGTTCTTCTGGTATTAAATTCATTCTTAATTTATCATTTTCTGTACATTGTAGTTGTCTGAAAATTTTGAAGCCTATTCTTTGGGGTCCTGTGATGTCTTGTTCTAGAGATTTAACAAATTTATCCCAATCTTCTCTACGTGTTTTCCGTGATAGTTTCCTAACTTCTGCTCGCAATTTTTTATATTCTACATAATTGTTTGTGTTTTTATTTTGTAGATAAATTTTGAAAGCTTGCTTTTTTTCCAAATCTTTTCCTGTAGATCTTCGTTCCAAGTTCTAATCCATTTCTTGTTTTTATGTGATTTATAGCCTAAACTTTCCTCTGCTGCATGCAATACTCCTTCTTTGATGTTTTTCCAATCTAATTCTATGTTGTTTGTAGATTCTGTTATCTTGTCTTTCAGTCTATTTCTGTATAAATTTCTAATACTTTCTTGTTCAAGGAGGTAAATTTTGAGTTTCTTAGAAATTACCTTATTTTCTGTTTTCTTTTTATAAATGGATTTGTATTTAATTTCAAATCTGCTTTCCACTAACATATGATCACTATCTATTTCACTTCCACGATATACTCTCGTATCTTTAATATTATTATTGAGTTTTTCGTTTATAATAATATAATCTATGATAGACTTAACTCCTCTAGCTTCCCATGTATATTTATGTATCTCTTTATGTTTGAAAAAAGTATTACTGATTTTTAAATTATTGAAAACACAGAAATCTTTTAACATTTCTCCATTATAATTACTTGTTGGTTCTCTTTCTGTTCCTATGCATTTTGTAATTGGTTGATTACCTACTCTGGCATTAAAATCTCCCATCAAAATTATTGCTTCATCTTTATTTATTCTGTCAAGACAACTTTGTAAATTTTCATAAAATTCTTCTGGTTCTTCATCCTTGCCCTGTGTTGGAGCATATATTCCCAAAATGTTAAAACTTTTCTTCATAAATTTTATCCTGATCATTATAATTCTATCTGATATATATTGGTAGTCTATAATTTTATTTTTCCAAACTTTTTTGATCCAAATTGCAACTCCCGATGAGGCCCATCTATCTTCATCAACACCAGAATAAATCATAGTATAGTCTCTAAACATTAATGATCCTTTGTTTTTCTTTTTTGTCTCCGTTATTACAGCTATGTCTATATTTCGAATCTTTAATTCTATGTTTAATTCCTCCATTTTATTTGCGATACCACGTACATTCCAAGTTGCAAATTTCAGTTTCCCAAAGAGATGTCCAGTTCCATTAGCCGGTTCGTTTCCATTAATATCTGTCCTGTTATTCATCTTCTGAGTTTTTCGAGTAATATTAAATTCCCCTGGATAGATCACCACTCTATCGCAGGGTAAGTTCAGTGATAGGGCTGCTATCTTATGGCCTCTGAACTTGCCAATGAATAGCATTTCCTCTATTCAGATATTCTGGTTATACCGCCAATACTCGGTCGTCAGAGCCTTTTTCGTTAAGATCCAGACTGCACCACAAGGAGGCGAGGTTGACATTTGATTAGGAGTGGGTGGCTGTATTTTACGCTTCACTAATCCATTAGCAGTCCATAATGAACTTTATATCGAAAAATATAAGAGATTGCTGAAATATAGACTTCGTTGAATGGTTTTGAATTATAGTGTACATTCGAATATAAAGAGCATTGAAGATGATTAAACACTGTGATCCTATAAAAAAATATTACAAGCAGACGACATACGCTTATCTCCCACAATGGCATCATAATACGCAGGTATGTCTTCGCCTTGTTATTCAGAAATTAATGATAAAGCAAAGAGGACATGTCATGAAGAAATTAATAAAGAAACAATTTAAAAAAAAAATAAATGGAAAGAAATAATAGCCAAGAATTTTTGAGCCAAAAAATACTTTTTGTGAAACGAATTTTAAAAATTAGTTATCAAATGTTGTGGTAATTCAAGTGGTGTGTTTTTCTTTTCTGAGTCTTTTCAACGATTCCTGTTAGTTTTCAAAAGTCAATACGAAATACAGCTTTTAAATATATTGTTTTATTTCGAAAAACTTCATTTCTGAAACTTTCCATTCATTAGCTTCCCATTTGTTAAACGACTCCTACTGAATTCTTTGATGAAGCTAGATATTTAAAACGAATTCAAATTGCAAAGTTGTAGCGAAGCTAACAAAGGCTTTTTATTCTCTTTGGACAGTTGATTTGGTGGTCCTTCAGGCTTCATTTGGAAGAAATTCATGAGGTGAAATCCCTGATCACTACACTGCTTGAATCTCTGATGGTCGTCAGTTTCTCCACCGACCGTCCCTTAAATAGAAACAAAACAACTCTAAAACTTTGAAGATTTAAAACACCTAATTAGGAGTCCCGAACGTCTGTTTGGTGAGCAGCAATGGCAACGACACGAAACATTGATTCATTCTTAATTAGGTTCATTTTCTCCTTGTTTTCAAACTCTTGAATCCTGTTGGTCGACTATCTACAGAAGCATGGGAAGTGAGAGTTAATGCAAAATAACATTAACATCGTAAGATTAAAACTGAAGTAATTCTTTATCTGAGCCAAATAAGTTCTTAATCTTATTTCAAGAGATGGTTGGAACAATGTTATTATTGACAGAGCAGCGTTAAATACTATAAACGTTATCAATTCTTTCAAGATAACGTAATAGTATGTTATTTCAATATTCAGAATCTTAATCTTCTTAAAACATCTTTAAATAACACAATATTTCGAAAATATAAAGAAAATATAAAGTATTTTCTTATTCAGGCGAAACATGTTATTTAAAGATGTTTTAAGAAGATTAAGATTTTGATTTATCATTCATTATATTCAGATTGATGTACGTATTAATATTTCAATATTCATTTCCTTGATTTAAGTTTATAGACAGATAAAAAAATTTATGGCATTTAGTTAAAAAAAAATTAATAACCAGAGTTCAGTCAGTTGTAATTACGTAATAGCCGAGTGGGTAAGGGCGCTTGGCTGCGGGTTGGGAGTGGCGGATTCGATCCTCAGCCTCTGCGGAGGTTGGAAATTTTTCCACCCTCCATTCTCCTCCAAGCGGATCCTAGGGTCTACTCAGCCCTCTGTAGAATGGGTAACGGGTTTCTTTCCCGGGAATAAAGGCGGACGAGCGTACGGACCTCATCTCAGTCCCGGATCACTGAAATCTTCGGAGACTTACCTCCAGCGTCCCAATGGGCCACAGTGGGTCTTAGTAGGATACCTCCAATTATGTTACTTTTTATATTGCCTTTAAAAAAATCAGTTTAGAACTACAAATAATGTTAAAACCGAAGATACGGAAGAATCAGATTTATAATTTCGGTCTTTTAAGCTAATCGGATTACTCTAGAACGATTTTTTTTATTATCTACTATATTTTTCTGAATAGTTTTACGGCTTTCTTAAATTCCTAAATAAGATTTGCCTGCTTCTGAAGTCGATATATCGAAAAAATCTATTGATGTCTTTCATTGTATATGTGAGATATCATTTCAATCGGTATGTTAAAGTTCGGAATTGCTATTGTTAAAAATCTTTATTTTGAAAGTAAATAAAGTTTTGTCTATATATACATTTTAGTCACTGTGTAAATAACATATTTGCTGCCAAGAAAAGTTTTATTTGACAACTACTTTGCATTCATTCAGTTTTCGATGTTACAAACAAATATAATGTTATTGTAATCTTATTTACATAAAATTCATAATTCAGTTTAAACAACATATTTTATGTAGAATACAAATGTAAATTGCAGCGCTATTTAAATAATACGTTTAACTTGAAATGTACACCTCATCGTGAAATTTAGTTGAAATATTAAAAAACTTACAAATGATATATTAAAACATAATAAAGATTATATCTTAATTATTTGAGTATCAAAACTAAAAAATGCTAACTACAAAATTTAAAACAATAGACGATTATTATTTTTTCACACCTCAACAAGAAAATGAGATATTAATGAAAGATTATAGAAACGTAAAAACATGTGAAATATACAGTTCAGTTCGTGAAAGAAAAGCTTTTGATGACGTAATTTCCTTATAGATTGATGTTCCAAAACGTAACAGCGCCATCTATTGTTAAAATCCATAACTGGATCTTATAAACATTACGTAAACATTCTAGTTTTTGTGTTTTCTACAATTACGAATACACAATAATTAAAATATGAGAAAATTAAAAACGTTCCACACTATTTCCCCTTGCTTGGCTATGCAAAGTTTGTCTTTTCTTGGTCACGCTTATGCGATCACAAAACGAGGCCATCTTGGACTGACTGCTCGCAGTTCAAGTTGATGACGCGATGACTGGTGACGTTTGTTCCAGACAAAATCGATCGCTACGTAATGACCGTATATGGGAAACCCATTCTTTTTTTGCAAAATACTACAGGTAGATACTACAATGTTTCATGTTGCCAAATTGAATTAAAAATATGAATCATATTAATGTTTAACATTACGAAAAAAGCGTCAACAATTTCAGTTACTTTTCGTAACGCTATAATAAAAATTACCACCTTAAAATTACTGTTTTTTTTGTTTTTTTTTTACTTTAATGTCTGCAAATGCCGTATACCGTTAAAAACATATTAAATAGTTAGAAATGCAATATTTTATCTTGCTAAAGTTAAAAAGGTAATGGATACAGCTTATTTTAACTAATATATTTTTCATATAAATTAAAATTAATAAATATTGATTAATTTTTTTTTCACATATTTTTAATTAAAAAGTATCAAGCGGTTATTTTACTTTAAGTAAGTAATTGTTACTCTATAATAACATTAACGTACAGTAATTAATGCAATTAATATTAATAAGATATACATTTAATGTTTAATACAATATATTCCGGATCATCCGAAATTTCGTTTATCCGAAACGGGCGGTCCTATCAAATTCGGATAAACGAGTTCTTAGTGTATATTAAAAAAAAAAAAAACTATTTTAATAGTCAGGTACTTAGTCTAAGGTTTTAAGAAATACTTTCCATTTTATTCTTTTTAATTTAATTTCCCTGAAAAAAATAATTTAAGAAATAAATTCAGCGTTAACAACTGGAGTCTTGAATACGTTTTCATTTTAAAAACTACATACTAGATGTTTTGAAAAACTGTTTTTACATGAAGTTGGCTTTTATAGTCAAATTTCAAAATAAGTAACATTGATATGTTAAAATAAATTCATAATTCATAATTCAGAGTGATGCCGACATAGGTTTCTGTCAACATTATTTATTACATTATTACTTTTGATATTTTTGCATTATAATCATGCTATTCGAGATTTGTTAATATTGTTTTCCTAAATCACGTTTCATCTATGGTATACATAAAATTGCCCAACGTAAACAGGCACACAGTGAAAATAGAAAAAGACCTTAATAAACCATTTAACCCTTTCAGACCCGGTGTCCAATATTTTGGACACAACTTATAAATTCAGTTAATGTACTAGTAAAGCTGAAATAATCTTTCAGACCCAATACACCTTTTTTTTTAGACATTTTATATCAGGTTTTTCAAGTGCTGATTTTCATCTAGTGGCTACAGAATGAGTTACGAAGTTTATAAACCACAGCTGCGGAACAAGGAGCTGAAACCTCTTATAAGTAACTTCTGTGAATTTATTTAGTTATTAATTTTGACAATTCTGAGTTAAAAAAATATTTATAACAATTTTAACAATGTCAAATTTCATTTAATAATTTGAAATAATTTCGTGTTTGTAATAATTTGTTGTATTCTATTGTTAAAGTTATGTCCAATATTTTGGACATGAGGTCTGAGAGGTTGCAGAGTTAGGAAAGTTCTTTGACTTGTAGTGAAGTTGTAGTTAGCATTATAATTTTCAGAAAAAGTAATTTTAAACCATAATAAAATTAAAATTAATGTTGATTAATATTTTATAGCTGAAATTATTATTAAAATATGTTTTCAACTATTTCTGAAGTAAAACTGACATTTATTTACGTATTTAAAATTTTATATATTACAAATAAAAACAGTTTGGGATATAAATTAATTTAATTCTAATAAATGAATAATCACTATAAATATTTTTTAATTAAAATATATAATAACATATATTAATTATGTCATTTTAATATTATCATATATAATAATATCATTTTAATCATATTGTATTATATCTTTATAAGCTGTTTTCTATTTACCGGTACATATTTAGCTTTACAATTCATTTTATGCGATATTATAAAATTATGTATTTATTAAATAATAATTATAAATATTAATAATATGATTATTTTAATTAATAAATAATTATAATATTATTATTTTTATTTATTGGAAAAAAGAAACTATGATCCGTCAAATCAGAAAGATGCTTCATGTGTCATTGAAATGATTAAATCTGCAGAAGTTTCTGATCTAGATTTCACAGATGATGAAGACTTTTTTTGAAGATGTACCAGTAAAAAACACATGAAGTGAAACTTCAACTTGAAAGTGAAAAAAGTCAAGAAAATGGACTTGAAAGTGAAAAAAGTCAAGAAAATGGAAATTAAAGAGTTATAATACCTGCGATAGGTCTTGTACTTGCTAGTAGCTGGATTGAATACCGAAACTACTTGAAAACCAATAATGTTTGAATTAAAAATGTTTTGAATCATCTTGAATTTAGAATGAGAGTAACCGAAAACATTGGTTTGTTCTCGACAAAATCCGAGAAAAAAAAAGAGGAAGACCAAGCAATATCAGACATCAATTCAAGAAGTAAAACTATGATAGTCAATGCCAGAAAGGCATCCAATTGAAGAAGTTCGGTATCATCATTTCGATCATTTCCCATCAATAGACTAAAGGAAGGATGGAGGCAGATGTAAAAATAAAGATTGCAAAGGCAAAAACGAAGAGTTCTGTGTTCAACGTGTAAAGTGTATTTATGTCGAAAGAAAGGCAGAAGTTGTTTTATTAGTTTTCATATAAAATAATAACATTATTATTATTATCCGAATTATATAATCTTTTTTATTAATGGTTAATAGCTTCCTTATATATAACTTATAATTTCCTACAATATATCCATTTTATAAAATAAATTTCTACAAGAAAACAGTCTCTTTGAATTTTTCCACTAACTTAGTAAACACACCTCTTCAGACCTGGTGTCCAATATTTTGGACATTCTCACAGATTCATAAATAATTCGATAAAAATGTAATTTTAATAATTTCTATGTTTATTGCATCCTAAAATGCAGGTTTATAAAGAGAAAAATTTTTTTTCACTTAAATAAAAAAATCAGGTCTGAAAGGGTTAAATTGTTGTTTCCATCTGAAACATTCTTTTATAATTCCTTAACAATTAATGAAATGTTTGTACAGTTGTTATCGTTCATTATGAGCTGTTCCTAATATCATTTCCAAACCAGATTTTTAGAGACAACATTCACGTCCCAAATCTGAATTACGTCTGAAACGTACATCTTCTGGTCTCCTTGACAGTAACTTATTTCTCCGAAAAAGGACTGAAATATTTATGTTCCATAAATATTGAAGTAAATGCAGACAATACGGTAAATATATGCGAGTCCAGTCCAGCCTGCTGACTTTACTCCACGTTCGTGATTCATGATTAGGATCAGAATATGCTTTTTTTTTTCCCCTCCAGCTACAAAGCATAAAAATTACACATAAATCTAAAATTCTTCTAAAGAAACTGTTTAGGATAGAACTTTCTGATATCAATTAATATACTTAAATCTTAATTGCAATGTATTTCTAGAATCAAAAATAAGAGGAATACAGTAATGTATTCATAAATATTTATACTAAAACTAGTTGACCCGTCGGAATTATTCGCATGGTATCTTGATCAGTCACAGAATGGAAAAAAGTAATGCGGAAATAAGTAAATGCAATTATTTATTATTGAAAGGTATTTTATTTTGAAGAGTAAAACATTTAAAAATCAGATATTGGCTTTGCCAGATAGAAACGTTATCATATGGCGTACCGACAAAAAACACCTTTGAGAAATAATAAACAACTCCAACAGCTGTCGTGCATTTTAGTTAAACAGATTGTCAATAGATGACACCTTCTACATTTTTATAAAAGGTTTTTAAAATAAAGTTTTTTAACGAGACAATTAATTTTAAACAATTTGTTTATTTTTCGTCATTAGCGGTGAACGTAATCTTCAAAATGAAGTCTCAATCATTGATTTTAATGAAGTATTAAGGGAGATATGGCGAACCGAAAAAAAAATACCCTTGGGAAATAATATATAGAGATAATCAAAATTTCAAATTCTTACTTTGTTATACAAAACTAGGTTGCTGCTAAATCATTTAAATGGAAATGAATTGTAACTATATGGTGATATTTTCAAAATAATGATTAGAAATTAAAATTTCAATATAAATGGTTAAGAAATTGTGAAAAATATATACGAATTAAATTTGATGTTGAAATTAGCTAAAAATAACCGAACATTATCAAGGAAACAAGACAACATGCTTTACGATTACATTTAAACAAAATTGGAAATATTGATAGTTACAGATGATTAGGACTTTTTAGATGACCTCAGGTTTTAGTAGTTTACTTTATTTATTTACATAAAAGGCTTCAAAACATGGAGTGCTACAATTCAGAGTAAATAATATGTCTGCTATTCACCACTGGCTCCAAGTAAAACAAATATGTACATCAATTCGGAATATTTATTGAAAATTTTCAGTTGTATTATTTTTTTTTATCTGTGATTAAAGAAAAGTATAAAGTTAGAGAGTTATCCCTGGAGAAGAAAACAGTCCACAGTTATGTGGCGGTCCACAGTTATCCCGTCTTCATCAAATGAAAAAGAACCATCACAGATTTATTGCCTCAATTAAAGATGAACCCTACCACAACAACCCTACCACAACATTGATACTGTATGTTATCAATGCAGTGCATATAATTTTTCAAAGGTCGTTCTGTTTTTGTTATGGGGCGGTGAAACCACCAGTACTTTCCGTACTTTATGAATCACCAAATTACTGTAATTATGGTATAGATACATACTCTTCAGATTGCTATTGAACATAATCAATAATTTTTCATACTGTACAATTTGTTCAGGTACTAATCTTAGAAATTTCTAAGATCATTCCAGTAGATAAAGCAGATAGTTGGGTGATTTCCTCTCAAATCAAAGTTCCTACAAGTTAGGTATTTACAGTAAAACAAGTAGATTTTGATACAATTAATTATCTTTACAAATTGCATCAAAATCTGCTAAGAAATATTGAAAATCATGTTATTGTAAATTGTTCCAAAGGCTTAGTTCATTCGCAAAAGCACATCAAAGTCATTTCGAAGCATTTCTGCCGCGTACTTTCTCCCTCATGGTCAACTTTGTGATTTATTTCCAGATAAACTTTTTTTTAAAAAAGTAAATTGAAATAGTAATTATAATAATAAAAAAAGAAAACTTTTGATTTTATTCGAAGACAAAACAGTCGCTTAACCAGTTAAAATCTAATTTCTTAGAACCCAGGTCAGTTTTGTTAAAAAAAAATTCAATTAATTTAATACTTTCAGTTAAAAAATTAAAAAAACTAATAAGTAGAAAAAAAGCAAACCAACATATGAAACAATCTCTTCGTTGTGGCCCCAGTGGGTAAACGGGGAATATACGAAGTTTGCAAATTTTGATCGTTATTTATTTTAGCCTAGCAACTTCTTGGAAATAAATAAGCAAATAATCAATTTCGTTAAAATTTACTTTCGACGCAAACAACAATCTATATTCTGAAAGTACACAAAATGCATTCAGCTGGCTACCAATATGCTTTAATTTTTTAATGTACAGCTAAATAAATACAAACTCAACTGATTTCAGGAAATCAGAATTAATATTATTAACTTAGCGAAAAATAAGCTTTTTATTACCTTTTACTTAGAATATTGATCTTGGGAACTGATTAAAATATGAACAAGATCACACAAAACAATTGTTTCGAAAGAAATGTGATTAGCGTTTAGCGAGCCTTACTCTTTATTGCGCAATACAGTTATAAGAAATTTAGAATTTTCAAGATTTTAGTAATTTTACATATTAAACCATATCTTTCAAAAATGTTTATCTTGTCAAATAGTTATTTTGTCAAAGCCTTGTTACCTTAGGAACTATTGTTAGCAAAGTTATATTGCAGCAAAAATGTTAGTTTTCAAGAGTAGGAAAACTTTTGGAAAGAACTGATATTTCTGCGCAGTCAGTGAAAAGGCATCTGGCGACAGCTAACAAAATAGTAAATAAAATCGACAACGATCGTAAAAGTATTTGCTGAAATAACATGCATATGTGGGTGATTCAGAAATATATATTTATGGTAATTTAATTTAGTTTAATTTCAGGAGAAATTTAATATTCAGAAATCTATATGTTCTCTTGTTACCTTATAAATAAGTCAAAAGTGATTACATTGAAAAGTTATAAATTTTGCAGTTCTCCAAATTCTGTCTATCAGCAACAGTTTGTAACAGAAATGAAATCTGCAGAAAGAAGAATATTTGTTTTGAGCATTGTATCGCTTGAAGAATCAATGAATAACTCCTTTTGTGCATTTTATATTACAGGCTTTCGACTCATAGCAATAATAAAAAAGTAAATTTTGTAGAATATTGAGGTGCAATTTTAAAATATGAAAGTAAAATCAGGAGTTATTCTAAACTGTCTAGCCTCCTCTTTAGCTAGTACAAGATTATTGTCTATTGTATATTGAAATTTACTTTTCTATTAATTGTGTGACCAATGATGTAAGAGCTCAGTATGAAAGAAATTTCGAATAACGAGGTTCGAAATGTTCACTTTTTCAACATAACTATGTTATGCTTATTTGTGTAATAATTTAATAGTTCAACCGATCTTTTCGAATTCTTTGATTTCCTTCTTTCCTCTAAGATGTTAACAGTATATTAGAAGAAAAACGATACAGTAAAATGACATACTATTACTATATCTCGGTAAACGTCCATTATTTCCATTGTCAACAATAGTACATTTAAAACATTTCCACGTTCTCTTGAGACAGCTCTGAAATAAATTACTATTTTCCACAATTGGTGATGATTCCTAATATATATTAGAATTGTTACTGGAAATAACATTGATAAAATTTTACACTTTTTTTTTTTATTTTGTATGCCTTTTATTTGATCTATTTGTGTTTAACTAGGTAAATCATGCATTATGTAGATTATGAAAATTCTATTATTAAATTGTCAGTTTCATTTCACTTAACTGTCGCAAGACAGTTAAAATATTGACAAAATACGATATCCTCTATTCTATTTTTCCATTAGCAAAACAGCTTTTCGTGCATGTACACAGAGGGATGAAGGGACACTAAGGAATTCTGGTTTTCTCTTGTACTCTGCGTTTCAGTACAGCTATCCTGCAGAAAAGCATCTCAATGCTTGCTTTCAAACTTTTTTATACTATTCTGATGTTTGACTTAAACATTAATCACATGGCTTGTTTTTGTATATCCTGAATTTTAACTTCCATTCACAGAATCCTATACTAATTTTTTAGTTGATTTACATAATTTTTATATAAAGATATTTTATATTAAATATAGGCCTAAGTTTAAAACTCAAAAGTTGTATTTGCTAGCTTTAGAAAATTAAAAAAATATCGCGAAAAATTACAGATCGAATCGGCATTTTTATCTTAAATGTTGATTACCAATTCATCTTTTACTCAGCTGTACATGAAAATCTGCCTTTTTTTCTTATTGGCTATTTCCTTTATTTTGTTTATTTGTTTGCTTTATGTTTTTTAATTATTGATGATGCTATTAGTGATGCTATTATTGTAGCTGCTCCTTTAAAACCATTCACCGGTGAACTGACTAGCGCATTTATACCAATAACTGTAAATTTTTTGTGTTAGAATCTCTCATGAAAAGTCTAGTTAATTAAAAAAAATATTAGAATTGGGAGGAATACACTTGAAAAAAAGATGTTGAACGGTTGGCAAAGGTCTTAAAGCTATGAGGGTTTAGCAATGACTCAGTAGTTATAAGTCAGTTGACTTAGGTGTTAAGAAGACGTTGACCAATTGTCATTGGTGTTTTCTTAAAATTATTATGAAAATGATTAAAAGAAACATAAACGTAACTAATATTAGTGCTTCATTGGAGCTTTTATTTGTTTAAAACACTTTTGCTGCTCATTTCAACTTTTACCATTTCAATTAATTCCAGTTTTAATTAGGTCCTCGAAAGCCCCAAAAGCGGGCATTAATCGACTATGATATAGTGAAACCAAAAGATTTATTCGGGGCAGTGATGAGCTGAGGCTTGTCGGCGGATAGCAATTGGCTCACCACCATATTATTCTCCGACCGCTTAATTCAGAATGTACTCTTAAATTAATCTAAATTTATAAATGCAGGTATGACTAATATTTTTTTAGAAATTTAAGTTGACATAGTAGTATGCTTTATTTAAAGATCTGTATGACTTCCAAAAAAATGTAAAATCACAAACTAAAAGGTAACCACAACTACAAATTGGGCAGGACCGATAAAAAGCGATAATCTATACGAAAATTTACACAAAAATTTCGGCAGAAAAATATATACCGTCCAAAGTTTATGTATGGTATTAAGGTAATGCAGTACTATTAGTGGAATGAGATGTATCCAAAGCTATCTTTACTTTATTAGAAATTATTCTTTTGAAATGATATTCTTGAAAACAATGAGCTGGATAAGTTTCATTGCTAATTGAAGACATATATTTTTTAAAGAGTAAGCTCTATCGAGAGATTGACAATTTGTAGTGAGTTAATATTGTCAATATTCATTGTGATTTGATTCCAATTTTCTGGATAGCCTACGAATTCTTTCCTTAAAACGATTATTATTATTATAATTCTGTTATTGAAAAGTTCTCACACCAACTATATTTCTTTTTTACTATGTAGACAAAGTCAAACAGCCTCAACTTTTAAGTAGTTACACTCAATCTATATTCTCTACTAAATCTCTACTTAAGAAATAAAACTTAAGAATTATTATGGATTTATTCAATGAAGGTTCCATCGTTCCCTTTGATTAAATTTTCATAAATTTTTCTTTACCTAAATAATCCCAAGGCACTGTGGGTCGTGTTCTATTAATTTTCAAGTAATCTTCGCAAATTCCTGATGAAAATGTTGTTCCAATGTTAAAGGTGCCAGTCTGAAAGAATTATGCATCGGAAGATTTTAATGTATACGTCTGATTAGGACTGCAATCTTCTGAACCACGATTGATTTATCTCGTCGCCCGTCTCGTGTGAATTAAACTTTTAGAACCTAGCGGAGGAGAAGATAGACCGAGGAGACCGAATTAAATCTCTGTGTGTAACTGGAATCGATAAGGTTAATTGTAGGTACTTCAACACCAGAAATGGAGAAATCACTCTTCTGCAGACGTGTGTGGAAAAGGTCGCGACAAGAGGCCCAACTTTGACCAAAGTTCAAACCAGCCAATTGGGACTAAACTGGCTTAAATTATTGGCGACGTTCTTAACCAGATCCAGACTGTTGATAAGTTACGAATCTCGCTTTATGAATTGTTAATTTTGCCAAGCCCTGCCATCACTCGTTAATTTCATTTGCAGGAATTGGTAGTTCTCATTAGAATTGCTTTTCTTTGTACATCAAAGGAAATTATGAAAATCGTTACTGTGCACGATGATTTGATTTTGAATATTCGCTAATGATTGCTTGGCGTAACTGCTATGTTCGTTCTCTTTTTATGAAAAAATATCATAATTAGCATTAGGGAAAAAAAAATCTCCTTGATGGTTCTTCTTGGACTTTCCTAATTAATAATCCAGCCCCGTATTCCCACTTACATCTTTCCTAATTTAGTAGTTTGAAATTAAATATTAATAAGTCCATCCCGCCCATTCCACGTTCTTTGTTTTATTAGCAGAATTTTGCATTTGAGCAAGATGAATATATAAATTATTAATATTAAAAATATGAATGTAAATTAAAAATTGAAAATGTTGATATTTAAATTCTATAAAATTTTGACACGAAGTTATTATTTCGTCTACTTTTGTTAGACATAATGATTACTAGTAAATTACTTTTATAAATCCATTTTATGAAATATGACATGTAGGCCTATAATCTTTTGTTTATTCAATGTGTAAACATGGCAAAGATATGAAAAAGATATATTTTTAAATAGCTTTAGCAATTTGCTTCTTTTAAATTAATAAGAAAAAGAAACCGATTCTTGCTGAACCAATTTTTATGAAACTTGGTATTATGTAATTTATGAGAAAATTCCAGAATATTAATTTAATTCAAGCTAAAATTGAATACGATTTGTGGAATTTTCCTTAGGACAACAATGCCTAGTAGTAAAAATGGGAAGAAAAGGGAATCTTTAGACTCAATTGCATTAAAATATGCCCTTAAGGCGATACATTTCTTTGATCCAGACAAAAATATTTCGTACAGAGAAAAATCGCAAACAATTGGTACGAATTGGTAATGTACGCCTATACTTAGCTTTCTTTTCATTTAATCTTCATTTTTATCCCTGGTTCAAGATATAGCATGGTTGTTCGGAGGTGCATGAGCTTATGGAATACCTTGGTCCACTATTAAGTTTTTCTTAAAAACGTTGTTGAGGTGAATTAATGGGTTATTTCCAAAATAAACATGTAATTTAAATAATTAATTGAGATAAAAATGCTCGCAAAAGTTCTGGAATTTATTAGAAGTGGTCAAGGCAAACATTCTCCCCAACTTTGCCTCTTGAAAATGCCTTTGTGCTTTTGACCACTCGATATTAATTTTATGTTTATTTTTTCTTTAGCTTGAAGAGAATTTCCAGTTCTCTTAATAAATAAAATTCAACAGAAAAACAAAGAACAAACAAATAGACAAATATCAACTCGCACTTAAAGAAGCAGTAATTCATTCATTTGGGTTGGAATCTAGAATATATTTCAAACCAGTTACTTCTCTTAACATAGACTTATAAACAATAAAATACTAAGGAAAAAAAATAAGAAGATTCCATTCTAATCAAGATATTAAAAAATAAAAAGAAAAAAAAATCCTCCAATTGTTGTGAAGCGATTATTTTTGAAATATTCATTAAATATTTTGCAGCCTTTATAGACACTGTTCGTTTTGGCTTTAGAGATATCATGTTTTAAGGTTTTGAGGTTTATTTTTTAAAAATACTTCTGTCAGCATGAAAGCTGTACATTCGACACTGACATGATTTTTCCTTTGCAACAATTTCCTGAATTGCCCAGAGGATGTTTGGTTTGCAAAGTTAAAGAAACTTTTCAAAAAGAATTATGAAGTTTTCGTAAAAATGAAAAAATATTGCGAAAATAATTTATATTAAATTTAATTATTTAAAGTCTCTTTTGCTGGAATGATTTTGCAAAGCAGAAAAATTGTAAAACATTCAGCAGACAAACATAAATAATTTAGACTGCTGACAAAAATAACTAAAAAAGTTAATCATAATATTAATTAATGAGAAAACCAGTTACTAGAGAGTAAAATGTGATACAACGTTGGCAACACTCGTTAATACTCATCGGAGAGGGAAAAGAGCCTCAGAAAAAAAATAATAAATAAAATAAATGCAATGTTTTATTATGATAACTGAAAACTTATACATTCGTGAAGGTTAAATTTCAGAAGTAGCTGTAGGTTTTGCCAGAAAGACCCCTTTTCATTTTGGTACATATTCAGTGTATAGTTTTCAAATTATGTGTGTGTATCCCTCTGTTTATCGCAACGGATCAAGAGCTGCCTGGCAAGTCTCACCGCTTCTGCAGCGAAGATGTAGCAATCTCTGTTGATCCAAGTGATAAACACATCTATCCTGCAGAATTCCTATATTTTCCGGCATGTCACCTTATCAGTTGAGCCTGAAGAAAGGATCAATTGTGATTCTCATTTGCAATCTGAATCCAAAGAAAGGATTCTGTAATGGCACACAATTTAATCACGGCAGAAGTTCTTTCGGAAAGCAATATAGGTGATATCGTCACTATATCCAAGATCTATTTTCAACCGAGTGATGTCAAGTTGAAGAGCAGTGAGATCCCAGTAATGCCTGCCGCAAGCCTTCCAATAAACACATTCATTTATGCTCCTAGCAATACATTCATTTTAATTTTCTATCAGTCGTATATATGACTGGCAAATACTCTAGTATTCTAATAATAGGCAAAAAGTTGTATGCCCAAAGGCGTATAGTATTTTCTCAGTATATCGCGGTAATTCAAAAAAACTAGATATTTTAGAAACCTGAAATAGATTAGCTTTATAAATGTTACTAAGTATGAAAATTTCATCCATAGATTCTACTAGCGTTGTATCCATACGATATACTATTCTAGTTACAGGTCGTTAACCCAAAATCATTAACTTCGAAAATCTTCACGGTACAATGGAAATAGTTACACCGAGACGTATTGTAAGTAATTGTAGGACGCATTGTAAGTAATTTGCTTCGAAAACTAAATCTTGTGAAAAATAAAATAATAAATTATAGGTATTATTTACTGATGAACTCTGTTTAAAAGAAAATGTTCCAAGTCAAAGATTCATTACAAGAAATCTAAATAAATACAACTTTATACTGTAACAAATAAAAATGTAATATACTTTATATTTGAATGATATTTCTAAGTAGGATTTTCCTCATTATCGGCTTCTCAGCTTATTTTCCATCCCAAACGCCATCCTTTATGTAAATGAAACGTATAAATAATACAATAGATCAACAGAGGTTTCAAAATATCTATGATATCAATAGATTGTACGTTATTGACAAACATAATAAATCCAATCTAGATTAGATCTAATCTGTGAATATCGCAACCGGCTGTGCGGAACACTAGCTTGAAGCTTAACCGGATAAAGGAGAGTTGGTGTTTGTGGATAATTGGTATAAATAGGACCATTAAGTGTGAAATACGTTAAATTAAAGAATACTGATTTCAAACTGCATGTGAAAATGACAGTTAATATAATGTTTACAAATATTTTATAGTCGATGTTATATCTAGCACACCATATAATGTATATAGACTATCGATAAATTTACATACCATCAATTAGTTAGTCGATTTATTTAGATTGTTCTAGATGATATAGGCGAATCTCAACCTTAGTTATAATGCACTTATTTCATCTTTGCCTATTTAATTTGCTAATGGAAATGTCAATGGACTGTTAATAACACTCATTTGTTAAAAAAATTTAATTTAGTTAGTCATTTCTCGTGATTTTCAATTGTTGAAAGTTCAAAATCACTCAGTTTTCCAGTATAATAACATTGCCTTCGAGGAGATATTTGTAAGACTCCTTCAATTTTCAGTTTACTATTAGATTAGTTAAGTGAAAGGATATAAATCTTAAAGGAAGATTTTTCGATATCTTAAATGCGTAAATCGTCATAAATGCATTTTTAAGAAAAATTATTATTATTTTCAAACTATTTTTTATTTATTTATTAAGAATTACTTTTTAGTTTCTTAGGAAGTAATACTTTTTCTGTGATTTTTTTTAATAAATTACTTAATATAGCTACCTAAAATTGATATGGCATAAAATACAAGTCAGTTTTAAATTTAAGTATGAATATGATATTATATTGCTTATAGTTATTATTTTAAAAAATAAAAAAATACCATGTTAAGAAAAAAGGTATATGCACATAGCTTCAATTTCTGTCAATGTCACAGTTCTTTAGCAGTTCTTTAACCTTAATAATACTGGTTATTTGTAGATTTTGAGAAAAAAAAATATTTTTTTCGAAATTGTTATTTCAAAACAAGAAAGTGAAATTTTATTTTTAGTGAGATTCTTTTTTACGGTTCTTATTTTTTGTTTATGTTAAAAATACGTTTTATTTATTGCCCTGAAAGATAATTAAGAAAAGTTTGAAGCAATGTTCACTTATTTGCAACTGATATATTCCTTGTATTTGAAGAATGACGAATTTTCGATATTAAAAATAGATTTGAAGTTATTTATAATGTCGACAAGCTGCGCTCATCAACTATCAACTTTTACTGGTTTTTAACTCAGGTGTTCGTTGGACTGACAATATAAATTTATCAGGCCTAAAATAGGTTTGGTAACAGAACTGCAAACTCAGCAGACTGTGATCAAGATTAGAAAGCAATTTCATGCTTATCAGTTTTGTTGTGCAGAAGTTGGGTGCTATCTTTCGAAATGCCTGTAAGTCATGCATCGGACTTATTTATTACATAAGAGGGCGAAAAGGTCGATTACATGTTAATGGTTCGGAAGCATCCGGTCGGTGTAATGAAGTAGTTTCTGCCTATCAATCTACCGGCAACAACTGGTGCCTCTTTAAAAGCAGTCGAGGCCAACCGGTAGCGAGGTCCATTGCCATGCAACGCGTGTCCGCCAAGGTAATGCTTGTGCCGTCCTACACTTCCGAAGACCACTTCCGAGATGTTGGGAAGTTGTCGTATTCCTCCGCATTCTAATCAGACCACCCGAAATCCCGTAGAACCAAACGAAGCCAAATGCACTTTAGAGACAAAGATTAGTGGATTGGAAACTTAGGAGTCGTAGATCTCTCCATGATTTGTCTTGTGGTTTCCCTCTCTTTTCTCTATCGTAGTGACATAGTATTTGTTCGCGTTGTCACTGTCAAATAGTCGGTAGTACCAATTTGCCAACCTCCGGCTGGATTTAAAACGTGCATTTTAAGCCGACATGTTGGCATAATCTCTCCCCCGTTTTTGCTTTATACCCACATCTCCCCGAAAACTCATTTGGTTGGAAGCGTTAGCATCTTTAAGAGATAAGAAAACTTATGCCAGAAAAGGAAAGTAATTTTCAGTAAGAGGTTTTTCAGGGAAACATGGAAAAATACGCAGAATCTCATTATTGTTGGGTATTTCTTCACTCGCTTTTCCTAATTGCATTTAACCGTTAGTTAAAAAATTATAAAATGAAAGATGCTTTCAATTAGTTGCCTACAATGTCTCCGCTTTTTAATGGTGCCTTTGGGAAGTTAAAATGCATTTCTATATTTTCCATTTGACTAAATAGGTCTCCTGAAACTCTAGTAGTGAGTTGTTGTACAATACAATTAAGTGAGCAGTTCCCAAACAGAAAAAGTACTTAAAGTCGGAAGAATTCTCGAATGAAACGAAAATTTGATTGGAAAGTAATTTAATATCTAATATTTCAATTAAACGATTATAATAAATTATGTTTACAATCTAATTTCTCATATTTACTCACGAGGAAAAATTGCATGAACTGTATAAGTTTCTTATAAAATCGCTATGAACTGTAAAGGAAAAGCAAGTACTTACGAAAGTATAACCTACGTACAGCAGCATTCCAACAGCAGAAACAGAAAGTGTTTCACTTACGAATTAGTTTGGTTGTACTTTACAGTCCATGAAATTTCATATGATATAATAAGTAGCAAGTTAAAGTGACAAATACAAAATCCTGAAAATGCTTTCAATAAATGCACAAATTTCAATTTTGGTGAAATTAAACATTATTCTTACGAAAATAAAAGAGCAAAGAAACCTCTTTTTCAATCTCTGACTCTTTACCGTGTCTTTTTTATTTGTAAAACCAATATTTTAAAAACAATTTTTTTTCATCATTTAATACTATAGATGATATTTGAAAAAAAATATTACAAGAATACATTGTGAGGATTCGTTTGGAAACTTAATTAATAATCATTACTCTTTATATAAGCTTCTTTAATATATCCTGTAAATAATATACTCCTAGAAATCCTTAATATACCAACTCTCCTTTAATTTCCAGGATATTTTATTCTTGTTTGAGAGGGACTTCTTCAAGTGAAACCAGAGGACAAGATTACAAATAAGATTACAAATAATTTAAAAGAAATAAGATTAGGATTACGAATAAGTACGAAAATAAAACAATTTCGTATTCAAACAAACACATGATCATTATCGTTTTATAACTCATTAATTATTAATCATTAGTCTTCTTCAAAGAGTTAAAATAATTACTAATAACACTATATAGTTTTTGCTCCTTTAGGAAACGACAAAAGTAACATAGTAGTTCAAAGAATTTTTCTGACTATAAAGTAATACGTATTTTCTGCTTCTACTTTCTAGTAGTTTTCGTAACATCTTTTAGGTTCATACTCTTAGTATTTCAATAAAAAGCTATTCTACATGTAGTTTATAACGGATTTCAACAACTTCCAGAAAAAAGATAAATTATTGTTACTCAAATTATTGCAGTATTGCGATACTAATTTCAAATTAACGATTAAGGCATTTGGATGAAAGAAACAAGTCTGCAAATGTAAGTACTTTGTGCTAAACTTAATTTATAGATCGAAACCACAAGTGAAAAAAAAAACATATTATTATTATTAATTTGAAATTATTCTGAAAACAGTGAAAACAACGTTAATATTTGTTATTATTTAGTGAATCCATGACAAACTCTTGTCCATAGGTGAAGATTGCAATTGTTTTGATTTAACTTTTATAAATAACTTACGCGTTGCTACTGAAACAATCTTCAACAAATCTCGTTATTAATATGTAAACATTTTGTTGTCAATTTGGCATGTCTCCTTAATTTTGTCAACCCGAATTATTCATTGCTATTTTAAGCATATCAAATGAGGAAAGCCCGATATTTAATTCAGTAATGGATGTGATTTACATAACTCCTTTAGAATACATATTAATACCTTAATTCAGTAAAACATTATGATATCGAATTTTTAATTTATTTAAAATGTCACTATTCATTTTAAATAATAAAACGGGAAAATAATTTGATGAAAACAACGTTTGGCGACCTCGCACATGAAAGCTGTAAGAGAGAGGGAGAGCGACTGCCGTCATCATGTGTGTACAACCCAGACTACAAATTGAGCAAACGTGAATCACATCTTATTGGAACCCTTATGACTTAACTACTTTCTGCACCGGTCTCGTGATAATTCATAATAAATAGTATTCTCAAAAGCTTACAGTCATTCTGAGTAATTTTATTCAGTTCGGAATCGGGCGGTAATCGTTTACCACATTGCGTTGTGGCCTCATTATCCAGGTTCGAATCCTGGTCACGGCATGGCTTCTTATATTTTGTTTTTCTCTTTTGATTTCTTTTAATTCTTTTATGCTTTTGCTTAATTATATTTAATATTTTCTATCTCTCTCCATTCCCAACTAGATCACATTTTGTGATCCGCTTTATCTACCGTAGATAGAAATATGAAACCATGGCCACATTACAAATCCAAAAGTGTGAAAAATCATGTTTTATAAATTTACAAATATAAGTTTTATAAGAATGATTTGAAACTTTGACTAATGCCCAACGTTAGAAATTATAAAATTTTTGTTTGGCGCTTTTATTATGACTTTCTTATTACTTTTTCTGTTTTAAATATCTTCAATCTTAACTTGTATATATATATATATATATATATTTATTATGCAAATTTTCGGAAGTTATTCTAACAGTGCGCGAATATACTCAAATCCCGGCTTTTCGCTAGTTTATATTTTTTTTACCTATATTTCATTTTCTGCATTTCGCCAGTTAAAATTATTTGATATGGCTTCCTTGATTTCTATCTCAGTTTTTACGAATTTCAAAAACAATTAGAATTGGCTTAAGTCACCGTTCTTTCCTGTTGAGAACCACATATATAATCTAAAATTAGTAAGTTATTTGGAATTGGTTACAGTGTAAATCATAAATCAAAAATATAAAAAAAAAATGGAAGACACTGAAGGGTTTCCAAAATATAGAAATTATTTTCTATAGAATTTGACGAAATGAAAGTAAAACTGAGAAATTCAAAAAACAACGTAATGTCTGATCATTAAAATATTCCAGTATTGATTTTTTTGTTCTAATATGAAAACTTGAAAAATCGCAGTTTTGTTAAATTATAAAACTGAATAGAAAAAAAATCTCTCTTCAAATTTTCCATTTGCTTAAAATTGGAATTGGTTGCACAAATGAAATAAATTGTTAGTAAATATGTCTTAAAAGTTTTAAGAAGATCACTCACTAAATCAAGTTACTAGGAGATATTTCTAATAGAGACAAAGACATATAAAACACAAACTCACACATAGATAATTATCAGTGATTTTAAGAGCGTAGCAAAAAACATGAAATAAAGCAAAAAACATGAAATTAAGCAAAAAACAAGAAATTAAGCAAAAAACATAAAATAAGCAAAAAACATGAAATTAAGCGAAAAACAAGAAATTAAGCGAAAAACAAGAAATTAAACAAAAAAACATGAAATTAAACAAAAAACATGAAATTAAACAAAAAACATGAAATTAGGCAATAAAAACATGAAATTTAAGTTGGCTTCATATTAACTCTGAAAACAAAAGGTGTCAATAATTTGATAATTAGTTTACAAACTAAAAAATTTCGAAGATGTACTTATAAAAAAAGTGAACTTAAGATTAAAATGCTTTCTTACACACAAGTGTATGCAAATGTTCTGGTGCATCACGAAATTTATAAAAATGAATCCTTGGACGACCACGATTCAAATGAAAAATTGATCCAGCTATGCGTATAATTTTATTCAATTTCTAATCTAAATTTTTTTGTTAGATATTCTAGAAATTCTGTAAAACAATCACTGAAGCTACGTTCGGAAGAATAATCAAAACATATCCGACTAATTTCCTTCTTTTTTTTCATCTTAAACTTTTTTTTTTGTCAATTTCCTGATGAAAATTTGAAAAGGCGGTGAAGCTGCGCCTTAATAAATAAATTTATAGACTGCTTCAAGTTCAGAATATAATTCAAACACATTAAAATGAGCTTAACATTTGGCGAATTTCCCACTAAATAAATTTTGCAAAGAAAACACTAGAATTTTAGTAGACTACTAGATATCTTTTAAGAAAAGGGAATTTGAAATGAAAATAAAGGGTAAAAAAAGTTGACTGAAATATAATATTAATTACCATATCATTACCTAAATTTAAGAGAGAAAATTAAGTCTTTTAGCTGGTCTTTTTAAGGTTCTCTTTAGTGAATAATTGCGCTTGAACTTCGCTTTAGGTAGCAGCACAGTGAGTTATTTTTGCAACAGCAGGCACTTTCACCTTATAATTCAAATTTTTATAATTTTGTATAAAAATGTCTGATTTCCGATATATTAAAGTCTCAAGCACTTTGTTCTTTAGTTAGTACTTTAACTTTCTTTTCTTTTTTTGATTTTATACCTAACAATTGAAGTTGAAGTTGCAGAGGGATATTGAAATATTCTGAAATTTATTGAATTTAAGTCAAATTTCTACAGATTGTCATAATTTTTTTAATTGTTTTGATTATTACATTTAAATTAAAGATTATTAGTAAACTATTAAAGATGCTTGTATACAATTATTGTCAATGGCTTTAGAAAAACTCATAGTTTAATTTTATTTGATGGGCTGATAATAAACCTTTATTTACTTAGCCTATATTGACTTTTGTAAATTTGTATTCTAATTTTGCCACTAATTTAAAGTTGTACTACAGGAAACTTTACATGACATTTGAATCAGTATCAAACATGACAGAGAAATGTCGAATTTTAAAATTCATTTTAGAAAACATTTTAGAAGTTGGAATTTTTTGGACACGGTACTATAAAAATCTATCTAATGTATATTTTATTAAATTAAAGAAGTTTTACAATAACTGTAGGAAAGTTTTCCTGTAAATCTTACAGAAATAACAATTAGTAGATGTACGACATTTCATATAATTCAGCTGAATTTTAATCTTTTCTATATTTATGATAAATACATTATTATTATTATTTTTATTATTATTAGTACTCTTCACTGCCAACACAGAACCACTAATTGCAAACAATATTATTCAAGAAAATTTCAACATTCTCCAAAAATGGATGCATGATAACAAATTAACAATAAATAAAGACAAAACAAAATGCATGATCATCAGACCAAGAAAACAAGCAACAAACTTCCATCCAAGAATACATTTTCATTCACATTTATGTCTACACAAACAAACCAACATTTGCAACACTTGTTCTATAATTGATATTGTAAATGATTTTAAATATTTGGGAATTACTATAAATAACTTATTTACATGGAATACCCAAATAAATATTATATATAAAAAACTAAACTCAACAAACTATATTATTCTACCACTAAAAACTAAAATTCTGATCTATTATGCTTTATTCGACTCGCTTTTAAATTATGGAGTAAACATATGGGCCAATACAAACGAAATTAATCTGGAAAGTTTAAAAATCCTTCAAACTAAAGTATTAAAATTAATCTTTTCTAAGAAAATCTGGAAAAATACTCAAAAAAGAAATAATCTACTAAGTACGGAATATTATATCCAAAACAAAAGTTTTTATATAATATAATACTTCAAAATTACTATGAAGTATGGAAGATAAAAAACAACAATATACAAAACTACAATTAAAGGAAAGAAAGTAACATTAAATTAACCTATCCATATATAAACAATAATTACGGTTCAAGAAATATAAATTACAATATAGAAAGGTTTCTAAATAACATGAATATAAATATATTTGATGATTATCAAAATATCTCAATTGTAAAACGAAAGTTAAAAAAATGGATAATAGAAAATATTTAATCTCATCACTATTGTCAAAATCTGTTCAGTCCTTTCAATTTATACTTTATCTATAAGTATACTGTTACTATAAATCATATGTTGATACACTGATGTAAAATCTATTCATACAAATATCATGAACTACTTTAAAATAATAAATGATTGTAAGAATATTATTGGTGATCATATCATAACTGTTGTAAAAATTATAGTTGGATAATGATATCATATATTAATTGTTAATACTATTGCTTTTTTTGTAGATCAAACATAATTTTGTTTTTATCTAATGGCCAGAACTCGTTGATAGGGACTCCTTATGTCCCTAACGAGACTGTACTGTATTAACCTTTTAAAGAAATAAAAAAAAAATTATTACTACATTTGTAGTATATCTATATTCAGAACTTGTTGATAGGAATTTGTCATTCCTAACGTGACTGTAACTTTTGTATTTAGAATCAAAATAAAAAAAAATAAAATTATTATTATTATATATTATTATTATTATTACTCTTTAATATGTAAGATCTAACATCACCTTGCATGGCTTTAACTTAAGCTGTAGACTTAAATTTATCAGAATATTTCTTTATTTTTCTTATTAATCAAATAATCGACTAGTTTTAATTAGAACTGATTCGCGATACCATTATTAATTTGGGTTATACATCAGGATTAGAATTTTATGTTTTTCAGTGTTATTAAACTTGTGAATCAGAATCTCGTAATAATAAATTTTTAACGTTGATTGCCAATGTAATGAAGTCAGCTTCAAATCTTGAATTGCCTATTTCTAACCTCGAACACATCTACTTAAATCATTAAGACTGTTTTAATTCACTCCCTATGAATAATTTAGGACGGTGAATGATTACGTTCCGAACGTAACTTTGTGGATGTAATGCAAATGCTAAATTCGAAGAAGAAACGCAAAGTGCGGGTTTCTCTTCGAGCAACCGGAAATCGTTGTCTCTATCCAGTTACAGCGAGACCGAAACGATTAGTCATTTCATTTTGTTCAGGCAAAATAAGCTCTCATTGCGGTCAGTGAAAAGACGTAATACTAACTGAAACGATGAGATTCGTGTTTGTCTGTTTGACCGTGTGGAGTCGCTGTTGTCACTTCGCGTTACGTTTGCCGTCTGCCGTCACAAATTTACAGAGGTCGCGAATTTTCTGATCATGCATTCAGTGAATGGTATTCAATGGAATTTAAGCGAAAGTAATGTTGAAAATCATCTTTTTTTTCCTCTTCTCTTCTTATTATCTTGGTAATTGAAATGTTCCTAAGGAAATTGAAAGCGAAATTAGAAAGCCTGTCAATTTGGCGGAAATGCAGATTCATTTTGATTTAGACTTACAAATTACAGATTCAATTTGACATGACGATTTTCATTTTAGTTTTCTTTAAAAACGATGAACCGTTTTTCGCACTACGTTTCACATTGAATTTTGTTTGAAGCCATTTCGCCATTTATGTTGATATAAGAAACTAATGGAATAGATTATTGAATTTTTTGTGCTGTGGGAATCCGAGTTGTTCATCTAATGAACACGGCTTTTTATGGAAAATAAACAATATGTAATGAAATGTCGAAAGCGGAGGATGAATACTTCTTGATTGCATTGTTTGCTTTGCTACTCAGATCTGATTAGAAATAGAACACAATTTAACGACATTCAATGAACTAATATATAAAGTTAGGACAATTGTTTTGGAGTTCAACGTTTCTTTTTCAGATAAAAAGTAAGCTTCCACTGAAATACAATCTTTTTGGAATTTCCTTCAATCGTTGCTATAAAAATTCAAACTAAAATAAAATTCATCAAACTTCAAATGCCTCTTTGCAGTTTGAGGCTATTAGCTTGACAATTAGATCAAATTTATTTGTAAGTCCTTTAATAATTATATAGAAACATTGTTTAAAAAAATATAGTTCATGGAAATATAGCCCCTGCTTATAACTACAGTAGAGCCCCGATTATCCGCGAGTGCCGCGAAAAAAATTTTCAATTACGAACCTCAAGAAAACCAATTTTAATCCAAGCCAACAACAGGGAAAATACAATAGGCCCTACAGTGCGAAGGTCGGAAATTACTGACAGGTTTATTGTGCGTCGTAATCCTATAGGCCTTCTCGGAATTTGTGGATGAGTGGCAGGCTCTTGCTCTGCAGAAAGGTTTCTGCTGTACTGTACATATTTTGAAAGTTTTGCATATCATGTTTTTTTGTATAATAACACGTAGTTTTTATGCTGAAATATTTTTTTTGGTGTTTACACCTCATTTTTAGTCTTTTTTCGGGTTATCCGCGATTTTTACTATCCGCGGTACCCTTGCCACCCAATTCCGCGGATAATCGGGGCTCTAATGTATATACATTTTTTTCCTTCGCAAACTATGCTTAGAAACAATGTAATGAGATATTAGTGAAGTTCAAAACAAACATGGCAGAATTCCCCTCAATTCGCTTCGAATGGCGAATTTACCAAATTTAAATAACCCTATGTTTCCGAATGTAATAAAATATCCTTTATAGAATCTTCCAATGCCTTTCCAGTTATTTTTAACACTTCCTATGTCACTGGCAATATTCGGAACAATAGAAAATATTAAAATTACAGAAATAGAAAGCAGTCCAGAATTACAATGAAAACTTGTAAACAAGTTTGTATGTAATCATATTTGCAGTACATAGTTTATTTTACAAATTTTATTTTTTACTTGAAATATAAGATTTTGTTACTTTGGAAAGGATGTCAAAATAATGGAATATAGATGTTAAGATTTCAAAAACGGCTTTAGGAACTTAGATTTCTTGAATATCCTTCACTTTTCATGAAATGTTTTTCACATTATTCTTCAGATCAACCTTGTTATTAAAATGGATGTTTTTTTACTTAATTGTTGTGTTCATTGATTCTGTTTTTGTCTTTTCGAAAGGGTAAATATCATAATTCTAATGTGCAGTTAAATGTAAAGAAAAGAAAGAAAAATGATATTAAGCTAAAAAATGATCAAGGTAAAAACTTTCTGTAACAGTTTTATCAGAAAACAGGGTGTTTTGTATGTTTTATAGCTCCTGCATTGTTTCAAGACATGAATAGAAATTAAGAGAACAGATACTTCCCTGTCTTGTTTAATAATGTTTAAAAAGTATTTTGTTAAAGTTTGGTGTACGTTGCTCTGTTTTCTTCTCCGAAAGCATTTCTGAACGCCGATTACTTACCACTGTTGAAAAACACCTCTATATTAAAAACAGGAAAGATTATAACATTAAGAAAAATATAGCGAAAGGTTCAGTCAATAGTGATACGAAGAACATATTATTCATTAATAGCATGCCTTTTAACTTCAACATAAAGTAACTTAAATTATATGATTAAATTTGTTAAAATATTTTCAATAATGTATGTTAATAAGTTATTTTTATCTACTTTATGCTACTTTCAAATAGCAATAAATTTTCTAACATTTTAGAAGTACATTTAGAAGTATTTAAAACAAAAAATATAGGGAGTGATGAATAGTATCTTGCATCTTTAATATTTCATTTTATCGGTGAGTAAGTAGGAGTGAAATTTTGTAGGAAAATTTTTTCAATTTACCTTAATGTCTGGAGATTATTAAATACTTTGAACTGTTGAATATCCCTACAAATTTCTTTTTATAAAATCGTCCGACTTCATTGAGCTTCAGATGTTTTTAAAAAAAAAGCGTAAAAAAAAATAATAGATTTTCAAAATATCTTTAAAAGAAAAGAAAAGAAAAACAAATAAACGAGAAGGATTTAATTTATTTTTCAAAATCCAATCTATTTTGAACTTTCATGTCATATTTCTTTTAGAATTGGAAATCACGTTCACAAATTGAAAAATTGTAGAGTACTTCAAAACAAAGAAACACAAATATATAATTTAGATTCTTTTATTGGAAATTGTTTATTTAATCTGTGGAATGAAAGAAAGTAAATTAAATCACATTATTGTTAAATGTTGAGCTTTTGACCTTTCAAAAATATATAACGATTTACTTATGTAATAAAAAGAAACCAAAAATTATCTAAAAGCTAAAATATCTAATAACAGCTAATTACATCTATTAAGAGCTAGTTTGATAAATTATTGAGCTCATTATATAATTTGTTCACATCAGCCTAGTTTTTGAGAAACTTACTAAATTTTCAACTTTAGTTTTGAATAAATCAACTCTAGTAGGTAATTATTTGCGATAGCTAATTTAGCAAACATTATAAATTCGCAAGCTCCCACATTTTTTTTATTCCGAAATTAATAGATGACGTAATATAGATTCCTTTAAATGAAAAGTTGTTCTATATCTGTAACAAAAAAAGAATTTGAGACTTCAAGCTGATTCGGGAGTATGTCTTGACGTGAGGCATTTTGATCAAGCCACCAAGAAACGAAGTAAAAGGGCACTAAAATCTTCCACATGTTGTTTGGTCTTCCCTAATGGCAAATGTCACTTCGGAGTTACCCGGCCTCACTAGAGACCCAAAAATTCTAAGAGACACATTGTCATTGTTCTCCGAGATTCTTGTCGTAAAAACTCGTCTGGTTTTACTATCAGACATAAATAGCACTCTAAGACAGAATTATACTTCAACATCATGTGTTATTTATATCGTCTGGGTATTTTTTTTATTTTTATTACTTAGGACTTTTAGGAACATAGAATTTTATCTGATAACTACCAATTATGATAACATTTCAAGGTAAGAAAATCGGTATTTTAAAAATAACCAATATGTGGTTCCAGAAACAAAACATTGAACCGAATTAAAGAAAATACGTTTTGACTTGCCAGTCTCTTTGGTAAATCAATCTTCGCTTAAAAGATGTGCACCGAATATCGTATCAACTGTATATTTGTATTATAGGTTGGAAGACTGATATAAATACTAAAAGATGGTCAAAATTACGAATGTAATTTATCGTCGTATTTTAAAAGAGAAGCAGAACGTTTCAACTTTATCTGAGGTTATCAACTGTGATACTCGGTGAGAAGGGTTTAAATAATGCTTTACGACGCAGTTAGAGAGTTCATGGTTAATAGTGGTGGTGTTGTCAATATGCCAATATTCTCACAAGGTGAGAGAGAACTTATTTGTGGCCTGATCTATTACATGAGACTTTTCAAAATTAGGGGTGTGGTTAGTAGATTTACTATGCAGAAATAAGCTGGATTTGAATACATCCTTGTTTTTAAAGTTGGATTGGTGCTTTATTCTTTTTAATAAGGTTTGGGTAGTAAAACCTAAGTATTCCTTATCGTAAATCCAGTAACAAGAAGGACTTTTCACTTTCACTTTTCTACCAATATAGTATACCGCAATCCTCTGTAATAATTGCAATAAGTTATTTTGTTATTTGCCTTTCTTGTTTTCTAATGAGAACTTTTCCAAGTCATTTTTTCTGCTAATAGTACAAGATCTTCATTTTTTAGATCACCGACATTATATAATCACATATTAGATAAATACGAATCTATTAAGGAAGGTAAACATCGTTCGTTTATCTCGTCAGAATGTATCTACAAGCCGAAATCAACCAGCTCGAATATTTGTAATAAATACAATGAATTTCTATGAATGTCATATGTAAATTATAATCAACATATGAAATTGCTCATGCATCCAAACTATACCCGTACTATACATAATACTTTAAAATATCAGCACTGATTCTAGAGCAGTAAAGCAATGTATGTCTTACTATTAATAATTGTGTTTAGTATAATTTCGTTGTTTTACACTTCTTTAAAAAATAATCAATTTCTTATAAAAGCTCTGGAGTGTGTTCTTATTTCATCATTATCATTGAAGGAACATCTAGATCAATTAGGTTTTCTGAACACAACAGTAATTCGAAGTGTTCAAATTTTATTTACATTTCATTTTGAGCTTAAACTGCTTCTACATTGTGTTGGACAGAAGTAGTAAATACAACCTTTTGGTTTCTAAATAATATCAAGAAACTAAATAACAGGGCAATAAATTGCTGGTTTTTCTTATATACTGGTATCCCTTTTCCAAATTTTTGGTATGTATGGAAGCAGTAGAGAAAAGTCAGCATATGAGACTTATTTTTTTCAGAAATTTAAATATATTCTTTCAGTTGAAACGTCTAAAGATTTTTGTTTCATGGAAATAGTTTTATTTAATCATTAGCCGGTTACTGTCGCTTCGCTCCGGAACTCTTGTATACATAGCGTAAAAAAAAAGAAAAAAAATATTTATTTAGCAAATATCGACATCGGAAAATATACGAGTTCGCAGCAGCCTTCCCGGATAGCTCAGATCTATTGCGGGTTGGCCGCCACACACTTTATGGTCTTTTAAAGCAAAAATATAACTCCTCTTTATTCCCTATCCCGTGGGAATTTCGAATAAAATCCGACCTTATTGCTTGTCTACATCATAAAGGGAACCTCAGTGCAAAATTTCAGCTTTCTAGGTCCAAGGGTTTAGGCTGGGCGTTGATGAGTCAGTGAGTGAGTGAGTCAGGACTTTTCTTGTTATATATACGGATTAAATAAAAAATTTCTGTGATTTTCCCTTACATAGTTTTTCCAATGTTTAATTGAAAGTTTTTCTTTTTGAAGTTCTTCGTGCTTTTAAAGTTCAAAGAATTCTTTTTGGGGATGTTCTTGTTTTCCTTTGGTGAAGAGTCTAAATTTTCATTAACTTTTTTTAAATGTTGTTTTCTAATCTCATTTAATCTGAACTTTTCCAGAATTTAATCAGTAACTATTCCAAAGAGTTTAGTAATGTTGCCAAGAATTCTGCTGAATTACACACAAGATACTGGACGAGTTGGGAGATTTTGAATCAACTTGAAAGTTCGTTTGCATAAATGCATTGAATATTCAGCATCTAAGGTTGAACCAAACCTGTCTGCTGTGGTGATGGGTTGTTTTGGGGGCGTGAATAGAAAATCAAGATGTTGAAGTGAAACATCGACAGGGATGGCTTGCCAGTCTTCCAGCAATTGTAACGACACCACCAGCTAAGCATCCACCATTCAGAGTGCTTTGGCTTCTGTTGAAATTAAGTGGGAAGGTGACAGTAGAAAAGTTTTCAAGCTTTGGCAGCATTGAACGCGCTCATGCTTTTTGAGTTTTGGATCAGATCCCAGAGGCTCCGTGAAAGGCTTGCCTCTCAAGTCCATCTCCCACCGGAAATTTAGGAATTATCCATTGATGCAGAACACCATGAAGTATGGCAGAATTAAACGTGCAAAGTCGAAGTGGAGGTGGAGATAAATCTGCCTGCTGTATAGCTAAATTGCCCGGGATTGAGGAGCCAGTCGCGTGAAAATGGTCACATCATTAGAGTCGGTCGTGAAATGGGAAAAAGGTTAAAGGTTGCACCCAATCGTGTTTGGTCGGCAGAAGATTAGAACCGCCAATGAAGGTTTTATAGGAAGGGAGACGGCTGTGCACCCACTGAGGTCCCGCCACTCCCAACGCAGGGGGTCGAACGCTATAAGTGTATAAGAAAAAAAATAGGCGCTCTTCTGCGCAACGCGCAGAGGCGTCGAACACCCATCGTAAATCTCTGATTTATTGGCAAAGGAATAAGCTCGGAACACAATATCTAAACGCCGTTGAGAAGAAATATGGGATGGCCCGACCAATAACTCGCCCGCCATGGATCCTCATTGCCATCGATCGCTGTTCGAAGCTCCAGGAACGCAATGGAGCTGGACTCGCCGGAGGGGGCCTCACCTCTTCCTCTCAACCTCACGTTCGGTCTGAACTACGAGAACCCCGTTTCGTGCGGTATTATGGGTCTTTGGAGGCTTCGTTCAAGAGAGAGCGGCGAGGTAAAAATAAGCCTATCTCACAAGGAAACTAAAGGGAGGGTTCGGAGGGGAAATTGACGGCTATTTGAAAGACACTAAACCTTATGTATTAGGTATTAGGTCAGTATAATCGAATGTGATGAGACACTTCCCACGCCTACCAACTATACTTTAAATTTTCAACCTGTCTTCGAATTTAGCAATAACTCTTTTTCAATACGTCCTCAATGCCAAAGTTAGCTTCTGCTGTAATTTACGAATCTTCTTGTGAAATTTATCTGCTTAATTAATGCTTGCTGTTTAAGTAGCTCTTATCATACATCTCAAGAAACTTGAAAGGCCAGTAAGTGAGTCAAATATTCAGTTGAGGTCTGTTAGATGGATTTTGATATTTGATACTACATCAAAAATTAACAACGTTAAATTATAAGCAATAAATCAAAATAAAACATGTTTTTACAGAAGAAACCGCTGGCTTTTGAAATCGGCAGGTTTTAGAAAATATTTACAATACAAACTCTTCGATAACAGTTTCGATTGTTGCTCTATAATGTTTATTACATTACAAATTTATTATATCGCAAGCTATCATCATTGGATCTCCATAATTGTCTAATAAGTCAACATAATAGAGCTTTTCGAAATAATATGAAGTCAGATTACATGAAGAAACATTACGTTTTGATAATAACTAAAAGTTTTTCATGTAATACTTAAATATGTTATGAAACAAAGTTTTTATTAAAGACAAGGCAACGTTTTCGAATGTGTGCTGGAAAAACATGCTTTAATCAAATGATTCTTTTGACTTTGTACTTGTTCACATTCTTTGTACGTATTAAAGAATGTGAAAGTTTTTAAAATAAAAATTAGAGAATTACTAATGATTATTAAAAACTTAATTTCTAAAAATGTATTTCAGTCTTTTTGATTTCTAAAAATGTAGATTAAAAATGTGTGTATAGCTTAAAAAAAGTGGTTTAAGTAACTTTACCTGCAAGTTTTTTAATCTTAATTCTGCTAAATTAAATACTTATAAGCAAACACTGAATACAACACTAAATATACATTACAGATTTAATTTGGCAAAGAAAAAGATAATTAAGGTTTCCAAATTCTTCTTTCAACTTCTTCCTTTTCATCTTTGTTTATTAATCAAAAAGAAAACACCACATCTCCATAACATGTAGTTTATTTAAAAACTTTAACGGAATTTTCGGGATTATGATACGTCATCCCTTCTTCAAGCGAAATGTAACAATTAATTAGTTTTTTGGAATAACCAATAAGGACGTCTCAGATATTGCAGAACATTGTATTAATAAAGGGCATGTTATGAAGGACTATGTTAAAATTTTATATAAGGAAACAGATTTAAGTCTAAGAAAAATATTAGAGAGTTGTGTAATAAAATGTACAAAAGGAACTAATTTTAATAGATATGAAGGGGCTAAAGTAGACCCTTCTACGATTATATTAGTAAAGGACTTAATTAAAAAAGATGTAAAAAAAGTGATTAATATTGATGAATTTAATTATTGAAATGTTTTTTGATTATTGGATTGTTAATTTAAAGGATTCAAAATATCTAAGTTATCTTATTGTAAACAAGAATTGATGTATCTATGTGTCATGTTGTTAGTTCATTTGGATTATTTGTTTTTTCAAAAATTGTAAAGTAATGTAAAAGCATAATTGCTACTTCATATTGTTAAAAACAATTGTAAATTATTTCAACATGGTGTTCATGTTTATCACTAGTTTGCATTGTTGGTTATTCCAAAAAACTAATTTATTGTTACATTTCGCTTGAAGAAGGGATGACGGATCATAATCCCGAAAATTCCGTTAAAGTTTTTAAATAAACTACATGTTATGGAGATGTGGTGTTTTCTTTTTGATAATTAAGGTTTTCCAGGGAAGTGTAATAGGATTGTCAATTTCAAAGAAAATATTACGTGCACTGATATACAGAATTATTATCTGTCCGAAGAGAAAATAAAATCAAGAGAAGTTCTCAAATTTGATTTGTTTATTCTTGTTGATTGCGCTTCTAAAAGTGAAAGAAGTGAAATCAACCAAACATAAAGCATAAATGAGTAACATTCTCCGGATACTTACGATGCAGGGAAGTTCAAACAAACACGGCAGAAAAAACATAAAATTACTGTTGCTGTTGTTAACTGGTGTTGAGTATCCTAAGATTTCAGAACATTTCACACTTGTATGGTTGGTAATTTGCTGTACATTGCGAAATGAGAAATATACAAACTTACTAAAACGCTTATGTTTTATGTATTAAATTTTTATATAATATAAACTAATATTTATTATTAATATTAGGTGAAATTTAAAAGCGCAGTTTTTTGAAAAGAAAATACCTTATTCATTTTATTAATGCACTTTTTTAGTTAACGATGTTGAATTGTTATACATACAATCGAAAAACAATATGGTTTATAAGATTAAAATATCCCTCAATAGTAATATTCCTACATAAGGATTCCTGAAAAATAACTACAAAAAAAAAAGTAAAAAGCTAGAATAAGTACTTCATATTCCCTTTTCTGAAATCTGGCTGATCAATTCTAAAACTATATTCAATGCTATATTCTTACTCTCTCCAAAATAACGAATCTTTATAATTTTCTCAAAGTTTCAACAGTTTTGAAACTTTTTTTAGTTAGTTCAAACTATAATTTTTTTACTGTCATTGTACACGATATTGGCCTTAATAAATGTCCAAAAAGCAAGTATTCCTTTCTCAACTCCGTGTACACACGTTCAGCAATTGAAATGCCGATTGATCAAATAAAGACTCTGGTCCTGATTGTTGATGTCAGGATTCCTATAAAAAAAAATTACTTTTTCCTTAAGATTTATTTCACAAACAATTTTATTTGATAAAGACATTTAAGAGCATTTGATTATAATAAAGTTTGCTGAATAGACCTTCCATTCTGATATTCTGTTTATATATTATAAAATATAATGTTCATTAGTAAACAATAATAAAATATTTCTGTGTAGTTATTTCGTATTCGTAAGTGTTAATAGACTTCCCTTTCTGTATGTTTATTATCAACGATCAAAATATCAAAGGTTCAGTTACTTTATGGTTTCCATTAAATCCAATGCAGAAAATGGCGTAAATTGAAGAGTGGCTTTTGACAACCGCCTGAAGGCATCTAACCAATGAATTTAATTTCCTATACCTTTTAAATTAGTTCAAAATCATATTTTCATTCACACTTCAATGATCGATGTAATTGTAATGAGTCAAAAGAGTTTGTCATTTACTCAATTTCGAGTTTTTTTCTCTCAGTTTATTAGAAAGCGATTATTTAGTGCTTGAATGTAATCCAAGCGAGAAATTTTGCCTTTCAGTTATGGAAATTACCTTTCATTCATTGAATGATTGGTAAAGAAATATTTATTCTCCAGTAACATAATCCAGTATTACATACATTACTGATTTCAATGAAGTTTTGTTACCTCGATTTAACCAAGAAGTGTTCACGGATTTCAGATCTTTTGAGGATCATATAATAGTCATAAACCACCAAACAAGAAACCAGATGGTTTTAATGGAATCAAAACTACTGACATAATTCTTTAACATAAATGTGTTCCAGTAATACACATCCAATTTGAAGTACAAGCCAGCGAACCGAAACAAAATACGAGGTTACACTGATTCATTAAATCAAATTAATACTCCCACAGTGATTCTAACACGTTTCACACATTCGTAAAATAATAAAAAAAAACCTTCACTTGCCGCGTATTTTGCTCTCCCTTGACAGTACCTCATGCTTTTTCCAATCTCACCCTAAATATGAAACTGAATACAAAATAATATCATTAAAGAACGAGTGAAGATTATTAACGTGCGGGAAGACACAATAATATGACCAATATCGCACAATTGAAATAAAAATGCTTATAAAAAACAAACTAATAAAATGCATCTCAAAACATGTAATTTTATTTATAGAAAACTAATAAATAAAATTACATGTTTTGAGATGCATTTCATTAGTTTGTTTTTTATATGCATTTTTATATGTATTGTATATATTATTATGTTTTTATATGTATTTTATATGTATTGGTTATATTACGTATGATTATAAGAGAAATAATTTTCAACCTTTTGTTTTATCTTAACGACGATGGATCAAAATCATCATCATTGCCATTGAGGATTAAACATAGTGGCCTGTTTCGTCTCCAAATTGATCAATCCAAAGTTTTCTGGATCTTCCTTAGGATCATTGCCACGAGACCGATATTTCAAGGCAACCCTAGCGTGTGTTGTTGCATCCATCATTTCAACATGTTCGTTCCATCTTCTCCTGTACAATATAATGTTATTCTCTATGCTACGAATGTGAAGTTCAATTCTCTGAAAACATTTTGAGTTTCAAATAAGCATCATAAAACAGATGTGAGTTAAGAAAAGGAGAGAAAATTTATAATTAACTCACAGAAAACTCATTAAAGAATTCTCAATGAATAAGTGAATTAAAATTGCTGAAATCATATAAAAACCAGAATTTTTAACCTAATATATGCAAATATAATATCTTGCAATTCCTACGTTGTCAGTGTTTCCCTGACTGCTATTTCCCAAAGAATGAAAATTTAAGCGAAATTGTGTCTTGTTTTTCTGAGTTAGAACAAGTTTTTGTTAGTTAGACACTTCTTTTAGATGTTGAGTTTCGAAATCTTTCTTCTGGAAAACTCTTGCCAGTTGTCTCGATTTGTTCTTCAGCTTTATATTCTTTTTTTTACTTCTAATATTTCTGGATGGTAAAATCTGAAAATGACCTGAAGAAGAGCTGTTGAGACAGGCCTCTTACATCTAAATTACAGCTTTCTTTCGTCGTAATGGGAGTGACGCAGTGGCATTACCTATTATCTCTGTATGACTGATCCCGGTTGCCATCAAATAAGTATTTAGGAGGGCGAACGGGCTTCGGATCCAGAAGCAATTATCGTTGCGATCCTCATCATGTTAATGTTACGTAAGTAGATTTGATCTTTTTATGTGGAATCTTCGTGTTGGAGTCAACATCGGACGCGCACGGTCGAGTCGTGGTGGCTTTTACGTGTCGAGTCGTTTCGTATCACGTTGGCAAGCAGTGCAGAAGAAGAGCTTGTATGTCTACCCGCTTTTATCGTGCATTAAACCATGTAGTCACGGTTCTAGAGTGATATTTAAACCTTAAATGATTCTGGTCTTTCTGTTTTTTGTGACCAGATCTTTAAAGATTGCTTAGGATTTCTAAATGGTTCATAATTGGCTCATATAAATTGCAAATGTGGACAGTTGATTTTCGTAACCCTTTTCTATTGAGCTTTAGGAAGCTCTATATAAAAATATCTTTTATTTGGAATATATTTCTTTTAAAGAAAAATAGTTTGGAAAATGTTAAAGAATATTAGAAAATAACATCACAATTAAAACATGAACGCACATAAATAAAGATTCACTGGGCTGTTTTTAGTATTCCAACTCGTGAAGGTTATGAAACAGTCTGTCTTGGATTCCCGGTATCAAAAATACTAATAACAATTCAGTATATTTTTATAAACACTTAATTACTACTTCACTTTGGCTTCTCCTCGGCCAAAGTGAAGTAGTAATTAAGTGTTTATTATGTTATTAACGGCATTTTAAGAAGTATCAGTATATTTTTATTTATGTGCGTTCATGTTTTTATTGTGATATTATGATTTCAGCACGTTAAATTAAATATTTAAATAGGATAGGAAATTAAAATAAATGGATTTGCTTGGAATATAAATGTATTTGTTTATTTGAGGCTTGATGCGAACATTACTGGGAACTGACTGCTGTTCAACTTGAATGGTAAATTGACATCACTAGATTGTAAATCGATCTTGGGAATAGTGATGATGGCCCCTCTGTTGCTTTCCAAAAGAACTTCTGCGGTGATTAAATTGCGATGATACTATTTAACGACATTATAGTCTCATTTCTTTGGATTGAGATTGCAAAGCAGAATCACAATAGATCCTTTGTTGAGGCTCAGTTGATGAAGTGACATGCCGAAAAATGTGAGCGTATAAAGAAACTGTAGCATAGTTTCGTTCATCACTTGATCATACGAGACTACTACATCTGCTGTAGATGTGAGATTTGCCGGGCAGCTATCTGATCAATTGCGTTGCACACGGAGGAATACATACACAGAATCATATGTATTGTTTTCTATTATATGAACAGTGAGTTGCTTCTATACAGAAAAAAAAAATTCTCCTATGGAGAGAGAATTTCATTGTAGTGGAAGATGATGTAATGGCAGATTATAAAAATAGAATAATGATGTCTTACACTAATATTAATATTAGAAAAGGATAAGGGGTTTGTGCCTTGAAGAAGTTAAAAACCTATTAATAAATATTGTTATATTCATCACAAAACTTTGCAGACTATTATAACATAAGATTACAAGTAACTGGTATTTGTGTAAGTGAATGTCAGAAAAGGAAATAAATTAATTTTAATGATTTGATTCTGATTTTTCAGTTCATTTTGGATGAGATTAACAAATATAATTTCCATAATTCCTTAATTTGACTTGTTCAAGTAGCCTTGAGATCAATTCCTAAGAATTCAATGTATTTTTATTTAAATACAATGAATAAGAAATTATTACATTGAAAATGCTTCAATATAATAATGTGACTGTAAGGTTTAGTGTAAAACAGTGTTGTGGCATGTTGTATTAGTTGAATAAATTTTTCTGTTGTAATTTTTAATTAATTTGAGTTAAATAATTAAAAAAAACATTGAGTTTTATTTTTGTTTTATGCTGAGGTTAATATGTGCATTGAAGTAGTTCCTATTTAAATATGTCAGGTTTGCTGTTAATATGCAGTTGCAAAATCAAACTAAACCTTTCAAACTAAACTTAATTGGCGTTGTAAATGTACAGTTCAAAGAATTTTTTCTTCACTCAACTGCCTTGTAAATCACTACTTTAGAGATTTATGTAATTCTACTTCAAATGAGGAATATATTTAAAATATCACGTTTAGCAAAATTATATCAACAAAGTTGTAATCCAAAATTACTTACAGAAATATATAAAATTGCTGTCTAATTCCTTTATTTTGATGAATAAAAAGTCTACATAAAGGGGCAGCTTTAAACTAATCTTTATTTTTTTAAATTCAAAGTTAATACATTTAAATTCAGTGTTAAATAATCTATAATAATCAAACATTATTATTGATAATATAATTAAATTTATTGTTTACATTATAACTTCGATATTTCTTTCATCATTTCTAGTTAAATATTATAATTAAATGGATTAAAAACAAAATGACAAAGTAAGTAATAAAGTAATGTTAATACTAAATTATGCTGTGTGCGGAGTTTTTGTCAAAAAAATGACAAAACATGAGGTGTTCAAAGGCTATTTTTACAGTCGGACGAACATGTCTCAACTTATCAGAAATTGATGCATATGATTATAGTTCAATTTTTGCCTGAATCCATGGCATTGAAGGCTTAAGGTGTTTTGTGCTATGGTGATTTTCATATTACAGTTCAGATATTTGCTGCTGCATGAGATGTTCGCTTTTCTCAATTGACCATGCCTTTTAAACACCAAATCCCACAAGAACAGACTTAGTTCCTTGTTTTTTTGTTTTAAATTGGGCCAGGAAATAGAAATTCCTTTTGTAATTTAATTTCAATTTATAAGTACAGTAGAGCCCCGCGAGTGCCGCGAAAATTTTTTTTTACTTACGAACCTCAAAAAAAAACCAATTTTAATCCTAGCCAACAACAGGGAAAATACAATAGGCCCTACAGTGCAAAGGTCGGAAATTACTAACAAGTTTATTGTGCATCGTGATCATATAGGCCTTCTCGGAATTTGTGGATGCAAACGCAGAGCAAAGGTTTATGCTTTACTGTACATATATTAAAAGTTTTACGTATTATGTTTTTTGTACAATAAAACGTAGTTTTTAATGATGAAATATTTTTTTTCGTGTTTACACCTCAGTTTTAGTTTTTTTTCGGGTTATCTGCGATTTTCGTTATCCGCGAAGCCCTTGCCACCCAATTCCGCGGATAATCGGGTCTCTATTGTATATTATTAATTCACTAAATTCTAAAATAACAGTGGAGATTTATATTTAATTCAGTTCTAACTCATGAGAAATAATATATTAATGAATTAGCTATTTTTATTACTTGCAGTTTATTTCATGATTAAGTTTTCTCCATATCTGCTTTAAGTGCAGAATTGAAAACTACATATCGATTTAAAAAAAAAAAAAAAGAATGAAAATGATTTAGAGTTATTAGCCTCATCTGAGATGTAAGTTTTGATTTTCCGTAAATTGATCCATAAACTCTCGAGAGATCTCATTAGGCATTTCGTTAAAATTAATTGGCTTTGACTAGATTCTACTATTAACTGCAGTCGTGCTTTTGAGTCTGTGATTTGAATAAATGCACTATTTTTTTAAAATAAAAAGCCGTAGAGAGTTCAGATATCTATATTTATATTTGACGTTAGTAAAAATGTATGCAATGCGAATATATATATGTAATGCCTACCATGCGGAATCTATCATAATGTTTCTACTATTGCAGATATGAATCTGTTTCACCGATTATAACTACATAGAAAATATCCTGAAGGGTGAGAAGAAAAAACGATTTTCAATACACTTTAAAGCTAAATTTCCAATGGGAAATTCAGCAGTCGTCTGTCGATCTCTGACCAAGATTTTACATGTACTGAAACTGATGTAAATGGAGATTTTTCAAATGAAAATGCCTGTTGATTTTCAAGCAATTGGTGAAGATTAAGGGACAACTTCCTAAATACTTTCTAACGTCTGAGTGGAATTGGAAGAACCCAACAATTAGTTATTTTACATTACTGAAGTTTTAATGGTAGGCAAGTATGATTTTACATCTGAACAGTTAGTTATATCTGAACAGGAACTTGTCAGCCCTGTTTTCAAGTTAAATAAACTCAAATTACCTCAATTGAGTCAAATTGATATTACTACATTTTGTATAATCATTTCGTAAGATGGCAACTATGAGAATATTCAAAAGCTAATTAGTTAAAGCCAACAACCATTTGGTAGTAAATTCCAGAAGGTTCTTAAAATAGCATTTCAGATTCCAGAATTATCTTTGAGTGATATTTCCATTTATAAGATTTTGTAAAAATAATGACTTTTAATAAGATGCTTAAGAGCAGATTTCATTAGCAACTCTGTGAGTGAGAACTATGTATTAGATCTAATTCCGATGTTTCGAGAAAAACTCAATCCTAAAGACCATCAGATACCATAACGAATACAAAAAAAATACTCAGTTTTGTGATTATGGTACTAATGAGCTACTTTGATTAAGAAACACGAAGTACACAATGCTCTACAGTAAATCGTTTATTAATATAAAAAGTCTCTGTAATTATTATTATTATTGAGATATTCACGATGAGTTAGGATAAGAATCTCCGAAGGCAGTTACCACTTCAATCTAAGGCCCCTTTCTTCAGATTGCAAACTTTATTTAAATTATTCGATAGAACAATTAATAAAATACGAAGAATTTGAAATCGATCGAGGTATTAATACAACTAATTTTGCCTTGCTCATTTTTATCAGGCACATCATTCTTCGATTTGAAAACTCAACAATAGGTCTATATAAGATCAGAAAAATAGAATGATAGGAAAGTACGCTGTCAAGTTATAAAAAATAAAATCACAGTGCACAAAGAAATACATTTGGGATATAGATATATTTTACTATATTTCTTTAATACTTTACGAGCGGTTATACGGCTATATCTCCAAGCGACATCCTGAATGTAAAGTATTTCAATTTACCCTCAGTAAAAACATGCTCTCGTAAAGGTTTAATTTCTGTTTTCATCAGGACAAACAAAAAAGCAAAACAAAATTAAATGTATTGCCATGTTTGATAATGTAGTTTGTTTACTTTGTCTTCAATAATTAATTTCCTTTGATAGAATGATGTTAAATATAGGTAAAAGAGACCTATAATATTTCTTTAAATTATGTAACGAATCAAGAAAGTAAAAATAAAAGTTAACTTCTTACTGATTCCTTTACTTAATTAGGAATGAATAATTTAATCATTTTAAATTATTATTTTTTTATTGTGTTTTAAGTGATAAAGGCTTGAATTTAACAAAAACTGCACTTCTCCGCTAAGAATTCTATAATTTTTTAATTTATAAGCACAATTTCAATCTGGAGATTAAGTCGAAATGTTATCCATTACGGTAAGCAAAGGAAAGTACATTATTATTTAACAAAATGAGAAAAATGTTATAAATAACTAAAAAAATAACCATATCTCATCCTTTTTTAATTTTCCCCGACAGAGGCAAGTCAGGCGAGGTAATCGACATTCGACTTAATTAGAGTTTTTTTCTACGCTTGTATCATGTTTTTTCTGAGTTAAAGGAGACGAACGTTCCATGAGTTATCGCATTCTCCGTCCTGAGAAAGCCAACGACCATGAGCAATTGGTGTCATGTGTAACGGAAACCTCTATAAACGCGAATATGAATTAGATCCAATCTCTCTTAATCAATCAAAGCATCTCTTGAATTCCCAGTTTCATAACTCAAATAACTTTTAGACTTTCTAAAAGTCATTTTCCTCCTTTAAAGTAGAATGGGGTATTTTTCTTGGCAAAGGGATTCGGAATGGTACGGAAAAATGCAGCATTAGCATAATCATTAATTCCTCTAATAATAACGAATGAAAACATTTTTCTTGCATCCCTAATCCCTGGGATGTTAATCAGAGCTCTGGCTGACGGAATGTTTGTCGTATCGATCTCAGTTCATCCCTTGGCTCCCCATCACTTTGCGCTGCGAGCAACGTCCACATTTCGCAGCGAAATTTCTGCACATGAATAATGCACTCCCAGTTACGTAAAACCTCTCTGTTGGGGGAATTTGTGTGTAGTATTAGCAGGATTGATTTTTCCATGGTCATATGACTCCTATTCTGCCAATGGACTCCTTCACTAGTTTTCAGCCGAAAACCGAAAAAAAAGAAAAACTTGACGATGACTTTTTTTTTTTTGAGTCTTCAGCTTCTTCTGAACCAGATTTCCCGGGCGTAAGTGAATCGTGGAACCATTGCCTTCCGGTTGATTTGAATAAGTAAGGCAATATGGGACATGTAACTGTAAATTTGCAAGGAATTTTTAGCATTCGTTCGCTGGGAATGCTTTCTGATAAAGTGGAGCTGTTGGCCGCCAGCATTCAGAATGGTTGATCATTAGTGGACTTATAGTTGTTCAGGCCTGTGGCGATACCGTCCCTGGAGAGAATAAACAAGCCTATTACCTACAACAGAGAAGAGTTGTTTTGCAAAAGTTCACTTTTGGGCGCATATCTAAAGAATTCATGCCTCCATTTGGAAATCAAATATACGACGTTGATAAGTGAATGCCAACAGCCTAAATCATGGAATTTCATCTAGTTATTGGACAGTTTTGGTCATTTCAGTGATGGATGCCTTAGGTATAATATTGCCTTTCCATAACGCAAAGATAAACTTTCTGGTTGTGTTTGTCTGCGGTTATGAAGTTTTCATTGAAATTAGTATAAGAATAAGAATATAATGTTGAAAAAAATATAGGTAATAAAACTTAATATTTATAGAAATAAGGGTAACTTACAATTGACAGACCTGCTTGTTCAGGCTGAAATTGGCTTTCATCTCAATTTTCTAAATCATTTATTTGAAAGAAAAACAAAAAGCTCTTTTTTTCTTTCTTTTTCGAAATTGATCTTTCAACTACAAACAAATTCACGAGTGGCATTTCTCGAACCCGGAAGAAAGTTCAATCTAAAATTTTACGTATTACTTCATAACAAAAACATTGACTTCTGCCACTAAAAAAATCAATATTTCACTTAATGAATTTTATTTCTTCTAATGTATTTATCTTGAGGTCTTGTTCTCCTGAAATTTCTATTCGGATCCTTGTATCTTAAATGGATATTTCAATCTATACTGCCTATCATTTTTCCTCCATTACATTCAAATTCATACACTTTTTTAGGTTACAATCAAAGGCAACTTTTCTCTTTGAGCTTGGAGAGACCAAATTTTGCACAATGTTTACCTATATGAACAATTTACATGTACAGATATTATTGAAGAGTTCTTTTTGATCTGTTACACCAATTTGTTGCTACAGGCACTATTGATAATGTGTTACGTCTCTGAACGAGCAATGAAGAGTTTTTCATTTAGAAAAACTTGTCGGTTACTTGTAGTCTGCGGTCCATTGCAAAGCCCTGACGGGATGGCCGGTAATAAGGCTTGGAGTTCCAACATAATCTTCAAAAACAGATCGAATAATTTTCAGAATATTTAAACCTTTGCATATTGGTAAGTTTTCTATGGTACATCGTTAGGTAAAGGCTTACGTCGAGACAGAGTCAGTTGTGAGGGGAAAATAGGTGGAATAATGATCCCTATACATAATTGTTGAACAAAAAAAAATTCGATACAGTATTAAAATAGAAAAAAATAGATTATCCGCGGACCTCATCTGTTTTTAGTGTTTTTTTTTTTTTTTTTTTACTGTACTTAAATTATGGAATTCAAAAAAAAATAAATCTAGAATAAGGTAAACAATAAAAGAGGCTAACAAAATAAGTGAAGATAATTATATATAAACAATTTAAAGAACGAACTTGTGGGCGGAGCTTAGGCCGTTACACTATTATTTAAAAATAAATAATTAATTTAAAATAAAATAATTGTTTATAATATATGTACTGTAACAGTATGTATTGCCATTTTAATGTAAATAAAACATGTTGAAAGCATTTTTGTGTTGATATTCGTCCTATTTCGAATTATCCGCGGAATTCGCTTATCCGTGGTTGCCGCGCCACCCAATTCCGCGGATAATCGGGAGTTTACTATATTCAAAACTTTGCATGCTACACCTTCGAAATATCGGACAAAGATAGGATGGGAAACGTTTCTCATCTAGACAATTCCCTCTCCATTTCTAAAGCCTCTTGGGTCATTCAAAATGCCCTTAAATGTAACATTATTCACGATAAAACGCGTGAACATCACAGGAACGGATAAAGTGGGCAAAATATTGATTTATCCTACGCCTAATTTCAAAAATAAAATTTCCATTTAAGATCAAAATATACCGAAATGATAAATAATTCAGCTTTAATTCTCTGTAATCAAAATGTAATTTTTTTAACTTACCCAAAAAAAGTTTGGAAGTTATCTTGAGACTTATTAACAATATTTTAATTACTGCTATGTATAAATTATTCTGCTATATTTTAATTTGTTTTTGTTTTTAATAAAGTGGACAGTACACATTTTTTTCCCGTTTTACTCATTATTTTCTTCATATTTTAAAATATTTTAACGTTACTTACCAGCGAGATGAACGACAATTCAAAAATGAAGTGTCATACTCAAAACCATTTCCAATCATTTTATTCATGAGATTCCTTTAAAAGTATTATATTTAATTTATCAAAGTTGCTTCGGTAACTCAAAATCCTTCCCGTTTTAATAAGCAGCTCTTTTTTAATAATGAAGTTGCGACAATTGTCCTTTAGATAATTATATTTTTTTTTTATTAAAGTATCTATTGTAAGCCTAAGTGGTCTTAATGATCGCTGGAGGTAAGGCTCTGATGTTTCGAACCTCACAAAACTACATTAAAGTCGAATGGTGAGACAGATGTAAGCCCGTTTGCCTTCCTTTAACTCCCGGGCAACAAACACGGTAGAGGGTTGGCTGAATTCAGTTTGAAGCTCAGTTTGAAGGAGAAATCAACGTAGAAAAATCCCTAACCCCTCTCCTCCAGCCCTGCAGTCACTTGGCTATTGTTCCTACTCTTTTACTGATTTCCATTATTTGATTAATGATCACTTAAAAATAATGTTTCCCTTCTTTTCTTCAGATAAGAATAATTATGAGAAGCAGGAATTTTTGAGATATCGCGGTTAAGGAGTTTTTAAATCCCTAAAGTAAAGGATTAAAGTTTAATTATCTATTAAAAGATTTTGTTCTTTCGCTCAGTGTTCAACTTATTTTGCAGTATTGTAACTTTATCTCAAACACCTAGGATATCTTTTACTGGTAGGAATTTTGACTGTATTGAGTTAGGGCTTTATCACACTATGTTCACACAATCTTAGACCAGGATTGATCGAAAAGTAGTGACAACAGGTTTATGATAGCCATGTTTTGGCTGTTAGATATGAATTGAACGTTACTATCCTTCAATATAATCACCGGCCAGATGAATAACCTCCTTCCAAATTTGTAGATGGATGCCATAAGCAGATCGTTCCTGTTGATAGCTGCAATAGGTCTGTCTATGGCGCGAAGTTCCTCATCAGCATAACGGAGATATGGATGCTTTCAGTTTGGGAAAAATCACATTCTGAATGCCGAGTATTATGAACGGTTTCTTGAAGAACATTTTTATCCTGTATTTCCTGTAAAGCAACGCCTACATTTCACTAAAACCAATCCACTATTACTCATTCACGATAATACTCGTTGTCTTGTTGCCCAATCGATGCAGGAACTTTTGCCACGACGGCGTTAGAAAACCTTGAAGCACCTACATTATTCCCCTGACTTCAGTCCCTGTGACTTTGATCTGTTTCCTAAACTGAAAGACAACGTTTCCGTGATTTTGAGATACTTCGCGCAATGGACCGGACCTAATGCAGCTATCAACAGAAATGGATCTGCTAACGGCAGCCATTGTGTCCTACAGTTTCAGAAGGAGGTTATTCATTTGGTCGGTGATTATATTGAAGGATAGTAAGATTAGTAACGTTCATTTCATTTTTAATACCTCAACTTGTCTATTATAAACCTGTTGCCACTATTTTTCGATCAAGCCTCGTATATAATGAAATTCTGAATTTTATTGAGCTATTTTTTTTCTTCGAATTAATGTTTTATATAATATATATATACGATTTTTATAATATTGATAATTGTAGCGTGAATTGGTGAGAATTGTAGAGTGTTACAATTGTTTTATTGTTATTGTAAAAATAAAACAGTATAGTACTTAATTAATTACTTATGAATTATATTTTACTTATTACGTAGGTAATCTAAAGATTCTATGAGTGACATCTATCTCTTTATTTTAAGTTATCGTGTTTAACCACCTTCAAATTTCATCGTTTTTCTTCAATTTCCATTTTAATAGCCTACTTCTCCTTTCTAAAGTATCAGCATTGCAAAAAGGTGCTTCTGAGATCACTGATTGATATATTAATATTGTCCAAGAATTACAGAATAATAATCTGGAAGGTCAAAGTATCGATCTTTTTAAAATTAACCTTTATATGAACATTTGTCCGAGATTCTTTGACTGTAGAGTTAAAAAAAATATTGCTAAGAAAGGGATATTACGGTTGTTAAAATATTTCTAATATTTTATTTTTCCTTCAAGTGACAAATTTGTTTACTGTTAATAATAAATTTCCAAAAATTCTATAATGCACACATGATTCGGACAGTAAAGCATGACCCTAAATACATTGAAATTGTTCAATCTGGGAAACAGTTCAGAGTACGACACATTTTCATGGAATTTTTTTTTTTTTACCAAATGGTAAGTAAGGACGGCACAAAGGAACCAAAAAGGTTTCGCACCTCGGAACGGCCGTTTCGTCCTCTTTAGGACTCATCAGCCAGGAAAATTCTACCGTGACTGGTTTAGGAGGTGCGAACATTTATGAATCTCATTCTCGATCACGCAAGCCGGACCCCACAAAACCAAAACACAACAACAACAAAAAAAAACACAATAATAGAAAAAATGTCAAATCCTTGGCCTGCGTTGTGTATGGACCATTTGAGCCTGTCATCGGTGGAGTTTGTTTGGCTGGCTGGTTTGAGTCCTAAAGAGAACGAAATGACCCGGTGACAGTTTGAGGTGCGAAATATTTTTGGTTCCATTGTGGCTTCCGTAGTTATCATTTTGTTGAATAATTAGGCACGTAAAATTTATTATTTTTTAGATTTTTTTTGTTTTCTTAAAATGACGGATTACGACCTCTCAGATTTTTAAATTTTCCTCAAACGGACAGTTTTAAAGAAAAATGGCAGCCTACAATTAAGGTGAGCAAAGTAAAAGACCATTTAAATTTTGTTATTCAATATGTTGAACAATCGGCAAATGAAAATATGCTTACATATTATGAACATCTCCATCAGTTATTAACTGAAGAAATAAGCAGCAAACAAACCCAGCAGAAAATAAATTATTTTTTCAAACCAATGAATGTAAGCAATCAACATTCACCAGGACCTTCTTGTTCTAAAAATTAATGCTGTGTATACGTACACATCTTTTTCAATTCAACCTACTATGTTGAAGGCTGTTTTTTTATTTGATATATAATAAACACTTTTTATAGCTAACTATTGTACTTTCATTGATGTATACCCTCCTGCATTACACCGCTATAAGAATTATTTGTTATAAACCGGACTTTCATTAAAACGGACAATTTTCAGCCCCTATTAGTCCGTTATAATGAGGTTCTACTGTACTTAGGCTACTTCAACGATAGAAAGAGGAAGCAAGTTAAACAAATAAGAACCATTATGTAAATTATGATACAAAAGTATAAGAAATAAAGATGTTTTTGAACTGTAGGTTAAATAATGATTACCGTAATCTTCTTAATTGGATTCGCTGTGACGTCCTTCATTTTTTTGCCCATTTGTCATCCATGTATTCAATTATTGTAGTTTCGGCTGAACTTATTAATATTGCGATTTATTACCACGACGACCTTCAATGCCTTCTTCCTTGTTCTTATCAATTCTCGTGGCACCAATTGGTTTTGGTTGCCATGACAGCCATGGCTGCAAAAAGCCAACTTGAAACTCGTATTAATAAATTGAACTCGAAAATTTTTACATGATCAATTTTAATGTCTATCTGTACAATTAATGTTGAACATACAGTCCATGTTTAAATTAAGTTTAAAATTATTAAACGTATTGTAAAACAGCAATATAATAATGAATTTAGATAGATAATGCCCATACGAATCTCCTTGGCTCATGGTACGCTGAGGTATAGGATCTAACATTTCAATGACCTAATTCAGATTCAGTGGTCAGCCCAATGCTCCCCCGCCTTTACTCATACGAGGGAAACTCGGTTCTCATTTTACTGAGGGCTCGATAATTCCTAGGGCTCCTTCGGAGGAAAAGTAATCTTAGAAAAAAATCCCCAAAGAAAATTGAACCTGACTTCTCCAGCCAGCAGCCCAGCGGGTACATCAATGAACCACTGGGCTAACTAATAATTTAAACACTTCATAAAAATATGCATAAAATAAACTATCTATAATTTTTTTGGCATCCATAATATATGACAGGTGAATTTTTATAACATTACATTTAATTTCTTACATAACATTACTTTTTATATCATCGATAATTCTGTTATTTACAAGTTTATGATATTTAATATTAATGTGATTTTACAATTGACTAATTTAACTATTTTTCAGATATTTAACTATTTTTCTCTAGCTGTTGGAATATCTTCAAAATAGTACATTATCCAAATACTTGCCAGTGACCTAATTGGCAAATTTATACTAAAAGTTGGCAATTTAAAAAAAAATGTCTCTTACGCTGACATCCACGCCATGCAGCATCAAGTCAACTAAAAAAGAAAACAGTCTTTCAATTATTAAGCAGAGAATGTTAGCAATCAGCATTGTATTGATCTGACATCACCATTTCGAGGCACCTGCAGCCCTGAATGCTGAATCATGTTAGACTTGGTGTGTTTTTTTTTTTTTTCTTTTCAAGTCTTTTTCAAGTCAAAACTTTTCCACTTGCACACATATTAATAATGAATTGTTGTCGAATCACCAAATTCCATTTCGGCTCATAAAAATTAAATGCAATGAAAAAGTGTTGGGTTTCAAATAATGAAGGTTCCAGAGGTTTTTTTCTATGGAACCTTCTAAGTTAGATGGTTGCCCATAATGACAATCGCATCGAGTAACTGATATTGACAGCGATCCAAGATTATCTTGGCTTTCTCAGCCAAAGCACAAATTGATTTTAAATGCATGGTAACTTTCAAAGTTTCTTTACTAGATGTCTAAAAAAAGTTTAATGAATATTTAATGTGATTTCGATAAACTTTTAGAACACAAGTGAACTGAAGTGAACTACTCTGACTGGCATCTAAGAAAGTTAAACTTTGTTTTCTTGTGTATTTGTTTTTCTCATTCAGATGTCGAAAATGACATTAGTTATCTTTAACATGTATATGTTAAATGAGCACTAGATTGATTTTTTTATTTCCTTTCTAAAGAAAAAAAGCAAATTGTTTTCACTTAGTCAATTGTATTTGTGACTTAAGTAAATATCAGTTTCACTTAACTTTAATCAATACGAATTGAAGTGTTCAGATAAATAAAACTGGACTTCAACACAATTCTTGGCGTAACTATTTTTCCAAGGACAACTTGTATAATCTTTTTAAAATGAAAATAAAGTAAAATTAATGAAATAACATTTGAAATATAAAGATATTATCATTTTAAGCCTTCGACAGATTTAGATGCTATCGAAGTAATACATCAGCAAACAAATAAATAATGGGATCTACTGCTTAAATTTTGAATCCTGCCAAAACAGATGTCAAAAATTTAAATTGACGGTAGTGTCTCTGGATTGTTGTACTTAAGTTCATTTATTTACTAGTAATGATGTTCGTACTGGGATCAAACTGAACCCCAGGAAACAATAACTTTAAATAGAATTTAATGTTAAGTCAATTGACGTATGTATGTTAAATTCCATGGACATGCAACACAACTTTTAATTCCTTGATTTTCAATTTTTTTTTTAATATAAAGACTGCTTGAAATGTCACTCGAATGTAGTTTAATCTAAAATCTTCTGGTCTTGCTTTAGATTCATTGCTATTCGCTACATCAGACAAATCAAAGATCAAGAATAATTTTATTTACTTTTAATTTTTTTAAAAATATTGAAATGTTAATTGTAAATACTATAGTTCTAACTGCTATTTTCAAGCCAAAAACAGATCGAATACATTATTGATGGGTAGAAGGGAAAAGGAAATGTACCAATACTATAAAAACATCTCTTCGTCATATATTAAATATATTTCTTTAATGTCATTTTCAAATTTCATACAACTACAAACAATTTCATACATTCTTGCTGTTGTTGTTAGATCTTTTATTGTTATTTTATTTGGCGAAATTCAGAACTTGAAAAAGCAGAACGATGGTTTCTATGAAATATCGTTTGTAGTTTTATGAAATTTGAAAATAACTTTATAGAAGAAATATATTTGACACCATATCCTTGTTATTGTACATATTATTAAATATAACTCAGTTTCTATTTGTTTTGACTCATGTTTCCTTCCCCCCCCCCCCCCATCAATAATGTATTCGACCTCTTTTTGAATCTCAGAATGTTCAATTATTTCTGCTTTCTTATTTTTCACTTGAAAATGGCAATTGGAACTATAATTGCCGAAACCTTATGTTACATTTTTAATATATTTTTTACTTAACTCTAATTTGGTTGATTTTTTTTATATTATCTAAATGAATTAATTGTATATAATTTTTGAAAATTTTTAAACAAAACAAAAATATTAATGAATTGAGGTCCAAAAGTCTAAAATTAATGTGGTTTTCTTAATGAAGAGATGAAGAGATTAAATGGATAAAACTATTTCCAGACATCCTAATGGATAACGGGAAATAATTTTTATTACGCTCAATTAACCCAAATCATAACAACTCATCTGTTGGGATAATATGCACCTTGATGAAATTTACAAAAAAAAAATATGAAATTAAAGTGATTGAGATTCCAAATCGATCTTTTACCTTCTGCATTAATATTGAAGTAATTTCTCTTCAACAATCAAATTAAGCGAAACGAAACTAATTATTTGACTCTTCAGTATCATCTAATATCCCTGAAATATAAATGGTTGGGGATTTTTATTTTGTTTATAGAGTACTGAAGCTCTTTGATCTGTAATAACAACAGAAAATAATGTTGACATATAAAAGTTCTTTGTATATTGACAAACTTGTATTTATTTGCTTTTGTTCGGCAATAATGTCGATGTAGTAGAAATAAATTAAAAAGCCAATAACATGATAATGCATGAATATTTAATATAATATTTGCAATTTTTTGTCTTCATTATTTTATTTTTATTTTCTTCACTTCAAACAAATTAAAAAGCAAAAGATAATCTATCTTAAAGATGACTATGTTATCACGTAATTGAATCCAGATAATATCTATTTAAACTTTTATTAAATAACTTAAATTTGGTGTTTTGCTTCTATTATTATTCTACAGAAAAATGATAGAATGTTTACTGGATCTGTGATTCAATTTAAAGCAAATATTCCTCTTACAAAGGTATTCAAAAGTAGAAAAACTACAAATGTATAGTAGGAAAAAAAGTAAGAGAATGTTAATATGAAAATATTATATTATTTTTATTAGATTCAGTTGATCGGTAAATTTTAACTATAAATTTATTATTCAGAATTAAAATTATTAATGTGTGCGATAAAAGTTTTTAAAAAAGTCTTATAACAGCCAACAAACTTAGTTTAAAATTTAAAAAATTTTAAAAACTATTTACAATTAAAAAGTTCAAACTAGTTTCTTCCCGTTAACGGGCCATCTTCAGTGATGAAGATTTTATTCAGAATTAAGATAAAATTATTAAACGAATATATTTGACCCATAACCAAAGTTTACAAAGATCAAAATGAACACCATTTGTCCTTATATTTTGATACTGAAATCTTCTTTATTCCGAAAATCGAATTTCTAATAAATTCAACGATATTCCGATCATGTAATTTGTTAGAAAAAACGTTAAACCCATTCAGTCCTTTGTTTAGCGTTCAGTCGTTATCATTAATACTAGCAATGTTCTGCTATATGAATTATAGAAATGAAGTAAAATTTAAAATGTTATAATGTTATATTAGTATATGAAAGTTAGTATATTAGTGTAGGGTACATGTGATTAACTATTTTAAACAACAGTATTTAATTTTAGAGTAATTTTATAATAGAATTTTTAATATGATTCATAACTATAATTCTATAATTTGTTCTCTTCTCCTTTAAAGAATTTTGAAGATTCAAAATTTAACGTAAAATTTTCAGATTTAAGATTTAAATTTTCTGAATGAAACGAACGATTCAAAGTTTCATAAGTGGAAAGAAGTAACGTAGAGTTAGACTAAAAAAGAAAATACCCGCAACCATGGTGATATGTTATCAGATTTATACAGGGCGTTGAAGTATTGGATCTGCACTCAAGCTGCTACGTTTACTACTTCTGGAAGGTGTCCAGTAAGGACGCTCAACGCAAGACAGTAAGGACACTCGCAGCTGTCAAAATTTCAACCACAGAGCGGCGAGAGTCATGTAGTTCAGTCACGAAATACAGAAATCCCATCGTATGAAATGCCGTTTTCCCTACGTCAGAAATGTTTGTGTTGAAGCCTGGCTGCAAATCAGGAAACTCTATTCGTGAAGAGAAATGAAAAAAAAAGAAGAACATGTTCAACTGCAAAAGACAGTAAATATAAATCATCCAGCTGCGTCTTGCTCTATCTTCACTACAAAACGATGAATCTTGAAAACTTTTTTTTTTCTATTCTGTGAAAGACAGCTTTGCATTTTTTTTTTAAAGAAAATAAATTCTGTATTTTCTTATGTTGGTGTTTTTTTAATATTAAATCGACATTTCTGAAGGCAACTATATCTACACAGATAAGTAAATGATAAATTAGCAAAATTAACAAAGGGAATTGTTAGCATTGTCTAAATCGTAATGTATTTTCATAATTTCATATTTTTTTTCTTGATTCGTTATTAATCGTCTGCTTTACATCTCAATATTAAAGTGATTCTATTATATAATATTAATTTTACATTATAATAAGTATATTAAAACGAACTTTTTTAAATAATCAATTAACAAGGGGTTTTATTAATAGAAAAATTATATTAACTGTGTATAGGCGAAATTAAGGGGCAGTTGCTCTCCCCCCCAACATTTTGAGGGAAAAAAACCCTAAATGTAAGCCGACAAGCATTATTCACTTTTGATCCCTCAAATCAAAATATTTGACCGCCCCTCCCCCTCATCAAAATGCTGAAATTCCGCTGATTAAATTGTGGCAAACGCCTACAAAGCTTGAGAGATTTCCAAGGTTTAAATATCTTTGATTTGAAGATTTACTAACTAATATAGTATAATAGGATTTGAGAGAAATACTGAAATCTATGCAAATATTAAATATTTCAGTACACAGGAAGGATTGGAGCCATAATATCGTGATGTTTGCTACAGTATTTAATATTGATAAAGCGAAAACATTAATGCTTAAGACCGTAAACCAGTTTCAACCGGCTTTTCGAATCGTTGTTTTAAGATTATTAATTATGCACAGTAAGCATAGCCGTTCATTTCATCAAGATGTAGTCAAATTCCTACTCGAAATCATGAAACATCCGAAATGGTTAAATGGAAATATGTGCTATTAAGCCTGGAGCAACTACTGTACATATCTCCGGAAGGGCAGCTTTTCAGTTCATGTACACACATGAAAGGTTAGTTGGTGGAATATTTTGGATTGTTTCAGTTTGCATAAAGCAAAATACTAAAGCAATTTGCAGGTAGACAAATAGAGAAGATATATCATTTCATTTATCCATTTTTTTAATCATTTCCCCCAAAACTAAACAGTGCTTTGTATAAGTATAAAATATAAAAAACATTTATTTCCTTTAATCCTAAAAACTACAAAACCAATTTCCTATCTGATTTTCATCATTCGATAGAAGGTGTAGGAGGGACAGTTTATGAGCCACATACCATTACTGTGCTACGTTAGCAGTGAAGAAAAAACATGAAATCCTCACGAGGATTGGACGAATTACACAAATTGCTTTTGAAAATCGAAAACGAAATCCTAATTTTGCTGAATTTTTCATTATTCGCTTTACAAATTATAATAAATTATCGCTTATAAATTTGGAACCATCCAATTAATTTGTGATGCTGTTTTCTGTGTTTTTGTAGAAGGTTAAATTGTGCTTTTTTAAAGATTAAAATGTTATTAATCCTAGGAAACAGGGGTAATAAGATATTTGTTTTCTCGATAACTGGCACCTACGATTCACGTTTTTTTAAGTTGTATGTTTTTTTCGACATTTCTAGGATTGTTTTCCTATTTAAAGTTGTTCTTTGCTGCCTAGCTATGTACATACTCCGGTTTCTTCCGTTAGTGATATGCATATTATATAAAACTAAATTATTCAGGTTTTCTAAGATTAATGTTTTTGTTTTCTCTCAATTTAATATTTGTTTGTTTTGTAACTTTCAGTGTTGTATTTGTTTTAGAAAATTTTTTGATATAAAAATAAAATATTAATCTGCAAAACAGAAATCGAATTTTATGCTTTATTTTTTCACGAAATAAGGACATATTACGGCTGCATTGCAAATCATTGTAACTAGAACCGGGTCTATTGGCATTAAAATTCAGGAATTTATCTGCTGCTAAATAATACAGATGCTGTGTCATATTGAGACTATTTCTTGGATGTTGTTTGCGTGCTTGGATTTATGATTTCATTATTACTCCTGTATTGTTGTATCCATACATTCTCAATAATATGTAAACTTGACGATTTTTGACGAAATCTGATAAAGGTGGTCTTTACCGAAACATTCCTATCCAATTTTACCCATTTTGAATTTGTTCGTTTCAAAAATGTATTGTCTTCCCATGTATTAACATTTTCTCCATTCTTACACTTGCAGTAAAGTAAACTATATAAACTTTGTTTATGTATGTAATAAATCTCTGTAATTTTATCCAACACCTAACATTACCGTACTGGTATAGAAATCTTTATTGTCAATTTGAAATATAGCTCCATCTTTAAATGAAGAATTGGCTGCGGAAATGAAATAGTGAAATAGAAAACTATTTATTCGCCACCAGAACCAATTATTGTAGTAGTGAATCCCACCACAGTAATTGATTTTATGGAAATGAAATTGCAAGCAGCGTTCTACCATTTCGGTATGTTGAATGTGGTTCATATTCCTGGACTGAAGGCCACAACTCGCAGGCGGTCACCATCCAGTTTTATGTTTAGCTGAACTTTTAGTTCGGCAAATACTTTAAATATTATTACAATAAAGGTTAACTGTGAGGTTGAACTTTTAGAAACGGCTAACATTAAATAGGTAATCGATAAATGGCGTGAAAGAATAAGTTCTTCGAGGCTTCCAAGTCTTAATTTAATTTTGAATGTTTATCAAGACAGAGATGGAGTTATGAAACTTTAGAGAAGCAACTAGATATTGATTGTTGGATGCCTCCAAGAATTTCCGAGAGGTTAAAACTAACACGACGTCACCAGCAGATGATGCATTAACTTAGCATTGGCCATATCCGCAGGTGAACTGCATTGCCATAAATCAAGTTATAACTTGTAGATAGATTTTGTAAAATCTTATGAATATAACACAGAACGATAGTTAAGATCTTTATGAACATCATGAAATGCCTTCATAAATATCAGAAATACAGAATGTCGGTTAAATAGGTCGGCTGTTACATTTTTGAAAGCTCAAATATCTACAGTTCGAAACTGTCACAATAATAAAATTTTACGTTTCCTAAATATGTGCTGTCTTATTACACAGTATATCTTAGAATTGTTATAGAAAGTTAAATGACAATCTTAAGTAATTTTTTAGTTGAAATTTAGTTTCTTAATGTTGGCCTTTAAACCAGTAGTCTATGTGCAGTTGTGTTGTATGTGTGTTATTTATTTCGTAGCAATAAAAACTTCAAAGAGTTCGGATACATTCAGCAATGAGTTAAGTTTTTCTTCTAATAAGAAATGTTATATCAAGCTATCGAGAAACAATAAATGAAGAATATTTCAGTTAGCTTTAAGTATATTAGAATTCCAGTGTAATAGAAGGGTCTATACATACTTCGGTGTTCAAGAAATAAATTCCTTTGTTTCTGTGGTTAGGGCGTGTTAAATTTCTTCTGGTGTTCCCTATTGAAGGTGATTTGATCGTTTGCACACAGGAGGACATGATCATATTTCACAGATTAATACAGTGATTTCTAGGTTAGTCAAAAAATATTATCTTTAGAGAATTGTAATAATTTTCTGTAATTCTTAAAGTAATTCGATAAATTCTTTGTACTACATGTTGACAGTGCTTACCTCATATTCACATAACAGTGCCAACCTTTGTTAGATAAACCAAAACTGGCTCCCTTATACTGCATTTATTTCAACGTATCTCCTTTCATCTGCTTGAAACCGATAGCTCCTTCACATTGAAAATCGCGTAAGAAAATGTTTTCTTTACTTTGATGAATACATGCTTCCCAGTAATGTAATTTGAGCCAAAAGAAGAAAATTAAATTACAGTTGTAATTGGAAGAATTTGCATCTAATTCTCGTTGATTGGAGGCAAGATGTTAGTTATTCGAGAATACTTACCGCAGTCTTTCCAAGTCCTTCACTCAATCCAGATAATTGAATAACGGAAAAGAGTGCAATCAGCTACGTCACATCTAGAAAAGTCAAGGAAATGTTATTGGTATCAGATTGACCTCTCCGGTCAATATATGACATTATTTCATGGAGTTACCCTTTCCTTGTTGTGTTAAGTAATAAGATCATTAAATTTATTGTTATTTCATTAATTTCCTTAATTGGCAATTAGTTGTCTTTCCCATCATTAATTTTGAACCAGTTTCTCACGTACTTCATTATTAATAGGAAATAAATATGCAAATAATCCTCAATTAGACACTTGTAGAATGTCGAAAACTGTCGTCATACAGGTAATTCCGATTTAATAATTTAACGGATTATTAGTTTATTTACAAAAGTTTCTGTAATAAAAAATGTTCGTAATCTATGAGAAAAATATTTACGAATATACGTTTTGTTGAAGTTACTACTTGTTTTTGAGTAAAATGTTATTTAAATAAAAGAAATTGGTTGAAATTCATTTTAGAATTTAAATAAATTTTAAATACAATTCAGAAGATTAAGAGCTTAAAATTATTTATATTTCGCAAGTTCTTTACACCGATTTATCAATAGAAAAAATGTGTTGCTTTAATAAACTTGTAGCATTTCTATAGCTTCATTCTTATAATACTGTTTTTTTTTTTTTTCCATTTTTTTATAGTTTTCTCTCGGGGGCGTTCTGTGGAAACACAGGGTCCCCGTTTCGTACGGGAGCCCCCTTCCGAAGTGGACTTTTCCAACACAACAGGAAAGGCTATCAACTGCGTTGCCAAAGGGGTCCCATCACCATCGCTGGAGTGGCTAAGACCCGATGGCAGCAAAGTAGTCGATGCTATTGGTCTGAGACTATTGTTACCTAATGGAACACTCTATTTCCCGCCCTTCAGAGCGGAGGACTACCGTCAGGATATCCATGCCTCCGTATACGCTTGCGTTGCCACTAATGCGTTTGGCACTATCGTCAGTAGAGACGTCCGGGTCCGGGCAGGTAAGCAAAGAAGTTATTGTAGTTTGTTACTTAATCTGTCATTTGCATTTTAACTAGAGAAGTATTCTACAACTAACATCGTAACACAACAGTACCTTCAACTTAAAAATGGCTTGCCATTGCCTTTTTATTAACATTTATGCCAATCTCATCACCATACAGTCTCTTATTTTCAATGGTATAAACTGAAAATGTTGTTCAATAACCAATGTTTGAAATTTAATGATTATTTTATTAAGTCATCATTCATACTGATATAATCCCGTACAATCTCTCTTCTAGTAAGATCTTTATAATATTTGAAGACACCACTACAGTATCATCCTAAATTTCCTCAGGACATTTTTGAGGGATAGCAATAACGTTCGTGTATATGTTCTTCCTTGAAGGTCGCCATAATAATGAAATGTGGCTAAGAATTATATTAATGTTTGCTTTCTTTCTACAGATAAGGGAAATAACGAATTTCTATAGTATTAATATAAAGTATTAATTTCAGAGATGACTAAAATGGAACCATAATTAATAGAACCTTATATCAAGGTCGCTCTTAATGATCTACCAAGATCTTCTGAATCTATAAATCCTTTATCAGAAAATTGCCAGTTACTTGAAGATTACTTGCACCATTGTGTACGTTTAGCCATTATTGTAACGAACGTTAAATATTCGTAGAAAGTTGTTTGCAAATTAGTATCTGTATGTTATTACATAATTTAAATGAGTACGAAGTTCTTTTATGTATATATTAGAGGAGAGGGGGTTCTCCACGTTATCCACGAGATTATCCAACCGTATTATTATTCATTATCGTATTAAATATGCTCAATAATTAGGATTTAAAACATTTCGCATATACAGTACGTGTTGCTTTGAGATGATCGAAAATAACACAAATTCAATTTAAAAACTTCATATATGAAGTTTACACGTTATTACGCATATGTAGTTCTTTCATAAATTTTATAACAAAATATGCATGCAAATATAACAATTGTATGTATAATATTTCTTCTCGTGTTGCGGCTCTCAAACATCCTAATAGATTGCAGCTCTTACATCAAGCAAGGTCTACCCCCCCCCCTGATTTAATGTATGAGCTCCGGACAACAGAAAGAATGGTTTTTGTTTAATATGCAATTAAACATATATGTAATTTCAACTGGACCAATTATGTTAGATATTCGACTAAAAAATCTAGATTCTTTTAGCTTGCAGAAATTCTAATAGTCTCTCATGTTTTAATATTGTTTTTTCTTTTACCATTGTAATTTCTTTTGGGTTTGTTCTAGTAATACATAGCTCAATTCTCAATTAATATTTAGAGAAGTAAATATTGCTAAACACGAAAATAAAACCTATTGAATTAAATTTTTTATAAGTGCAATTACAGCAAAGAGCTATAATTAATTTTGAAATAATAAATTTGTCACTCTGTTTCTTCATCTGTCCTCACAAACTTTTTGAGAAAAATTAATGACATTCATGAAACAGCATTTAATTTCATGAAAGTTTTTATTGTTTCTTCTTTTCAGATAATCTTGTATATTCATTGTTTTCTATGAAGGTGACTTTTTATGTTAAGATAAAACCCGCAACTGTTTTCTAGATAAATTACTTTATGTAATACTTTTTTTAAAATCAAGAAAGAAAAGTCACATGGTTTGATATATTCAACTCGAAAACTCCTCCAAATTTGTCTGTAAAGTAAGTAAATATAATTAATATAGAGTATATTAGCTTTTAGAGAATGTAAAATTCACAAAACCTGCTTAAAATATGAATGCTTTTGAATATGTAACGCGGTAAATGTTGGAAAGGAGAGAGGTCGCTTTGCTAATGCTAAATTACTATTAGCAAAAAACCGGGTTTTCAGGTAAACACGCGCGCTGTTAAAAATCACTTTCGAAAATTTGCATAGTAAACATATACACATGTAAAGATTAAAGATATTTCAAAGTTACTAATTCTACAAAGCTGTAGGCTTATTAGAAATTACAAATTTTTGTTTAGGTTTTAGAACTAATGGCGCTTGTGTGATGACCTTTCCATGGCTTTATCCAAGTTTTTAAAAACAAATAATTCGTATAAAATTTACAGTTTTAAGTGTTGCAAATATGATTGTGCACTTCTACATGGATTTCTACGTAGGGAAGCAAAATTTGATATTTCTAGCTACTGTAGATTTTGAATAAAATGGTTAACAAAATGTGATTAGTTGGGACTGGAGAGATTCGATTCACTCGTCTAATTACTTTTCCGAAATACAAAATATGGTTAGGATGCTTCTATTTTATTGTCTCATCCTTCTAAGAAGACACGAATATATAATGTTACTCATCAATTTAATATATTACTGGATCTGACAATTGCTGTTTCAAAAACAAGAGAGACTTTATTTTTATGTTGTTGCTGTTGATGAGATTTCTTTTACAGTTTTCGCATAAATAGAAAACAGAAATGATATTGAATTAGGAAAGAACCAGAATTTAGTTTACTTAGACACTAACATAGATAACATAGATTGGTATTCCGTTTCTCACAAACCAGTCTATAGTTATTTCGGGACAGAAAACAAGCCCTAATTTTGTTCTATAAATTTCTTTCCTGAAATATTACATTGACAATAATATACCTATTCAAAGAATTATTAAAGAGAACCAAATTTAAAGCCCTAAAATGTCATTTCTAAAGAATAATATTTTCTGAAAATGTCTCTTCAAAAGAAGATTAATATTAAAACATGTTATAAAGTTATTCACATTTTCAATTTTGCATCTAGTAAACACTTTGTCTCATCCTTTAATGTACTTTTTATTTTCTTTACTTCAACCACTCCATAATTAAGCTATACATCACGTTACTTTTTAACATCTGTAGGCTCTATCTTACGTAAATGTATTAAAATTTCAAATGATATATTTTTAATTTTTTGAGTCATTATCTCCGAAAAGAGGGACACACTTTTCAGGTTCTGAATGCAGATTAATAGTAAAAAAAAAGGTATGCCATTAATTCGTTAGAGCATTTTTTTCATAAAAAGAAGTAGCACCTACACTGACGAATACATTCGAAGATATTTGCTCAAATATCAATTTAGATTTGCTAGTTATCAAATTTTCTGAAATTTCAAATCACAAGGCAATTCCGTGACCACATATGCTTTAATTAATTTATTAATTAACCATAAGGACTCATGTTTATTACGTCTATCTTGGTTAATATGGAAAACTATCTAAACCTGCATCGTCTTCCTATCAATTCTTATCATAAATAATCTGGAATTTTAATCAGTCTTGCTAACATTTTCTTTCTGTAGAATCCTAAATGAATTTAGAATTTTTAAAAATGTAATATTTTTTTAAATTTTCGGTTTTAATTTTTTTTGTTAATTATTAAAAATACTACAAATGAAACATCTCTGCATTTTTTAAGATATCTGTTGAAGTGAAAAATCCATTTTCGTTTCTCAGATAATTTCTTAGGTTGTTTGTATGCAGTCAGTTTTAAAGATATCTGTTATATATGTTAGAAATCAATAGAAATCATTATTAGAATAAAAAGCGAATAGAAAGTCTTTTTTCTCATAACTGAGTTAACTGCTTCGCATCCAAGATTTTCTGAGGAAATTCTTGCCACCTCTCAATCAACTCTCTGCACAAGGATGCATCTGCAGAGATTTTGAGGCATCTACTCCAGGACTTTTCATGTCGATAAACTGTACATGCCATGTTTCAAAATGAAATTCAAAAAGTATCAGGGAGGCTGTATACGTACAGGAACTAAATATTTATATGCATACTAACAAAAGGATTTTTATGACTTTTCTTTCTTTGGAAAACATATTAAACATTATCACGACTTAGATCAATAAATATATTTGGAAATGTAAAGAAAATTGATTTCTGTCAATACTTCAGTTACTTTTTTCTTTTGTACATTTACTATGCCCAATCAAAATTATACGTTGGAGTTCCAGTAGACATATCAAGTGATTTGCTAGCAGCTTTTTGAAACATTAATGGCCAATCTGATAGTACCTTGATGCCGAAGAGGTTCATTATAGTAGATAAAAACTTGTATTGACTCTTTTCCTTGTCTTATCCTACTGACTTATCATTACATCACTTAGCAGTAGAATGACAAGCGATGGTATTGACGTAAATAACTATGTTATCGTTCTTTCAACAAGCTAATAATCAGAATTGTACGACAGTAACACATTGATGGCGTCTATTACAGCTAAAATTTAGGACCAATAAGTGCTATTTAAGTGAAGTTAAACCAATAGATTAGCAACAGACCTACCATTACATTATACCACGGAATTTTTTTCTTACTTCGCTCTAATTAACTTATATAATGAAATGGAAAAGAAATCAATAGAGCTTGAAGAAAAGAACTATCGAATATAAAAATCAGAAGCTATAAAACTTTTACCCTTTAACTGAAATAGTTGTTTATTTTCACTTCAGGAATTTATGAGATCTAATCATAGGATTAATGGATAAAAAAAAACACACTAAATTACCGATAATAAATTGAAAAGAAAAAAACGTGGAATTGTTTTACAATAATGATTTTTTTTCCTTATTACACTTGTCTTATCCATTCGGATATTTAGCTTCAATGTACAACTAATAATTTATTTAAAATGGAAAAAAAGAAAGCATTACAATAAAAGGTAAAGAATGTAAAACATACTAGATATTTATTAATATGGTGCTTTTGTATTTTTACAATATTATTAATTTCAATACAAACATAATATCTTGGTTCTACTAATGACTTACTACTAAAAACTGTTTTTTTGTTATTTTTTAAACTTAGTTTTTTATTAACTATCTTTCCCATGTATTAAAACTCAGTTTTAGAAAATATAAATTGGTATAATATTCTAATACTAGTGACAATATATACGCCACGTCAACAATAACGGGATAACAATGTGACGGCTTTTAGTTGCGATAGAGTATTTACGCTGCTCATTTGTAATTTCTTCATTCATATCGAGATATGTCGCTAATGACTCTTCAGATGGTCGCTGGAAAAAAATGAACATTGAAATTTATTAATTTTAGCCTACTAAACTAAAATTTATGTTACTTTCTTTTTTCTCTGGCACTTCTTTCATTGCGCCACACATACACAAAGGCAGGGATAAGAAACAATAATTTGAATGTAGTCTCCGAAGGCCTAATGGATAAGACTTCTGACTTCGGGTCAAAAGGTCGCAGGTTCGATATCCGTCGCGAACGTTTCATTGCAGTAATTTTTTCACAGGAAATTAACAATTCGCCGGACAGACAGACAATCAGAGAAATAAAAGATTTTAGTAATATAGATTATTATAATAAGAATATTTTTCTATTTGTTAATATGATTGATACTTTGCTATCACTTGATACTTTCTTAATTGAAACTTCAGTATTCATACGATGCAGGAAACATTGAATGTAGAGGGACTACAAAACTATTTTAATTAAATAGTATTTTAATTATATAAAACAAGTTAATTACAGATTTGAGAAACGATTCATATACATCTTTTGTATATGACTGAATGATGTATTCCTATTAACTGACGATAGACCCATTCTTTTTTATTTTGTTCATAAATCCCACAAGAAAAAAAAATCAGTAACAAGAAAAGAAGAACTAGTTTTTGGCCATTTTTTCAGAATGCCTCCATGCATTACCATAAAGCTAACAGTTTATTAGTCAACAGAAACAGCAATGATTTTCTTTTGTTTTTAATAAAATGCATTTATCTGTTCCATTATTAAAATACACACATTAGTTAGTCACTGTTTTCATAATTCGACATCAATTCTGTGATGTTAACATTTCATAATGGTCTTATGAATAAAACTTGGCATCTTTGAATCCAATATTGGCACTGAACAGAATTATATTTAATTAAAATAAAAGAAATTGCAAATTAATTATAGTAAATCATTCCTATTAAACGCCAAACTAAGACATTTTCTAAACATTCGTTCTTATAGTAAGTTAAAAAGAAAATTAACAACATTTTTACTTCTACATTTTATACTTTGCTTTGCATGCACTTATTTTTTTCGTGTGTTAAATTTTTATTTAGAATTACTTTTCTTACGTTATTACTTACGCTAACATTTTCCTTCTTTCAGTTATATGTTTTAAATTTTTACGTCCTATAATTATAATTAATAATTTTATCTTAAAATTATTTGTTTACGTTAACTTCCGATAGACTTTTAATTCCTTACACTTTTCTTTTTTCTTCAGTATTTGTTCTTTTCGTGACATTACGATTTTTATGTTTGATTTGCAGTTCCTTATTTGATTCTTTTTATTTTTTTTTTTACATTATATTAATTTTTCAGGGATTTGTCTTGCATGTTATTTCGACATCTATATTTAGACTTTTACATTATGTTGTTTTTTTCTAATGTTCAACTTCTCAGATATTTTTTCCTATGTTCTATCGAATGTTTGGTTAGTTTAAGATAGTTTCTTGAGCTTTTTCATTTAAAATATCTTTGCATTTAATCCTTTTCACTTTTAATAACGTTTTATTTCAATTTACAAACTTTATTTTACAACCTCTGTAGAAAATATAGTGATTTGATCATTACTTTTTGTGTTGTAGATTCCTTCCTTTCAGAATCCTTTTATTTTCTTTTGCTGAGAATCTTTTATATCTTTCTCCCTTGATTGTGTTGTAGCGAAAAGATCTGCTGTGAATTGCAAGGAAAGCCTCACGTAGGAATTGGGCAACTTTGAAGTTTATATCGCCGTGAAGGCGTATATAAATAGAGGGAGTTCTCATTGTTTGCTAGCGTTTGTTTAAGAAGCTGTACAGACATTGAGGCACGTGCCAGGACCTAAATGCGTCGGTATCCCTCAATGGAGAGAGAATACCGAAAGGTGGAGAGACCAAAGTTGCCGCTCGGTGCCTTTCGGTTTCGAAGCCCCCATTGCATCGGAGAATTGGACGGATCAATTACGCGTCAATAAATCGGGATAAACGGCGACGCAAACGACAGCTCCCGCTGGCAGTAAATTCAATGCAACCCTTCGCTGTTCGGAGAAGGTTGGCTTTGGTGAAACCGTAGAATGCTATCGACTTCGCTCCAATAAACAGATGGACAGTCATAAGCACACAAAAAGAGTTACATAGAAGAGAAGAAAGAGACAATGTAGGGAAAAACGGGGAGAAAGAAGCGCTATTTCACTCTTTATCGTATCCTATCGCAGAAGATGTGGTCGTCGAAAAACCTGTAAAACTCAGAATAACTGAATTTCAGTCAAAATGTACTCAAAGAAATAGCACCATTTTAGATTGTGGCCCGTTTGACGAATTTAAATGCCAACATAAATTTATCGTTTAGTGAATTTTCATGTCTTTTTACACACTTACAGCAATGTAGTAAAATTACTCCAAAGAATTTATTTACGCGGATAAAGCATAATTATTATAAAGATTTTACAAAAATTAAAAGAAAATTAAATGATGAACTTAAAATTAAATTAACGTGTCTAAATTTTATAATTAAAAACTATATTTGTATTATTTTATATTTAACATTCACTACAACTATCACAATAGACATTCACGATAGAAATCTAGATAAAGAGTCCGTGAAATCTAGTAATACGCAGAACATGTAGGGGAAGAAGGTTAAGTTAGACTTTGTAAGTTTTTAATTAATTATATAGGACCATCCACACAAATAAGAAAGATATCATTTATAAATCAAGATATAATAACAGTGACATGTTTCGAAAATTCATCGTCAGACTGTAAATAAATAAATATAAAACGGAAAAAACATAGGCTTATAACAGCCCCACAATACAGAACATCGTAAGTAATTAACAATTATTTACATAATAATATTAACGCAAGTTATAATCTAATACCCCTTTGATAGATAGTTCATTATTATAACAATTGGTGGTTTTAATAATGACTGACTCAAGAATTTACGCAAATAATCGTCCTTTTGTTGGCCATAAACAATTGGCTTGTTTGTCATGATCCTGTGTCCGGTATCTCTCTGATGCCTTGCCGTTAGATATTTGAAATCTAATGCCGTTAGATATTAGTTATTACAAATAATAATAATTTGTAAGTTTTTATTGTATTTATTCGCCCTTTTAAGTATACAAACATTAAAACCACACTTTGCTTTTATAATTTAAATCTTACAACATATATAACAAACATAGTACTCATACTTTTCTATGGGCAAGTTAGCCAAATGGCCAAGCGCTTAACAGTGGGTTGGAGGACTAGGATTCCATTCACCGCGGTGGTCGAAATTTCTCTACACCGATTCTTCTCAAATTGGGTCCTAGGGTTTACCCAGCGCTGTAACAATGGGTAATAGGTTTCTGCCCCGGCCGTCGGGTTGACCGTCGACCTAAATGTAATCCTTTTGGTCAGGAAACTCTAGCAGCTTTAACTCTTCCGACTCCAAAGGCCACACTGAGATACTTTAACTTATTGTTCTAAAAATTTATGAAGTTTTATTTGGGCATTCCATAAATTTGAAATGAAATGGCTGTTATTGTGGATAGCTTTTTTCTTTATTTTTCCATTCAATGTATTCTAGTCCTTCATCAATGAATGTTTTCTAAAGTTGTGCTTCCTACAATAAACCACATTTGATGACAAGTAATTAAACTTAAAAGTTTGAGTTTTCAAGTTTAGCTACAAAAGGTGTTGGTCTAACACTTTAAGGATCGATGAGAAAAAGCTTAAAAAAATAAAAAAAATAATAAAATAAATGTTACCTCTTAAAAATATGTATGAAACCAATTATGTATTCAAAGAATTGTTTTCTAAGAAAATAGTAGTACTGATTGATTTTAACTATTAAAACAAAGAGTCGTGTTAATTTATTTTTATTATTCAAAGTTAAGAATACATAAATTGACAATACTCTTTTCTATTATACCATCATAGCTTTGGTAACGTAGCAACCAATCGTCTTAACCAGCTAACTCTACAATTACCGTATGTTGTTCAGTGAAAGACGTATACTGTTTATGGTAAGCTTTGGAGCCAAAAAACATCTCCATTTCAGAAAAAAAAAAACTACTAGAAAACGGTTTTGTAGTTACATTTCAAAAAGTTAAAATAAATTTTAAATTTTCTAGATTTATTCGTAAAGGGAATTATTTTTATAATAATATAAAATAGTGAACATTGGCTTACCAATGGTGAAATATTGGTCAGGGTTCCTACACCTTTTGAACTTTTTTTTTTTTCATTGGAAACTCATGTTTTGTTTTTAACCTTCCCTATTGATAATGCTTTAATTATATATACTTACCTTTTTTTTCGGGTTGAAGGTCTAGGACCGTTCCAAATTCAACCATAGCTTCTCTGCATAAGTTTTGAGTCTTTATCATGAGAATTTTAGATAGGTGGTTTCCCTAAATTATACTTGATTCTTGACCACATCAAATTCAGCCCAGCCTACTGTACTTGTAGCTATAATAAAAAAAAGCATAGAAAAGTCAGGAAAAAGTTTAGTATTTGACAAACACAAACAAAAAATGTAATAAAGAGAGAAAGAAAAAAATATTTGGTTCAACCATTAAAGAAGGAAAAATTTCAGATATCCAGGAAATAACAATTAATAAATGCAAAATTTATTATTGTTTTCATTGCATTCTATGATTAGGAACACATCAATTAATTATAGTACAGATCATTTCTAGTTATTTAATTACTAATTATTAATGAATTAATGAGGCGTTTTATACATGTGTGGAAATACTTTTTATGCAGTTTAATTGCTATTTTACTAATTTTTTTTAATGAAACTGTAGTGATTGAACTTGTACTAGATAATCAACGTTTTCTTATATAAATCAGCTTTGAGATATTTCAGAAAACCGAAAGTTCTATTATATAATTGACTGTTGCATCATTATATAAGTTTGCTTAATTATATCTAAGATTTTTAGATTTATTATGATTTGAAATAAAGTCCAAGATGTCCTATAAAACGTATGGACTTTTTAAAACGAAGATGACTATTTTCTTATTCTGTGTCACTAAAACTACCATATTTCTTTCTTTCCAAACCTTTCACTATTTGTTCGTTAATCTGCAATTAAAAGAACTAATCCTATACATAAAAAAAATTTTTACAGAAACTTTTAGGAAATGAATTCACATAGAAATATTATAGATCTAAAATAAATTTGAATCTTCAAAAGTCTATCGTCTTTATATTATCAAATTGTTTTTAATAAGAATTTTATATCTGTTCTTTAAAGATCTGTATGTTGAAACTGATTCTGGTTAGTTTGGATTGAACCGTTACATCCTTTCTCGACCCTGAAGATCTATTACGTGCGATCTGGAATTTTCTGCTTCGGCGAATCCTTATCACCAGCTGTTATTGATAGTCGTTGAGATGTCCAGGTCTTCAGTTAAGCGAAGCAATAGTTTGAAATCATTGCCATGTTCTGGTGCTACATTTTACACACAGTTCACTGGGTCATGTTCGTTTTACCTGCTTCATATATCCTGTCGGTTCCATACAAAGGGGCCATGTGAGATGAGCTTCGAGTCATGCCTTTGTCTAAACAAATTACCACGATTACCACGATCATCTAGGAAATGTCTTAATCCCAAGACAGGATTAAGTAAATATAAAGCTTATAAATATTTAAACTTTCTGAATTAATGATATAAAAATTTCGACACTTAGTAGATGTTACGGAACTTTTAAGAAAATTAGAAATACTTAATAAAATTAAAGAGAGATAAAGACTTTTCGGTTATTGATAATTGTTTTCAAAGTGTTAAATTGTTTTCCAGAGGAAGCCTAATAAGATTTTCAGTAGCCAAACTTTCCAATTTTATTATTATTATTATTATTAAAAATAAAACAATAACAATACACAAAACTACAATTTAAGGAAAGAAAGTAACATCAAATTAACCTATCCATACATAAACAATAATTATGGTTTAAGAAATATAAATTACAATATAGAAAGGTTTCTAAATAACATAAATATAAATATATTTGATGATTATCAAAATATCTCAATTGTAAAACGAAAGTTAAAAAAAAATGGATTATAGGAAACACGTAAGCTCATCACAATTGTCATTATCTTTTCAGTCTTTTCATATTATACTTTATCTATAAGTATATTTTTACTGTAAACTATATGTTGACATACTGATGTAAAATCTACTTATATAAATCTCATGAATTACTTTAAAATAATAAATGATTGTAAGAAATACTATTGGTGACTTCATCATAACTGTTGTAGAAAATATAGTTGGATAATGATATCATATATTATTTGTTAATACTATTGTTTTTTTAAATTAAACATAAATTTGTTCTTACTTAATTACCAGAACTCATTGATAGGGATTCTCTGTCCCTAACGAGACTGTACTGTATTATCCTTTTCAAGAAAATAAAATATTATTATTATTATTAGGGTTTATTATTTAATCGGCAATTTTAGTCTTTTTAGTTTTCTCAAAACTATATAACATGTAACTAATAACTCAAATGTAACAATATGAATGTACTCAATGGTAGCACCTGTTGATTGGTTATGTAATTCAAAAGTTAGGTTAATAGTTTGCAATTAATTGTAAAATTATAAATTTTGGACATACATAAATATAATAAAAAAGGATTAATTGCTCCACTTAATTTTACCATCAATAAGATCCCAAATTTTTAATCTAATAAGTTCTATGTTTAATCGTTTTAAAGATGTAATTTGAAATATACTAGGATGTAATTGGTTAAAAATGTTATATAGACTTCTTTCATTATCCCTCATATTATAATTATTCTTAGTCAAATCAAAAGGATTTATTTTATTCTACATATATATATATCTTGCATTAGTTATTAGTGTTTATGGTGTTTATAGAAAGGTTTCATATACGAAAAAATTTTTTAAATAGGCTTGATATACGAAAAAAAAAATTTAAATTAGACTATAAACAATTTTTTCAGTAAGTAATAGGATATGGTGTAATTTTCTAATATCTTTTTGTTTATCAGAGTAGAATTGATAATTTTTGAATATTAATTTTAATCTTTTTCAATTAATTTATTTATATTATTTTTTTTTATTTAAGTAAATGCAGATTCAATACCATAACATAAAAAAGGAATCTACAAAAGCTTTAAATAACATTATTTTTAGTTTTTTGTGGAAAAATAAATTTTATATGATTAAACATATGTAATTTAAAGTTCAATTTTATAATAATAGTTACATACTGATTATCCATAGTTAAATTTGGATCAAGATAAATATATTAAGTATTTCTGAATATGAATTTTTTCAATACAGTTACACTTTACACATTACAGTTTTCCTTTACAATAGTTGTACAGTTATACTTTTGTGAAAATTGCTAACACCTTCACAATTGACGTTTATGTAATTTTATTTCAACATTGTAATGTAAAGGTTTATTTTTTGTTTTGATTATCATCAATATAGTTTTTGTGTGATTAATTGCTATTTTATTAGCTGTAGACTAACTTGTATGATACAATAGAATTGAAATATATCTGTAATCGTTTGTGTGAAAACAAGTTTTCATCATCATTTAGAGAGTAATATGTCTGGTTTTCAGATAATTGGTGGAAAATTAATAATAAATTTGAAATTGAGGAGCATTTTACATAGCAGTTATAGATATGTTGCAAGTTTTGCATTGACGACCTGTTTTGACAAATGCATTATGAAGCGTTTCGTCATATTTATTTCCACAGATTGAAAAATGCAAATGTTGGACAGCTGACAAAGCTGAATGTAGTCGTAATATCATATAATAAGCATCCTTCGAAAAATATTTCGCCAACTGAAAATATACTAATTAATAAACACGATTTAGCTTTACAGAGTGAAGAGCAATGAGCATAACTTTATAATTAATCAACCCTTCCTTGCAAAATAGAGATTTAAGTATATGTAAATAGTTCAATTAAAAATTTTCACCATTAGTTGCCACCCAATGATTTAACATTATTAATTAATAAAGCTTTTGCGTAACTGCAAACGCATGAAATTCGTTTTACCATTCATTTGTAGATGTCATAGGAATAGTTACACCATAATGACTACTGTGCAATATTTATTTAGCGTTTAATGAATAAATTACTCTTCATTTAGCCTCTATAATTGATCATTTACCGAAACTGGGAGGGTAATTAAGTGTAATTACCAAACGTTTCATGGCAGACAAAGTTTTACTGAAATATTATTACTAAATATTTGTTTTCGTACTCTATTAATAACTGTTGTCATTTTGTTAGAAAAGAAAATTAAAAAAATGAATGATTGTATAATAAATAATGACATTAAATATCAGACTGGTATTTTCTCCCTATGGGCAGCTGGTCTGTTAAGGACGTTGATTGGAATTGCTCTATATATATATATATATATATATATATATATATATATATATATATATATGTAACTGTGTAATCAGTTTTATTTTTAGCTCGAACAACCTTCGTGATTCATTTCAAACTCTTTTAGTGAGTTAAATATGCAGATTTTGACCTCTGTCAAAATTTTGGCACACTACTTCAGTTTAGAAGGGTATGAAATCAGTTGCGGAAAGAATATTCTGTTTAGATTAACGGAGTTTTTTTACTTTCAGTAGAACTAATATATGCGCTAATTTAAACAACTTCACATATCGCAATAGTAATTTTTCAGGAAAAATTACTCTGACAATATATGAAAAATTACACTAACAACATGGAGATTATACACTTTCTTTCTTTCAAAACGAACATTTAAGAAAATGAAAAAAAAAAGAAATAGAACTGAATTCATCTTTTATAGTTGAGTTGATTTTTGTACCAAAATTGGTTAGATCATACTAATCAAATACTTAGGAACTATAATAGGATCACGCATCCACTGATTCAGTATCTTCGGTTTAGTTAACCAAGGTTTACCGCAATCCGAAAAAAAAAAAAACACTGCAAAATTAAAGAAATCAGCGTTCAAAAGTTTCGAAACACGCGCCAAGCGAGTACGGACCATAATATTGTGAAATCCAGTAGCTCAATGCGACCAGTACTTGACTCATCTTCCTTTATCCCCGTACCCACGCTTACCCCGCAGAAGTTGCCTCTACACTGCTTCTAGAGTTCACGCTGTTCGCATTAGTAGTGTTATCGTAGTGTTTCTATGTTCAGATAGCCCTAATTTACCTTAATAATGTCTCAAAAGCGTAAGAGCACTGAGGCTGGTTGTGTTTCTCAGGCTAAGAGAAGCCGCAATTTCCTTTCCATTGATGAGAAAGTGAAAATTCTGGATATGATTAAAATAGAAGAAGAATAAAGAAAAAAATATACACCAACATTAAATTAAGTAACAATAATATCTTACAGTGCGTAATTTATTAATTAAACTTTACCTGTATGTATGTTACAGGAATATCACGTTATATACAGCTTTCGAAATTATGCGCGGTTTCACAGAACCAAGGTTGATCTTGAAACCTATCCCACACGGATACGGCTTCCTACTGGTATTTAAATTTGAGAAAATAAAAAAAATTAAATTGAAATCTGTAATATAGTGGAAAGCAGCATAGAAAAAAGAGGGAGTTCTTCAACTAAACTTTCTTATTTATTAATTTTCATTTTTCCGTTTTAAAGTAATATGGTAAAACTGCAGAACACGGTCCCAACCTAAGTTGAACTATTTCCAATTATAGCAGTTAAGGAACCGTTCGCGTTGAATTTTCGGACATTGAACTTTCAAAAGTTTTTCAATATAAACATTCTGAAGTGGATGGTAACTCAATTTGCCTAACCTACAGCTAATCGACACATACTCTTCGCTCGGGCTCTGTTGGTACTTGAGCTCATACTAAGTTAAATATAATTGCTTTTTGCGGTGAAATGTAACAAGGCAGTCTGCGATGTATTCTTGTGCGCAGTACCGTAATCTGCACTTTAGCCCCAATATTTACTCTTCTGCAATAATATTACTGTTTAAATTGAAAAATGTGATACTATTATGGGTTCTTCTGCTAATTTGTTGTGGATCTGTTAAACGATCTACTGCTAAACTTTATCTATAAATAGTACGAAGATAAAGCAATAATAATGCGAAATTAATTGTCCGAAGCGTCTTTGTTTTTATACGCAAGATGAATTTTTAGCTTTCCAAAGTAAGACTGAACAGAAGTAATATGTGATCATTTAAGATGCAAAAGTCTTTGGAACTTCAAGGCTTTCTATTTTCCTTGTTGAACATAACATGTTAGTTGACTAGAAGAATAAATAAACGTTTGAGCCAAAAGCCAATGCAAATAGTTTAGAGATTGATCTAGAGAATTAGCCAGATGATCACATGATCAGATAAAAACAAATTTACAAATTTATAGAGAGTTACTGCAGAATCTTAATTCCGACTGAATCTTTCTGATATGGCAATTGTACATTGTTTTAAAAACCTTGATAATTGAAATTAGTAATTAAAGTTTTGGAAGTATTTTGCTAGCATACTGTAAAATTGTGGTAAATTTAGAGCTTAAAAATAAAAAACTTACCTTCCAAGAATAAATTTTCCCTGACAAATAATTATATTTGTGTGAAATCATTAAAGTAAAGAAAAAAAGGAAAATGATTTAGTCATTTGCATATGAAAGTCACGTGCAAAAAATGTCGGGAAATAACGTTATTAAATAGATATTAACAACAAAGTGCAACAGATGCATAGTGAATAAACTGTACTAATGAATTGTTGCGGCGGATTCGCAAGAAGAAGCAAGAGATCTGAGGGATGGATATTAGGATTATTTTCCTCAAAAAAAGTTAATATTGGAAGGGAAAATACAGTTTATTCAGAGAAAGACTCCCAATATCCACAACCTTAATCACCAAGTAGAATTCGCTTCGGACTATTCTAAAGCAAGCCAACTTCCGGTGTAGTTCTAAAAGGACCCAACGTGTTCTAAATAGCAGTGGAATACATATTACTAATCAACGGGAATAAAGTTTAAATGACAAATAGTGATGACGAGGACTATATCATCCATGAATGTGATTTGAAGTTTACAAGGTATTTAGAACCTTAGTAAAATTCTATTTTCTTTCAGGTTGATGATTCAAACTTTCAAAGAAAGCATTTCAGACAGGAATTTATTTTGTTGAAAGAACAGTAGCAGTAAATGAATTTGTAATTAATGAGAATTTTTTTTTTAAGATCAAGTTTTTTATTGTCAACATAATTTAAGGAAAAGCAAGTCATTTGTAACATATAGTTAAGTATATCTTGAATGTTTTTCAATTTACAAAAGTCTTGAATTACATTATTAATATTCTTTAGTGCGACAGTCATATGTATGATTATTAGGAAAAGTATCTTCTTAAATATTTGTTAATATCATTGAATTATTAAAAGTTAAAGTGGTATTCAATAAATCTTAATTTTGATTATGACCCATAACATTAATTCGCTTCAAAAATTAACAAAAATGTAAGGATGCAATTCCATATATGATAAGTTTTCGTAAAAGTTTTCTTTTTTGAGATAAGGATTTAAATTAGACTCTTATTTCTACAAAAGCGAGGCTCAGATGATTAATCAGTCTGTGTGTCTTTGTTTACATGTATGTGGCATTCGATAGATACTGTATCAAATTGATTGTTAAATCAATACACAAAAAGCAAGAAAAATGTAAGGAGAAACCATGTTTTCTTACAATATCATTTGAGCTAAATATTTTATGCTTTACTGAGAAATTTATTTCTCAGTATTATCATTGCTAATATGTGTTTTGATTATAAGCTAAGTAAAAAATATCATTATTCAAACATTTTTCCAAAGTAATGAGGATAGAAGTTGAAGATTACAGCCCCAAAAAAATTGTTCGGAATTCGCGCCAGGTGCTGTATCGAGATAATTATCAGTGTTGAATTTCACTTACTTTTAATGATCGGTAGCTTTTTCGTCCCATTGAAATAGTAATTATTAGCAGGGTGACCAGTTTCATTTTGACATTAATCTTGCCGGAATGATTCCTTCCTTTACAGTTTACTTCTCGTTTTCACGCGAGAATGTCTCTACTGGAAAGCCTAATGAGCTAGTTTCTGATTTCAATCGATTTTTGAAATGTAAATCCTCTTTCCTAGATTTGATACTCAGTATCACTGCAGATTATTCATTTGCTCAAATTCTGTCAATTTACGTAATGTACTAACTCGGAAGGTAAGGAAAGATTAGTTATTTTAATCAATCCAAGATTAAGTATAAGAATTAATTAAATTGATTGTTTTATTTTATATTGAGTAGACAGAAGTGTTTGAGTTGGATAAAATATTCTATTTTCAATACTTCAGTTACTGAATCACTCGTTGAAGTATTTCATTAAATAAGCTTCAACGAGTTATTCAGTGAGGAAGCAGTTTATTTACTGCAACGCTGTGGTATGATTGATCTCAATTTCCCTTGACTGGGTGACATCATTGTATTTTACATGAAATATAGACTCTGATGTTTATTTTATTTCAATTAAGTTAATAGTGTTAGGTCACATCTGCACTGTTGTTATATTTCATGTTGATTGTGAAATAACTTACTGTAAAGTTATTGAAATTTATTAAAATTATTTTACTAAAATTACTACTAAAATTTATTACATTCAATAAAATTTATTAAATTCAGGTTTCGAAACTTTAAATGTATAAAAAAAATTAAAACAAATATTTTTACAGAAGAAAATTACCTCGAATTCTTTAGATATCATTAGTCTTATTTGATTAGTTGTAAACTGTTATAACTTTTCGAAAAACTGAATTTCAAACACTATGTGAGGTATTTTTTTAATGGTTAAATACACTCTGTGACACCATAAACAAAGCGTTCAAGTTGAATGAAGCTCCGTATGCACCAACCTTCCAATTTGATATACAAATGTTGTCACGAAATGTCACCATCAAACCCACGGTTCAATCAAGTCCCTATCTTGTGGTCCATATAAGACATTTTATCTTGTTAGTAACATGTTATTTATCACTTAGATTTTTAATATATTACCAAAACCACAAAACATAAATTCAGGTTTGACAATAGAGATGGAGTTTTTTGGCTGTTAATAAGTTTGCTACAAAATACCAATAAAATTTCGTAGATCTGGAGACTGCTAATTAAGACTGTGTTGATTGAAGCTGGGATGCTCCAACTTCATATTCCATTCCTTTGGCCAAAGTCATCACGTAAATGAATTAATAATGTGAGATTGATTGGGGTGGGCGTAACAGTCTTTCAGGTGGAAAATAGGGATAGAAAGAAATAGGTTGCAGAGATGAACAGTCTAGATAGATTAGCAGGAGAAATCTGGAAGTTCATTTACCCTTCAGAAATGGTAGCAGTAATTAGCTCAAAGCACAAAACCTTGAATTTTATTAGAAAAATATTTTACAACAATGTTTCTCTATATTATTTTGAAACATCTGATATTTTCAAAATTACCTACAGAATATTCAGCGATATAGCTATTAATAACAACCTTTTTTTTTAGAAAAAGAGCATTATCAACAACATAATAAAATTTTCATACATAACTTTAGTCATGAAAGCAAACAATTTTCAAAGCTGAAAGTTTGCTTTTTTTTTCAAAAACTACTGATATCTATGGAAGTTAATTTGACCATTTCATTCTAACACGTTATCCTTCTTGAATAAATTAAAAATCCTATGAGTTGCCTTCTTAATAAACAAACTAAAAGGAAATTAAACAAACAGAAAAATTCTGTTTGTTAAATTGTATTTTTTAAACATATCTTACGAAGTTTTTTATGTAAACGTTGACGATGCTCTATTTATTAAAATTACTTTTACTCGTGATTGCTTCTTCAATTTCAAGTTGTATCTTGTTCCTTAAAATTCTCTGGAGTACGATTCCAATTGAATCATTCATAATGACTCTTGAACTCTTGTTTGACCAACAAAATATAGAATATATAAAAAGTACATTTTTCCATGTGCTGAAGCACCAATAATCTTTTGCATTAATTCAGAATTATCTTGCACTTTATAAGATGGTTTAATTTTATATGAATACTGAAAACTGAAAGATTGCGAATTCAATCTTTGTGCGTTCTTTTTAATTTCAAGAATGCTAATTAAACAAGCAGACCTGATATCGCTGCTTCTCTTGACTTGAAATAAAAAATGCCGAAATAAACGAACTTAAACATCAATTAAGGTATTTACCATAAGTCTTCTTAATTCTCCCTCTTCTAGACATTCTATATATTGAAAAGTCTTCAAATCTTCAAAATAAAACAAAAATAAATGTATAAAACAATACATTTATTAAAATGTAAATTAAGGTGTTTTTTTTACTGAAGCAGTTTCTAGATGCAGGAAACTGAGAGACGTGTACTTCCTTTATATAAAAGAATTTTTACAATATTTCAGTCATAAGACAATACTATCAAGTTCTTATTAATATCAAGTATATCAGTAGGATATGATATACTGAACAAAAAAGCTTTTATTTTATATATTATTATAAATTGCAACAATTATTATCTTATAGTTATCATCATTGGTGATGTTGTAATACTTCTCAATTATGCCTTATCGATGTTGAATAAAAACTTGACGTTTGTTTCCTATTATTTCCAAGTATTTATTAAGTTAAAAAAATGTTGGTCAGTGGTTGAAATTAATCCACAACAATCTTTATTACAGTTAGGATTATTTAAATATTTTAATTTCGTTCTCTAAATGTTCTAGTTTCTCCAATATTTTTCCAGTACAAATTACAATTGCTTCCACATTCTTAATCGTGCATTAATAGGAAAAGTATCTTCTTAGGAATTAAAGACTGTACTGAAATTTACCAAGTATCTCTGAAAACTTGATAAAGTAAAAGAAAATTTAATAAAATAAAATGTAAACTTAACCTAAGGAGTGTTGAAAGGTTATCCGCCGGGTAACGACAGCCGACTGTCCATTCGAAAAGGTGAGTTTGGGAATTTGTTTCTGTACGGATACTGACTCGATCGATTTGAAATTTAGATATGCTTGTGTAGTGTATCTACTAAACAATGAATGTTGTTTTTATTTCTGCCTATCAGAAAAAATGCGGAGACGTTCAACATTTTCCGGAAACAGTCGACTGCGTCCGCAAACTATTATAAATCCGGACGAATAAAAATATAGATTCTAGACACTCGAAACTAAAGCATATCAAAATTTCAAGTCGATCGGGTTAGTAGTTGACGAGCAGAAAAAAATCCCAAACTTGCGGAAACAAAACAGTCGGCTGTGTCCGCATTTTCCGGATAGGCAGAAATAAATACCACATTCCTATAATGTTTTGGCCTCTGAACACGATGGCGAAGTCGGTTTGCCGATCCGACCTTTCGTTGTTAGGGGAGAACTGACACGGACGGACTAACATACACTACAAACGCAGTAGCTCCCAAATGGGTCGCTAACAAATAGTTAAATAAACTTGTCGCTAACAAGTTAAATTTTTTACATAAAGAACAAGTAGTCTCTTCATTGAAAGATGCTGATAAAGATTTAAAAGTTATTTACAAGAAAACACGCTCTTATAGTTTTAAAATCTTAAAATTAGAAATTATTTTTCGAATTGTTCATTTAGTTAATTATTATTGAAATTTCAGATCATGATGGAGATTATTTTGTTTTAACTTTCTGGAAACATTCTCAAAAGTTTTAGTTGTCAAACTTTTTTTTCTTAACAGTTGTTAATTTGGTTTGTAAATGAAAACCTGATGAATAGGGTTCCCAATTGAAATTCATCATCTTGATGAAATTGTAATGTCTTTTTAGAAGATGTGCTTAATAATATCAGCGTGTTTATCACAGTTTTCACATCCAACACACACAATAAAAATAAAAATATATTTACAATTAAAATAAGTCCAGACTAGTTGTGTCCTGCTGGCAGGACATCTTCAGTCAGACACTGAAGATGTTTTGCCAGCAAGACGCAACTAGTCTGGACTCCTTTTAATTGTAATTATATTTTTTTTTTATTATGTATATTGGATGTGAAAACTGTGATAAACTTATATATATGCACGTTAAGGAATTCTTCAAATATTAGGATGTTATTTGAGATGTTTTCTGTATTTAGTTTTTAGCAATCGTTGAAATGATTTTTAATTATTTGTTGTCATTTCAGCGTTATAATAAAATTTATGAGTGACTAGCTTAAAGTATACGGCTTTGCCCGGCAGGGGGTGGGGAGTCCTGGTTCTCCCCTTCTTTACAACCCTATCAAATCAAATCTTCCCGAAAAATATTTCTGTAGTTCCCATTGTCATCACCAGGTTCATTATGTGGCGTTATTTTATCCCTTTTCATCCCTTTGGTGGTGGTTTTCGGGTTCCAAGGTAGCCTATATTTTCCGCAGGATAGTAGAAAGTACTTATGCAAAATTTGGTTCCGATCAGTGAACCGAAATAAAATTGTATAGAGAACATACAAACATACAAACTCCTAAATTATTGTTATATTTAAATTCAATTCCGAGCCTGTTTCTCTTTTCCATATTTATTTATGATCATCTGACGA
>JAFIDM010005346.1:31224853-31252492 GCA_023159025.1 Thereuonema tuberculata | reverse complement strand
ATATCTATTTTGTCTTTGTGTGTTTGGTCCTTCATATTAATATTAATATTAATACAAACTTTGACTTTTATATATATTTGTATAGATATTAAAATAAATTATATTACACTGTAGTTACACTACGAATTATGCTAAGTTAACAAAACGATTTATACAAAACAGCTAATAAAAATTACCAAGCATTTTTCTGTATGCTTAAATCACAAACTTTCCTAGTGAAATCTATAAATGATAAAAAAAAATATTATATTCACAAAATTGCAAAGTTGCTGATTTGGTAACTACGAATTTTTGAGACGTTAATAATATTAACATTTATTTGTTATTTTGCACCAATCTAATGTTACTGAATCATTAAAATTCTGTTTCCGTTGATGCGAGTATTTATTTAGTTTGCGGACATAGCAAGTTCATTTGATTTATTCGATTCCTGGATCTTATTGACAAGTTAAATCAGACTAAACGAATCCAGGTCCACAGGGTCTTTCACAGCTTTGGAAATTGGTAACTTTGAGGCCCAATAGAATTGGAAAGCACATTAATGAATTCCAACTTTAGCATTAATCGATTTACGGTTAGGATGTCACATTATCTTCAAAGAAAGAGATTGGACCCAAAAAATAGAATTCAAAAGTATTCATTGCGAACCATCGCTAGTTGATACAAATACAAGAAATTATTAACAGTAGTTCTATGAAATAATAAAGCTTTTGTACTGTAAAATAGATTTTTTTTTCATCTTTGGAAAAATTTGGCACACTTTACCGTCCGTTAGCACAAAGAAAAGAAAAAGTGGTTAATTTTATTTAGATAATTATTTTACTGTGTTCAAATTATTGTATTAGGTTTTACCATTTATTTGTGTCAATATACTTTGCCTCTCTCCCTTATCCCAATCTTCGGAAACATTTCTGCAGGAGCCCAAACTTGTGGAAATTATCTTGCAGAATCTTTTCTTAAGTATTCTGAGAAATCTAATCTAGTAAAATTTGTTAGGTTGATGTAATAAGTAATATTATTAATTTTGATATCCGAGAAAATGGATTTCAAGAAAGATTAAAGTTGATTTTTTGCTTTAAAAAAGAATATGATTTATTTATTAGAAGAGCAAATAATTTAACCTGGGAAAGGAGAATATTTAAAAATTTTAAATAATCACTTTTGCTTTATAATGATTTCAAAATTAACATTACATGAACATTAGTTAATAAGTGAAGTTCTCAAAATCCAAGAAAAATTTTGTTATTAAAATAACAATCCTGCTTGTAGAAAGTTAATATTCAATGATTTTTTTGGAATTTAATGTCGAATCCCGTTTGAAGTTCTTTGTCACATTTATCTTTGAACATTTCACTTAGAAGCAAAGCATTTTCTTCCTCTATATACAAAGTCATATGGTAAGAACGCCTTCAAAAAAATCTTAATATACTAGAAATAGTTAGATAAAACTTCATTTGTCCTATTCTTTCTAGGGTACAGTAATAATGTTCTAATGCACTACAAATAATAATTAACAATGGTTTTCAGCAATTGAAACTAATTAACAAATTAAAACTAAGCAATTTCTATTTTTTTAGATAGAAATGATATTGATAACCTATTCCAATACATTGTTATTTATTTTCAATGTAAATGTCTGACATCGTATTTCTCACTGTTTCCAGTGCTTCCGAGTATCGAGGAATACAAATAACTTTGTAAAGTTATCTGTGTATATTTGTAGATAGTATAGTATCTTTGGACTCTGAGAAAGAGAGATGCTGAGATGCTGGTAGCATTTGAAATGTGGCTATGGAGGAGGATGGAGAAAATTAAATGGACAGACAAGGTGACTAATGACGAAGTTCTCGAAAAAATAGTGGAAGAGAGAAGTTTATTAAAGAACATTAGAAGAAGAAAAAAGAACTGGATTGGTCATGTGCTGAGAGGTGAAAATCTCATGAAGGAAGTATTGGAGGGGAAGATTGAGGGAAAGAGACCAAGAGGAAGAAAGAGAAAAATGATCCTGGATGACCTATTGGTTACAAGTGGATATCAAGGCCTGAAGGAGGAGGCAAGAGATAGAACAACTTGGAGGAAGAGACATTGCTGACCTTATTTGCTGCTTGCCATTGGACCTGTCTACGACAGAACACTGATGATGATGAAGATGATAGTATCTTTATTTCAGCTTCACGACATACGAAAGTAAAACTTAATTTTCCATTTTCTAAAACTTAAAAAAAAAGAAAAGCATTTTGATACATTGTCATTAAAAGATTTAGTTACCAAATTTTAGTCAGTATATAGAATTGAATTTACAAAAACATCGGGTTATAAACGAGGTGTTCTGAAATTCGGCTTTAAAGCAAATTCTGTATATTTATCTAAAGCTGCAAATTTTCCTGGCCGTTTCAGCTAAATTCTGTTTTCTATTTTATTTAAAACACTTTTTGAAAGCTGTAGTGCATCTGAATGAAAATTCCCAATTTAGAACTAGATTGGCTTAAAATTGAGATTTCGGCACCGAATTCAATTGGGATTGGTAACAATTACAGCTGGTACTCTTGGGCATTGAAGCTGTTGTCAGTACCAACATTGAATTAAACTGATGCTAAACCGTTAGGTAATTCCAAAAGTGAATTCTAATATTTAAAGCTGTCTAAAAATCCCTTTGTACAACTCGATAACTCAACATTAATGGTGCTTTCAGAGACGACAAATAAAAAACTAAACCACGAAAATTTGCAATTTCAGTGGTTAGATGGTAATAACGTAATGTATATTGCACACCATTCACGCTCTCTTATAAAGAAATTTACAGCTGTCAGATTAGCTGTATTTAAAGCTAAATTCAACTGTATGTAAATTAGATGTAGCTTTGATAATCTTTTTTATGTAATCTTTCAAATGTAAATACATCTAGAGGCATTTTTAGTAATTTATTTCTTGAAGATTTTTATCATATTTTGATTTTCTGCTTATTTTGAATTCAAAATATCCTTCGTAAATCTTCCATTAAATGAGTGAATTAATTATAGGAAACAAATCATTTTTGGACATCATTTGTGCTGTAAGACAATCGGCGTTTCCAGAAGCATTAGAGCGAGACCGGAAATAGAACTGTCGACAGATCATGAAGAAGAAATGAGAGAAGTGAACACTAAAACTGAGGATTAAATTTTAAAATCCTATTTTATTAATGATCTTACTTCGTTTTGGAGAAAGTGCTTCTGAGGCAGCACGGGGTTTAAATTGTTTGCGATTCTCTGCATTGGGAAAAGCTGCTTAGTCCTGCTATATTCTTCTTCCTTACTTGGAGAGGAAAAAAGAGAAAGAAAATTCCTTGACATTCGAATCGCGGGTGAAAATGTAATTTAAAGAGTGGTAGAGCATTTCAGCGCTAGATGCGCAAGAAAGCAATGGCAGGATGGGAAGGGTATGGAGCAGCACCCACACACCCTAAAAAAAAAGATCAACGAAGAAAAGATGGGAATTAAAAATTCAAAATACCTTTCGCTACGAGAACAACAAAAGAAACCAGGTTAGAGATATGGATTTCTTCCAGATAAAAAGAATAGTTACAAAAAATGGCAGGAAATGGAAAATATGGAGGAGCAATCCGCAAGCATTTAGAATAATTTTTTTTCAATGTAACGAAACGTAAACAATTGCTCGTAATTTACGTAGCGTAAGTATCAAAAAGAAATATTGTTGAAAAAAAAAAGCGTAAATACTTTTTGAGTGCTTTTTTGTTATACATTTTATATGAATTATGAAAATAGCAACGACTGAGTCACAAGTGAAAAAGTTGAATAGTGTAAGTGCGATTACGTTTCGCTAAGATAGCCAAAGTCTTTCTTGCCTTTTAAATAAGAATATTATTATAGCAATAATGGCGTACTTATAATTTTAATATTTCATCTTGATATCATGTTTCTATTATGCTCCTCCGATTTCGATTTCAACATCTCGAAATCCAATAACAATAAATATATGAAGTATTTAAAATTTTATTTATTTTAGTAAAGAGATTTCAAGAAAATTACTAAGGAGGAGCAGAGATGTAGATGTCAAATTACAGTATAGTATACTGTTCTTGACATGCATCATGTAAACTGACAGTATACTAAACTACAAAAAGAAACGTTGTCTCCGAAAAAAAATTTTTCTTAAGAATTAAGTTAATAATTAGTTACGAAATATAGTTACATGGTTGTTCAAACTTTTACTATTGTCTTTAATATCAGAGTTTTGTGCTTACTGTTTAGTAAGTTGTTCAGAAATAAGTGATAATATTCAGAATATTGACATAGTTATAAGGGCATTAAATATCGAAATCCATTTCCAGAAGTTCCCAGTAAACAATATTTAAGAACGAACATTAAGTAATACTCAGTTATTGTTACGAACATATTATTTGTTTCTGTTTGATCCATCGATCTTTGTACTTATAATAGCCTTTCATAAAAAGCTATGAAATTCTTCCTAATGACTTTGTAATCAGATATTCCGTTTCTTGCAGACTTCCAACATAAAATTTTAGCATGGTGGTTTGGAAAGCAGTTTACTTCATTCTCAAACATAACTGCTTCGAATATATTTAATTTTCTTTCACAAAAATTCCAGTCCATCTACAATCGGGGGTTTATTTTTCTTTTTTATTGATTAGAAATTTAGTTATAAGCGACCAACAGTTAAACTTTCTCATGAATGCTTATTGAAAGTGCTTACACAAAGACAACTATCTTCTTCCATTTCAAAGAGTAGTTATTTATCTAATAATAATCAACCAATAAACTACAGAGCTAATGGCTCAACATTCATTCCAGAATGTTTTATAAAAATTTTGTTGCTGTTTAAAGTTGAATCCAAATTGCTGGTGTGCTAATTCCGAGCAGTAATCCTTCGAAATCCAGAGTCTTAACGTAACACTTCCTTTGAACTCCTTTCCAGAAACTTACACCTGCAGGAGTTTTTGTCTTAAGCCTGGAATATTTTGGAAAAAGAAATCCTATCTGAACATGAACATTTGCTCAGTTCTCTTCTTATAATCTCATGTAAAAATTTGAAAAATTTTATTTTGAATCTTTTCTTTTCAAGATTATTAGGCACATTGATAATTAACTATAGCAATTTTTAGAAACTTTAAAAGCTTTCATGTGCTGTATGAAAATGACTAGAATTGCTTTTCTTGTACCGGAATATGTACTTTAAGCCTGAAAGTATCTAATTGGTGTTAAATGAGATAATAATTATTGGATGTCCATTACTGAGTATTTTAGGCGTATGATCATGTTATTCCTGTACCTTCTAATCAAATCTTAAAGTAAAATAAAAAATTGTATTAAAAGTTACTTCAGGAAACAAGGAAACTATTTTTTCGACGGGAAACAATTTCTCCTTTAAGTAAGTGACTTCGATTAACTGATTGTATTTACATTATCGTTTGCAACATTTCGACTTCTGTTCTACCTGCTTGAAAACTGCTCCTCTTTTGAAATTATTGATTTGTTTTCGAGAAGCTCATGAGAAATTTTCTGCAGGCTTGGAGCGGAAACCCTTTCCAAGGACCGTTTCTTTTTTTTTTTACCTGATACTTTATTAGCGACAACAGCAAATTAAGCAAAACAACTGTAAATTAAAATCTGATGATTAATTAAGGCATTTAGGAAATAAAAAAGAGAAAAGTCTGCTTTGAATCTCCCTGAGATTTCGCAATTGATTAATGTATTTTCTGGGAAGCATCGTATTTTAGTATCTAGTTTTTTTTTTTTTTTGCTTCGGCAATGTGTGAAATAGCCATCTGGCAGAGAGTATTGGCCGGAAGGTGGTAGATAGTTCTGCGATTGAGAGTTCTTGGACTGTTATCAATGCTTTCGTCCGATATGAGCATAAATCACGCCAGAAGCACAGAAATAAAATCTTGGCAGCGAAATAAATTGGAAGTGAGTTAGTATTGAGACATTATTGTATCACGCAAGGCAAATTGGGAAAGATTTGTTAGACGTAAAAGTAGAAATTGCTGATTAACTGAAGGATGCAAGGAAATGAAGATGTCTCGAGCGTAAGATAAAACGAATGTGTTATTTCCGGTGTAGTTAGAGGAAGTTATGTTAAGGAGCGTTAACGTTAACCATCACTCAAGAAGCAATCGCATAGTCAAATTTCAGATATTTTGATATTAAAATTGCCCAAAAAAATTAGAAACAAAAAAGCAATTAATTTTTGATTGATAAAATGAATAGAAAAGATAAGACATAAAAAGCCATTTAAGATGGAGATTACCGGTAATTTAAATAAATATTAATTAAATTCAATTCAAAATCACCTCACACTAGAAGACTTTATTTTTATTTTAAGAACCGAAAAAATATTGCTTTTTTCTGAGTGGTTACTTGTTCTGTTGAGCATATAATTTCTTAATTTGTTTTTCACATATCGTTGTATTGGATTTAAAAGATGCAACAGGTTTTTAGGTTTTGGACCGTTTACGACCAACTTTTACTTGGTTCGATTTACACTAAATTTACACTGAATGTTCATAATAGCAAAGTGAATATAGCAGTTTCAGTTTAATAGTACAAATGTTTGGTATTTTTATCGGCCATTCTGTCGGTCATAAAGCGTCATCTTAAAACTTTTCTTGTTCTTTTTTCTCTCCAATTTAAGGTTTCAAAAGTTGAAAATTGCTTCAACAATGACGGATGAACTATTTTATCCTATTTTACAAAAAAAAAAATCCTATTGGGGAAATACTAAATCTGTATGTTCTCATAGACTGATATTAAGGAACACTTAAAAATCTTCTAAGTTATTAGTCAGTAAGTAATGTATGATTAGCTGCCCATGTTTCCTCACTGGATAGTAGGGCAGTGAAAATAATGAAATTCTGACAACTTTGCAGAAACATAAATTATAAATTTAACTAAGTTGTATTTCGGGATTTATTTTTCAGGCAATGAATTAGGTATTCAATTCATTCTAATACAGGTCTCGACAGCCATTTAAATGGAAATAGTTTTCTGAAGGAATGTAATAACTGAATATTGTTCCAGAACGAGGCAGAGTCGAGGCCTTTCGACATTGCATAACATACATGTCAAGATATGCTGGACAGTGCAAAGAATGCAATAGGACATGGAGCTAACAGGAGAATGGGGCTAGGGAGATGTACAAACGCCCTTGGAATTCGCAGAAAGGGAGACCAAAGAGCAATGAATGTACAGAAGGTCACAGAGATCGGTAGCAGTAATGAACTACTGTCACTCAGCGACACGTTTAAGCGTCAGGGCTGTGTTGAGATTGACACCATCGCCTTGATAATTTGAATGCTCTTTACAAAATGAAAACTATTCTGACATGAGAGAGCAAAGGCTATTATAGTGATAAGAATGTTGCTGTTATTGAATCTTAATGTAATTCAGTGATATACAGGATACATACATTGAAGTTGCTCCAAACACATTGCTCAACAGTTTTAGCGTTTAAAAGCTATTTTTTTAAATTCACTGATTTTTAAAAAATTGTCCAATAAACTCAGTAAACTTGTGAAAGTAATTTTAATTTTGTGTAACCTACATCGATTAAGAAAGAATTATGTAAAACAAAATAGGTCCAGATAATCCAAATATTGTACAGGTATTGTTTTATCTAGATAAGTCTAGGAACAAGATATAGTTGTGAGAACCGGCTTGATAACATGAAAATGATGGAGATATTAATAAATTTCAATTATTTATGTATCCTTAATGTGATAATAACATTTTCCAAGACTTCTAAGTTGGTAGTTTTCGGATTCTATTGGTCCAGTGTATGCCGAAATCAAAAGGGAGATCAGATTTCACCGACCATTGCAGTGTTAAATTTCTAAAACAACTAAATTACGCTGTACCAAGAATGTGTCAATCACCTTATCTTCCTACATAGAGGTAACGATTTGTGCAGAATTATTTGGCATATAACGTAGCACAATCTAAACATCATCTGATGTCATTTGCATCATCTAATTTCAACTCCCTCAGAGTATTAGCATATTTTTTATCGTGCTACAGATTTACGACACGACTGTTTTGACTTGAAAAGTACACGTTATAATGTTTATATTCGTTACTCGTTTTCTTCTCTCCAAAACATATTAAATGTTTCAAATATTATTCCAAATTTGTGATGCTTTGTGGTAAGGAGGTATAAGCCGATTATAAAAATTGATTTTTTGACATTTCTGAAAAAATAGAAAATACTTAAAAAAGTTAATTTAAAAACTGAATTTATATATTATGTTTTTAGGATTCCTATTAAGTGATAACAAAGTATATAGTATTTCTTTTAAAAAAATTAAGAAACAATATAAATTATTACTATTATTAAATGGTTTAATCAGTGTTTATGTGAGAGAAGAATCAGATTTATTGAGTTGGCAGAATTCTGGTTTTTTATGTCGAAAGAGAAAATATATTTATTGAAAACCTGCAGTTTACTTATGTCTAATTTTTGTCGAGAGAAATATTTATCAGGTTTATAAGAGGAGTAAAGTTACACAATTACTGTGTGTTTTTTCGATAGAAAATCCTGATTGGAGGAAATGCATTTTAAAGCGTTGCCATTAAATTCCCACATTACCAGCAATGAATTTCATGATGGAATTTTGTGCAAGCTTTGAAATATTTCACATTAAATTTCACGAGTTCGCAATAATTCCTCCTTCTCGCCACTCGAACAATTTTCACCTCGTGGAAAAGTGGGGCATGACCGTTGCCTAGGCAATTGCAGCGTAAGCAGCGTTGCTCTTTTTCGTCATGTACTGACGATATTTGTATCAATGCATGTTTCGTAACCTTTTCACTGACGTACGTCACGGAGAAATCAGAAATAAAGAAATAATACTGCATGATAACTTACATGAAGATGAGTAGTATTACTACAGAAAAATGAATTAAAATTAAACTTAAAATCGTATTTACGAAAAATTTTACTCCAGAATGATCAGTTGATATATGTCCACAAATAATTTGGTTGTATCATTGATAAGCTTTTCGTAATTGAGAACTACAGATAAGTCTCAAAAAACTTTGTGCATTCTAAATAAAAGAACAATCATTAAAACTTGTGATTAACGAAATAAAATTCACTTTCAGAAACGTAATAAAAATAATTTTAGTTGGATTTATAGAATTGTATTTAAAGTTATTGTTAAGATATATAAACTTATTTAATTCACAATAATTAAGGTACTATTCATTTATAAGGAAACTTTCAGTACTAGTTTCTACGTACATATTTGATTGATTGATATAGGGAATATGTATTTTAGTACTATTGATCATTATTGTCATTATAAATTTAGCATCAAGATCTGTTTAACTAGTATTATTATTGATTTTTTTGAAAAATGATTAAAAACCTTTTTATAGAAAACTGTAACAATAAGAATTATTACGAAAAACTTGTTACTGTTTTAATTTTCTTATTATATGTCCTTCGATATTTATATTTCATCTTTTTCCTCTCCATATGCTTCAGATATTTAAATTATATAAAACTCATCATCTTTCTTCTTGTAAAAATATATTTAAGTGCTAAATATATGATTAAATATATGACTCCTCAAGAGTCAAAGAAAGAGTCAAAGACCATTATTGTAACATAACAAAATAATTATCATATTATTATTATTGTGTGATAATATTATGCAATATAACAAACTAGAATATGTTATAATTAAAAATAAAACCACGAGGATTTTCTATATTAGACTATTACTAATCAGAAAAAAGTTTGGCTTGAAAAAGAGAGAACGAACGCTCTCGAAAATTCATTTTATGACCTTTTTTTTTTTTACAAAATCTACCTGAAATATTATTAATAAGTTACTAAGAGTCTTGAAGGAAACTTTGTCTCAATTTGTTTTCAACTGCAGAAATTAAACAAAATATTGCATAACTTCTCAACAAGATTAGCTTTCGTTTCACTTTATAAAGCTTACATTCTTACATAGGATGTCACGTAGGAGCAAAGAAAAACCATAGTATTGTATTAGTTATTCTAAAAAAAAAAGTTTAAAAGAATTTGTGTTCAATATCGAAAGGTTTCCAAGATAAAGCAATTTGAATGTATCGTATTTTGATTTTCGTGCGCAATATTCTCCTTCTCTCCCACGATAATGAATCGGTATGAAGCATTATTTGACTGCTTACCACATATCCTTACAAACGTCGAATATGCAGATATTTTCCGGTATGCTTACGGTTTCAACGATTGTCCTAACAATTGCTGAAAACTACTTGATCCTGTGAAATTAATGTCAACTTCATTTCTCTATTAATGGGAGCAGCTGTAAAAACGGCAATATTATTTCTGTTATTTTAAAAGATCGTATAACAGGATGTAGAATTGCAATAAATTTTATTTCCAGAACAACTATTATCAAATGGATTTTTCTTTGACTACATGATTGCGTAGTCAACATGACGAATCCCCTCCTTATTATATCCGACTTATGCTGCAACGTATCGGTGATAATGTGCAATTTAACGTGTGTAGAAAGTTTGAAGGTTAAAATAAACTATTACACACAAATTAAAAAAAAATCAACATTTAACACGACTGGTTTCACGTGGTCCTAAATCAGTTCTTCTATTTAATGTTGTAAATCGATTGACCAATTAAAAGATCAATCCAATGATATTACGATGTGCAACCACCAATCATTGTATCCAATCGATGGACCAATGGAAAGCTCTGATAATGTTATGATCTGCCGCTACCAATCGTGAATGTTGGTGCTACTCAGATCGTCCACTACTCCGTAATTCATCTAGTAAAGTAAATTTATTCTGTAGAGCGATGTGAAAACTCTTCTGCAGTAAGTTCATTTGATGGAACGTTCCAGTGACTGATGTCTTCAGAATTAGCCGGTTCCAATGATAATATTCTGTGTTGTGGTATATAGACGTCGTCAATAACTGCCATTAATATTGTCTTGGTGAAGGGGTGCATCTCTAGACCTAAAGGAAGAGAAATAAATTGGACGGAAAGAACAACCACCAGTAATTACATAATGCCATAGTATATTACAACTTGTGCAAGAATGTTTTATTGAATGCTACTTTACTTTGTATTATATGAGTACATTTTTTTACACTTTCTTTAAAAAAAAAAAAAAGAATCTTGCTAGGTTGAGTGGGTTGTCTAAAATAAGACGTGGTCAGTTTGCTGGCTGCATAGTGTCGTAAGATAGTTATTGTTCCGTTTACGGATCGCCTAGCGTGTTCATTACGTGGCATCGCAGGGCTGGTTTAGTCTCTTCAGTATGTGTACATGTTTCATTTTTGCATTTAATAGCGTAAATTACTCCAGATTGTTCTATTAGATTTTATTATGTTATGTAGGTCATTGTTATTTCAGCAATAATAGCAGAAATACGCAAGACTATGAATATGTCTTTTTCTTACATATAGAAGAATTCCTGATTATACTCAAAAGTGTGTAGATTGATAATGCCCTGAATTAAGTTAATATCACAATATTCACGATTACTAGACGAGTTTCAGTTCCTGCTTTGATAGTTGAAGTTGAAAGCTTCTTGGATGAGTTCTTTAGATATACTTGTAAACAGGGCGATTACATTCATTTTACTCCTTTTGTCATCCTCCGCGATCTTAAGTTTTTGTTGTCCTTTATTTCTATTAAGCTTTGATGCTCTAATGGCGATATGTTGCAGTCGATGCACTATTCTTGGTATACTGAAGACTATTGCCTTTTTTTTTTGTTCTTCTTAAGCAAAGAAGATTCTTTGCTGGGACATGGTAATTATGGATTACATAACCTGACGTAGCCTGTAATCGGAGCACGCGATACCTGTTATTTAAAATGTGGATTTTTTTCTTTTTAAATTTAGTGTGGTGATCTCAATGACACTTTCCCTTATCAATGGATTGATTCTGGCAGTACTTTAATTGGCCATCAAGATCTCCAGGCCTAACGACATTAGATTTTTATTGATGAAGTTGGAAAAAAATGAATGGTACAGAAGTGTGGAAACATGAAACGAACTGTTCGATCGTATAATGGATGCGAGGAATGCTAGGATGCACTCGAACTAGCAATATGTCTTATTCTGATACCAGTATAAGTGTATTCATGTTGATGATGGATTTTTTTAAAAATACTCATATCTATTTAAATTGTAACAAATTTGTCACCTGATCATTATTGATTAAAAATTTTATGTACAGGTACAGCAATAATAGCAAGAATTTTTAATTTTACTTTTCAACGTATGGTTTGTAAACTTGATAACTAGTTTTAATTTAAATTTGCATAATTTGGATAATCCCTTAATTTGGATAATAATTAACAATAATTTGGATAATCCCTTACGGGATAAAACATATATAAGAAATTACGTCTTTGATTTCTCTTGATTAAAAAAATTATAGTTTACAAAACTAGTTTAAAATTAAGCAATCGATTAATTTTAAACGTTTCAACATTTTTCTGATGTGGAATGCATTGTTACAAGAGAGAGAGAATAGATTCAAAATGATAATTTTTCCTTCCGATATTGAATTTAATCTCTGGATAAAGACAAATTTCTGTTTCTTCTTCTGCAGTTCATACAACACAGAAAAAAGAGTATAAATACGATGCTTATTTCATTGATCACTAGACATCTTTGATCACTGTTTATTTAAACTAATTACTTTTATTCAATTTTTGTTGTTTGATTTTTATTTATGTAGGAATGAATTTCTTTTAAGTTAAAGGTTCTTCTTTCTGTAATGTGTCTTTAAGTGTTCGAGGACTGTGTGACTCTGGCTGATAGCTGCATAAACTCGAACAGCAGATTTTTTTTTAATATTTCTTTTTAACTACAATTTAGTTGACTTGAACAATAGAACTCCTTCCTTTAAAATATAGAATAAGTAATTATTTAAATGTAATTTCATTGTACTACAGTATCATATCATTGTCATGGAAATATTAATTAAAAAAAAAGAAATGAAAAAGCAAATACTGATACAAAAAATTTGAAGAATTTTATAATTAGATGGAACTCTCCGGTAATCCCTGGGTTTCATTAACAAATTGTTGTTAAGTTCATCAGATTCAGCAGTGGATCGACAATAAAATGGAGTATCCGTTTGAATCAGTAGAGTCTCTCCTGAGAGAACCCACTAGGATTGAGACTGCTTTTTTTGTGTTCAGTCTTTTGAGAGAACCTCTATCCGGGAGACAAATGCCTCGCCTACTATAGCCGAGCGGAGACCACTTGACGACCGACAGCAATATGGCAAAAGTGGAAGCCAGGTAATAAGGAGAAGGGGTGGGTGGAACACGCCAAGTGAATCGGGAGACAGACAATCACTTTCCTCCGGGACTTTCGACCTGATTTGTGACATTCAAAGAACAGCCCATCGTCTTTCTTTTTCTTCTTTTCTGTTTAAGTTTTCTGTGGGATTTTTTTTTTGCCTTGCACTGCTAACAGGGTAATAAGGATGCCAGAAGCGACATGTAGTTGAATGCGAAACACTCGTCCATTGCAATTTGCGTTAATCGAATGCCGTCCTATCAAGATGTGGGTGGTCCGCACTTAGACAACTCATTTTATGAAGCAGAAAAGATTCCGGAAGTCTTTTCCGATATTCCAGCCCTCTGCATGTCACATATCTTGGTATAGATTTTTGAATTATAAATTTACCTCACAGACTTCTTTTAAGTGAAGAGGCTTTTTTCAGATTTCAACTAAGAATAATGTTTCGATTTCTTTTCAAGTTGTATTTAAAAAAAGAAGTATGATATATAAACATCTTTCATTTATTATATAAATATGAAATATATCTTTTTCTATCGAAATAAACTAATATTTACTCTAGAACACGACAGTTTTCTATGTAACACCCATGAGTTTGCTGTATGTTCATAGAACTCAATGAAAAGAACAACGAAAAAGTTATATCGAAAGATAATAATTGTTTCAAATAAAATGTAATGCCAGATGATAAAAATTTAACCAGTCATTTAAATGAAAGAACTCTTAATAGACCGATTGTTATTGTAGAATGCACTGTGCCTTAAACATTAGAATTTAAAGCTAATAAAGTTTAACGAACTTAACTCATACCTTTGATTGCCAACTTAAATTTACAATTCAGATATTATATAATAATTTGCAACAAAATTCATGATCCTGCTTTACAACAATGAATAATACGTGAATGATGGAATGTTGAATAAATTTTGATATAAACCTTACCGGAAAATAAGTTTGATGAATTACATTTGAATACAATGTTAAATATATTTATTTCGACTGTTCGTATTAGGTACTTAGACATAATAAGTTCCACTATTTTATGTGATTAGCATAAATATAGAAACTAGAACATTATTATATCTTGCAATGCCAGGTATATAATGAAAACAACTGATCTGCATCAGTTTAATATTCTTTAGTCATGCTGCACTTATTTTTCTTTTTTTCTTCTTTGTAAATGATTTACAGCATTTGCTAGATAAAGAATTCTTAACATCAGCATTTTGTAGACAGTGTTCCATGTAGGCTGTTAAGAATTTAACAAGCTCATCCAATACATACGTTTCTCATTCTTAGGTCAAAGTAGCTGTGCAGCAACTCTCTACAGAACTCGTCGAGAAATACTGTCATCTACACAAAACAGGAGAATTCACTTTTTTCTGCAGAGAGTACAGTGATAACATATAAACTGTGAATTCTATGCATATATCAAATACCGTATTTTTGCAAGTCGATTTCAATAATGATTATTCATCATTAATTATAAAATTATTCTCGAACATTATTTTTTTTTCCTTTATCATCGTTCTAATTGTTTGATTGTTGTAATGAAATAACTTTGCAATGTTTTTGGTGGAAATTTTTTTAACTTGTTGTAGCAGAACTAAGCATCTTTATTGAATTTCATAGTTCCATTACAGAGCAATAAAAATCATGCCATATATCAAAATATATACAGCTGCAATGAAAACTGTCTATAAAATCTCAAATCAATTAAGAAAAAAATAAAAGTTATTTTACATGAAATAATTTCATTGCAAATTAATTATTAAAGCATTTTCCTGTAAATGGAAAACAACGTAGTTTTAATACTTTTTCTTTATTTACCATCTTTTATTCATATTTGTTGTACTTAATTCCTTTTCTGTCGTAATGTATTTGTTGCCAAGCAATAATGTTGCTGTGAAATCCACGATATAAGAACTCTTGATGTAGCGATACTAAATAGTTCATAGATACTGTAATTTTAGACATATTAATACACGAGACATTTCTGCACTTACAGTAAAATCCAGAAGTAGGGTACAACTATAATTGTAAATATAAAAATTCTATTTGATTACAAAAGCTATATCTTGATTGTTTCTTATCAATTGTTAATTTTAAGAAATGTTTTAAAATATATTTAAAAAATGCATTCAAAGGAAAAAAGACTCTCCTTAAAAAATATTAGGAACTTTAGAAATGTAATAAGAAATTTTCTACCGTACATGTGTATTATTTGATTGAGGACATCAATTACCTTCGATTTTTATACGTATCAAGTTCTTTTTTAAGTTTATATAATCCTCAGTTTTCTAAAATTTTGTTGCGAGTCTTTATTTCTTTACATTAACTTCACTTATCTACTATTCTTAAAATTAAGAATTTCAAGACCAGAAGTTGTTATTGTGAATCAAGAAAAATACGTGAGAAGAAAAGCAGGAAAAAGTTAACAGGGATGAGTATGGAGACGCGTACCGGCATCTAAAGCCAATCTGCCTGAGGTTCACTATTGGTTTCGGACGGTAAATATTTGCCAGTGGAGAAAGACATCGACGTCAGCTGGGAGACGACAGCGGCCTCTGCCCATCTTCACTGGGGCATGAACACTGAAGGCGGGAATCGAATCGTGGCAATAAGAAAAGCGCACGAGAGCTTTGGTGGCCGTTTGACATGCAAATTGAGTCTCGCTGTGTCGTTTGATGGGATGCCACGCTTTCATTCCTAGGCCACCTATCTACTATATTATGTCAAAATAAATGTCCTACTGATACGAATATACGCCTCCATAAATAGATTCCGTTCTGGTCTTTCTGAAATGGATGAAAAAAAAAAAAAGAATAAACTTGATGAAAAAGAAAAAGAGAATTTTTCTTCTAAGAAATGATGTATTTTTCAAAGCTCAGATTTTCTTTTACTTAATTTCTGAAAATGTTCTTAAAAAATTCGATATTTAAATTCGATATTACGAAAAAGTTCAAGTTGATTTTATTCTAAAATTAATAACTTTCTGGACAGTTTAACTTTGGCTAACTGCAAATATATTTTTTGGAGATTGTCAAGTTTTCTGCTACGATGATATTCGTTTCTTGTGTCGCAAACAAAGAAAATGAGATGTACTGTGTGCCTGAGGTTGAGATTTGCTTATTTGTGATTCAGAGAAACTCTACAAACATAACCTACGCAATCGCAATGCAGTAAAATTGAGAATGATGTTGTTGAAAGCAGCGAATACCCGCATCAGCCAAGAGAAAGAAACGTTGTTATCCGAACAAAAAGAAGATGAAAATGAAAAAAAAAGTTTTGAAATGAAGATTTTGAACAGAAATACAATTTTTGAAGCAACTGTTGAAAAAAATTAAGTCAATAAAAACAATCATGATACATCCACTAACATACACTTATGGTATTAAAGTTTTGATGTATTTTTGATGTATAATTTTGATGTATTAATATTATTGTATCATGTTTCAATTTTTGTTTAATTTTTAGAGAATTAACTTTATATAGAAATATTTTTTTTTTTTAATATTCTTTTAAACAAATTGCAATTGGAAGTCTAATAAAATAGATGAAATATTTTTGCCGTTATGATAACTATCATGATTTCCAACTTCAATCAGTATTATGAACTCCACAACATAAATAAAATGTAAAACCTATATTAGGTGTTTTCCTACGAAAACTGGTATCGTCAAGGAGAATCAGCGATAGCAGTATCATCATTATCGTTACTCCTCAGCTGGATTAACGCATTTCATAACTACCACGAAAGTAAGTTATGGATCTCATTCAGATTCTTGTTAGGTTAAATCTGGTTTTATCAAACAGGAAGAATATATTCTTCGCTAACGGATATTTTCAAATTATTCATTTTCACCATTGCAAGTCAAGCTATCATTTTGACCTCTTACAATTTCATTGATATTCTTGGAAAGAATATATGTTATTTTGCTTGGTTTTGGTTTTTATTTGGCACAATGAATATCAAATTTTTTTTTAATCTTCTTTGTTTATATCAATATTTTTAGAAAAATATTCGAATTGTGGTAATTGTTGTTAGAGCACGATATTACTTTTTTTTATCTCAAAATCTCAATCATTTCTATCTCAGTCAAGAGACAAGTGTTTCAGTATTTGATAAGAACAGTGAGACCAATAACGATAAAGTTATTTATGGTGAAATGATAATGAAGCAGTTTGATCATAGTTTTGGTCTGTGACACAGAATCGCTGGTGCTCTTTTGATAGTGGGATTTGGTTCTGCTGTCGTTTTCAAAGCCTGTTTCATTACAGCATTTAGAACAAGCTCTAAACATTTATCATTATTAGTTGTCTCCTATCACACGCAGCGGAGTAGTGATATATTAACAAACAAATTTGAGGAAACTCCAATTGAAACAAATGCGGCAACGGTATTTGTGACACAGCTTCGACTAAATCCAAAGTAATTACGAATTAAGATCCAAAGTCATGAGATATCTACCGACAATAAAATTAATTTTTCAGTACTATAAAATCATTTTATATATCAAAATATTGTTAGGTCTATTTCTTAGAGGTTTTTCATTACCAGATTCGCAAAGCAGTAGTGGATTTTTTTTTTTTCCACTTTTCGAAAATTTTTCAATTTTTAGTTGTACTTTGCTACCCCTTAAATACACTCATTGCTAAAAAAATTAGCGCACCCAAAAAGAGTAGTCGAAATGGAATGAACACTGGGCCTGAGCAATAAGAATGATGATACAAGTACTGTAACTAATTAGAATACAGGAGCAAATTTACCATTTATTCCAGCAAAAGACAGCAGATAATAGTCTTTTTAGTATTGCGTCATACCACCCGCAGCTTGGATACATGCGGCGATGCGTTTTAGTAGTGAAACTTAGAGACATATAATGCTACGCTGCGCTCCATCCATTGATGTTGTGAGCGCCATTCCATATTGATCCTACATCAAGACGCCGACCAGTCCTGGCGGTGTGTCGCTCAAAAGAAAGTCTGCATTTGTACATTGCCCTCGATATGTTTCTCCATCCTAGAGTATGATAGTTATCCGTGTCCAGGAAATTCTGAATTCGTCACTAAACACGATTCGTTGCCAGTCCATAGCCGTTCATACCACTTGCTCATTACAGCACTAGACGCTGGCCAGCATCACTCTTGGATCAGTCACCGCCTGTCGGATAATGACACGATTCTCTTCTGGAAGTCTGCCTAGGTCCCCCAATGCCTTCCCTGAGCATGGCTCTTTCCTCACGATTCCACTGCTTCCAAAACCGTTGCAAGGACAGTCAAAACGGTACAGGTGGCGGATATTTTGACCGAACGGCCAGCCTGTCTCCAAAAGTCCAACGATATACCTCTCTGAAACTGAGTCGTTAGTTCGTCGAGACACGCTATGGACTCAGAGACCTCCAATCCACATTGATTATAAAGCATATAGCAGTCAAATGACGGCCTTCACTTGACTGTAGCCAATAGCGATACTAACGCCCTCAGGTAGCAGTTCTCAGCGGGCAATCACAGAGCACTGTGAAGTTGTAATCTCAATCAGAATTTCAATTAGTGTCCATCTCCTATCACTGTGTCATATATCGATCATTCGTTCTGGGTGCACTAATTTTTTGGGCAGTGAGTGTATATAGCGATAGAAACTAAAATGCCTTTCTTCTACCTTAAATATGTTGACACATTGCTTAAATTCATTTATTATTCTAGGGAAATTGCGTTATACAAAGACGACATTAACCAATAAGGAAAACTGGAAATTTGAAAATTTTTGATGTGACGCTGATTGGTTTATTGGTTTTAAAGTAAGTTGAAAGAAGCACCAGTCCCAGGAAGTATTTCTTCACATTTTAAATTGATGATAGCCAATGATAGAAGCCATCATCACAAGCTACGACTATTTCTAAGTCGGGAACAATTACTTAAACTTCTTCCGTGTGATTTGGCTTGTATCAGGGTTCGATGACGGCCCAAGTAACCAAAAAGACTTTGTTTACTGAAATGACATAAAAAAACTTCAATATGATAGATTACTTCTCATCAACTGCGCAAGGAATCATTCATATAGGCTATGTTTTAATTCAAGGAGACGCGATAATTACATGAGTGTTGTAAACAATAAGAATGGTAAACACTGCAAATGACTGGCTTTGCCTTTCATTAATGTATCAACAAATTTAAGAAGTCTTAAAAAATTTTTCATTTGGGAATTTTTCATAAATAAATTTAATAAGTTTGATTTGAAAAATACTTTTAATGAATTCTTCGTGATCAGCAGATATTTGTTTCTTTGTTTCCATTTATTCTTAATTATGCATTTAGTTGTAAAGAAGCTCAATTTTCATTGTCTTTTTGAGAGCTTGATTAATATTCCATCAATGAACCTTTTCTTCTTTATGAAATATCATTGTAGTTGTGATCATTTTTTCTAAGTTACATACATTGTGCCGTTTCAGAAAGCGAATCATTTATCAGAATCGTTAATCGTTTTAAGCATATTTAACCATTTTGTGATATACGTTCTTTATTAATAGAGTCAGTTGGTGATAAGGACGGATATTGTTCCACATCGACAAATAAAATCTCTAGACATGTCCTGAGGTCTACTCAACCCTCTGTAGAATGGGTATGGAATTTTGGTTTTTTTTTCCTCTACCTTCCCCCATTTCCGCCTGCGAGAAGATTTAACGTATATAGAAATTCTATATACCATAATGTAAATTACAACAATCAGAAATAATAATTTCTACTGTTGTTCTCAAATTATTTATTTGAGTTCAATTTATGCGAGCGTCCTAATCATAACTGCGCCTTAATTATTCAGTTAAATGGAATAAGGATTTCTGTTACACTCGAAAAGCGAAGCGAATCAAATCATCATTATATTAATTTGTATTTCTTAATATTATCAACTATTTCGTCGACATTTAATTATAACGAATTAATTTGATAATTAATTGATTCCACAGCTTGTCGTTGTCCCCTACTAGCTTAATTATGTGATCAAGGACTGCATGTCAGTCTCAATGTTAAAATTATTTTTCTAGAAATATTTTAATCAGTATATAGATGTTTGACAGAACAGAATTATAAGTTTTGAAAAAAGGTATAGGAATGTTAAATATCATAGAACGCAAAACATCAAGAAACTATCATTAAAAGTGGAATTTCTCTTGTGTAATCCACTATTAATGACCCACGTTTTATCTTCAAATAATTACATTTAAATCACTTTGCGAGACAAAACGATTTATCTACATTTGCTTTTACATGTCTGTAACTCAGTAATTGTAATCAAGCCCATCAAGTATTATTAAATATTATTATTTTTTATAAAGAAAAGATTTAACGTACCAGAAACTAATATAAAAGCGTAAAGAAATGTCACAGAAATGAAAAATATCTGGTTTCCCTTATCACTTTTACACATTATAAGAGCCATTTCATCTGATGAGTGGATTTGACTGACGAGTCCACAAAAAGGACGGAACGGCCGTCCCAAACTCAGATATTTATCATTTCTGCGTCATTTGTTAATGCTTTTATTTTTAATTTTTTATTTAAGGTTCCATATTGATTTCGATGTATAATGTTTTTTTTTTCTAAATCTACTTAATTCTATTTTCTTTCCAGTTATTTTTTACTAATTTCTATGTTCGGTGACTATAAGTTTATTGTAATATTGAAAATAATTATTCTTTTCCATTGATGTTTAACACTTTTAGAATCTTCATTGTTTTACAACCACTTAAGCAAATACCAACAAATTTGTTGAGAGTTCACTGCCTCTGTATTCATGAGATCTGCCTTAAGTGAATTTCTGTCAAATAAATCGTTTCTTTATTACCAAAAGAAAGGCTTATCTCAGCTTACGTTGTCCGGCCACGTGTAATTTCGGGAAATTATCGTTTCCACTCTTTTATTGTTAAATGTTGCTATATCTCGATCTTATGGTAGATTTAAAAAAAACCCCAGATAAATTCAACAGATTGCTAAATAAGTGATATTTTCTGTTTCAGAAAAAAAGATTTTTTCTTTTTAAACCACAAATTCTAATTGCAGATTTCCTTGAAATGAAACATAGCGTTTGACTACATAAAAGATTTTATAAAAACAAAATTTTTGTTTCATTAGATTAATTTCATTTACGTCAAGACATCATTCATAACAATTAATCAGTAATTTAAGCTGCTAATAACAAGAGTAGTTTTATTTAAAAACTAGTGAAATGATTCTTGTTTTGTCATATTTTCTTTAGTTCCCAAATGGATCGCTAAAAACCCTAATGTGATAAGGACCAAAATCGATAGCTATTGCATTCGTCCGGTCCTGTCCGTCCGTCCGTATCTGTCCGTCCTTAACAAGTCCCGAACGGAAGGACAGATCGACAAGCGGGATTTCACCATTGTGTTCAAATACAAACACCTAAGGAATAAGCATTTTCAGGGGCTAAGGCCTCCCACTTCGAGATATTTGGCTTTGAATTTACGCTATTAGCTAAAATGTTAGAAACCTCTCATTTCAGTTGTCAGCTACAGCTTGATGGGTGAAGTCTCGGACTCATATGCTGGAGGTTGTTGGTTCGAATCCATACACTGGTTTTTTTTTTCCTCCCAATATTTTTTTCTCAATTTTCGCGAGGTTTTCTTTTTCTTATTTACCTAATTTTTTTTTTACTTCTTCCTTACTGTAATGTACTTCTTTTTTTTTATTATTTATTTTTAAATCTTTTTATTATTATGGGTCGCCCTCGAATTTATGCTGTAACACAAAATTATATTCACTTGTTTTATGAAACATTAAATTATTAGCTTTTTTTTGTGCCATTATTTGACATATTAATTTAATTCTCATTAAACTATCTACCTTTTCTTTCTTAATTACAATTGATTTCAAGCTTTGAAAATAATACATTTTAAAAGTAAGCTATGCAAACTCTACTTCGAATAGATATTTGAGTGAATATCTGGAATAAGATTATTGAAAATATAGAGACAAATTGATAAAGCAGCCACAAACAACGAACACTGCTCTCAATACTTACATTGATAATAAATTTTAATTTATTTTCTTGTATATTATTAATAAACTACACTATATAGTTCTTACAATATCTGTTTGAACTATCAATCTATTGCATTTACCTATTTTTACTTATAAAACTCAATGGAAACATCTTTGGTGGTTAGCCAAAATTACTACCATGAATTAAACTTAAGTTGAGGTAGGTCTTTGAAATTCTTCTATTGACAAAAATTCAAATTTCTAACGACTGAATTTTTCGAAAGAACATATCGATGTCGGAACGCTTATTTCAAATGGAATCTAATTAATTCTTAAATCAATGATAAATCTAGAATAATAACCATTATTATGAATGAAACAACTTTTTTTTAAATAAACTTCTACTTTTGTATAGAGTTAATCTTAACATTAATAATGTTCATTTTTAGATATTGATATGTCAAAGTTCATTTACAGATGGTATGCGATATTGATCGGAGGATGGAGATTTTTCCACGCTCCATTCTCCTCCAAACAGGAACTAAGATCTCCACCCTCTGTTAAATGGGTACCGAGTACCTTTCCTGCGAAGGAAGGTGAGCGTCGGACTGACCACTCGATCTCAAGTTAGTGTCGTTGGGCACGGTATGCCGGGAGCCTTACCTCTCGCGACCCCAAGCGCCACATAGATCTGCAGTGGGATACTTTAACTTAATGGGATATTATTAAGCAAATACAGAATGTCAGCATTATCTATAAATGAATGAAATTAATGTTCTCTTACCGATTAGAAAGAAAAAAGATAAAAATTGGATAATATGTAGCGCGGTGATATATTTCAAATTGGCACAGTATCTGCCTTTTTTTTCCGTAGAAAATTGATTTTTATTAAAAACTTTTAATTTATATTAGAAAAATAGCATGTTCTTCTTGCTGTTTTTATATTTACGAAATTATAAACATTTTCTTCGAGTTTATGGTAAAGTTGACTGCAATATTAAGAAAAGAATAGTTTAAAAAAAGATTAAAACAACACTGAAAATTTTGTTAACTTCTATAATGATTTAATTCTTTTAGTCGACTAATATTTATCAGAAAATTGCTTTTTTATGTAAAATTCAACAAAATGTGTAAAAAACAACTTGATTTATTTAGCAAATTAATATTGAGATCGGAGTATATATGACTTCCCAGCCCGTTGTGGCTTTTTACGCTTAGCTCAGATGTATTGAGGGTTGGCGCCACACACCTGGGGTTGCGCCACACACATTTCTGTATGTATACTGCAAACGCAGAAACGTTTGTAAATGACTGCTATATCGTTCGAGAGAACTTTGAAATACCAATATTTTCTTAATATAATGTTCTATTCCAGCTTTTATACTTTTTGTTTAAATTGAGAAAAAAAAATCAAAATTTGACTCTTTAAAAGGCGACATTTTGGAAACCAAAAAAATTTTTCGAGAGATTTTTGTAGCATTTTTCTTGTCTTAAAAAGATCTATATTTAATTCATTTGCATGACCAATCAATCTCTTATAGTTTGGTCATAAAATTGGTAAAACTTTGTCTTATGACAGAATGACAAACAAACGTTTTTATACTATACAATTATATCTAATATTTAATGGTGTTATATGTTACTAAATAATATAATGAAATTATATCTATTTTATTGAAGGGTGGTTAATAAAAAGATTAGGACTAGCAGTTCTTTAATTTTATATCAGTGTATAAAATTACTTTCCATTTTGTTTCTAGGTTTTGATAGATGTTTGTAAATTGGTAACATATTCCAAGACACCTTCATTAGGTTGAGGTTTTCCGATATTTGTAAGAAAATGATAACCCAATCCTAATTTCGAGACCTCAGTCGTTGAAATTGCATTCTACTGATTGCATCATCGATCTCGCATTAAACTATAGCTTTCTTAATCTGTGATGACTCGTGCCTGGAGGTGTCATCATTCTTAATGGCAATGCTTATCCACTGTCTGCTGTCACTATCTTACAAGTGATAGAGCTGAAAGGGTCTGATCCACACCCATCCACTCATCTCTGTTCCATTGCCATCCATCACGAACGAAATTACAATTTACCACATTCGCGGGCTTAGTGTCCTGTGATTTAATGTATATTGAAGCTACGCTGCAATTTATTTATCTATCAAGGCATCCTTACTGCACGCATTAAGACTCCAAAGCGCCTCGGAGCAGTAATAAAGATTCCGGTTACAATAGAGCTTTTCTTAAAGTTTATTATCTGACTTGTTTGTTTCAAAAACTCAGTTGCACTCCATATAAATATAAAAATAATCCAAATTATTAAAATATGAAATACATTAAAATAAATAAAATAACAACACTGGATAAAATTCAAATAAATTAAAAGATAAAACACAATCGCTTTCCACCTGATCAGCACGACGTTTTCAAGTGACGAGATACAAAATAAATTGGAGAATAAAAAAAGCCAAAGTGAAGTATGCGCAGGGACATGCGATGAAGGACATTACATGTCCTAATCACTTGAAAAAGACCCGCTGGTCAGATTGAAAGCGTTTGTGTTTATTGTATTTTAATTTATCTGAATTTTATCCAGTGTGGTGGGTTTTATTTTATTATAGATATGCTCCACACTTTATTATTTTTTTTTGTTACATTAAAATAATTACTTGAATTACCTGTTTCAATTATTTGATGACTTTAATATTGTCGGCGTAAATAAGCACAGCAGTTGTAGTAGATTATGAAGGACTTTTTAACAACTATTCTATGTTTCTATTTTAATTTTGATTTTCTTAACTTGGAAACTGAAATTGATTAATTTTATGAAGTGAACGATTTTTTTTATTATATCACCAGGGGTTCTCTGTATCATTTAAAGTGGTACTATGATAACTTGACGATCGGAAGGAACCCTGCGTGATTACGGCATATCTATTTTTCAGCCAATCACAAACAAAGAAGCCTCAAAGCACAGGGCTCTCTTTATTAATTTATTTCAAAATATCGCCGTAGAGTGGTGACATAACAGTTAAGCCTTATATTGAAAGCAGTCAGCCAATAACAAAAAGCATAGCATTTCCCTTAAACGTCATTAAAACGTCATTAAGTTTTTTTGTTTGAATTTTCTTTTATGGCTGTAAAGTAATATTCTTTAGAACCTCTGAGAGAGGCTACTGATGACGTCATGGACCTCGGGAAATTTTCGAATCGTGGTCCCACTATGAACTTGTCATTTCACTATAAAAAATTTTTACTGTACTTGATGTTTCAGGAAAACATCATTGAAAGTGAATCATAGGGATTTGTTTAGTATATTAATTTAATTTATAAGAAGCCTATTATTTCTTATTAGGTTTATTTCTTTAACTGAATTTGGCGAAATTAGTGAAAACACAATCAAAATTCTTATTATCCGAATTCCCGATTAGCCGAATCGCCACAATCAAGAAACTGATTGGCGGAAAATGCCATTATTCAAGGCTCACAATAACATTGAGGACTCATCCGATTTTCGCATTTTTTAAATGTTGCTGCCATGATCCTTCATTACATGCTAATTACCAGGGGTATCCCTCTCATAATTAGACTTATCTGATACTGAGATTTGTTGAGATGCCAAAAATATAGCCGACGCACGTATCTTAAGATAAAGATGGTTTAATAACAAAATTAAAATGACTACAGTTTCGAATACAATAACGGAGTATTCTTTCACAAGTCTTGAGAAAGAATACTCCGTTATTGTAATCGAAACTGTATTCATTTTTATTTCGTTATTAAACCATCTTTGTCTTAGATAGGTGCATCGGCTATATTTTTGGCATCTCGACTATGATCAGCGCACGTAAAAATTGAATTTTAATAGTGATTACAGCCGCATTTAGTGTTATAATGTTGCTGAAAGTACTTACTCCCAGTCAACGCTTTATGGTGAAAAACAAAAACAAAAAAAAAGACTTGAGAAAGAATACTCCGTTATTTTGTTATTAAACCATCTTTGTCTTAGATAGGTGCGTCGGCTATATTTTTGACATCTCAACTATGATCAGCGCACGTGAAAATGGAATTTTAATACTGAGATTTGTCGTTATTAACAATTTTTATATTTGTTTCAAGATAATAGCAGCCGGAAAAAAACACGTTTTATTTTAAATCTCTAAAAATACTAAGAACTTCCTGAATTTGAATGACAATATTTGATTTCATTAAGTCGATTATTTGTTTGTGGGTAAAAAAATCATTTATTTTATTATTATAATAACTTCGTATTGTTTTATCGTGTTCAATCTTGTATTATCTCAAACTTTTCTTAAGGTTTTTAATAGTACACAAGTTATAACTTCTTTTTCTTTCTTACCGAATGAAATGTTAGCTTTTTTCTGTTCTGCTACTAATTAAATAAAATCTTTGGAACGACTTCAATGCTAGATTACCTGAAATCTTCTCTTCGTCTTGTCTAGGGACTCCCTTTATTTACTGTCTGAAGGACGGCGCTTCGCCAGCGCAGGATTGCTTAATTCTGTTTCTGGATATCGATTTTTGGGTGTATATAACTTAAGATTTACATTCTCGATGGGGGTCAGTTGGCGGGTCGCAGAATTGGCCGCTGTCCGTCTCCATTGAGCTTCAGTCTCAGTTGATCCTTTGGATCTATTGGGAGTCTCATTGCAAGCTTGTCTTTCGAATTTAGTGACAGCCGACTGGGCTTTAGGGGAAGAAACTAAAGACCAAGACCAGAGGCAAGATTCTGGATTCATCCAACCGTTCTTGATTGCAGCATTCAAAAAAAAGAAGTACATCACATCTCAGTAAATAGCAAAATCAGCATTTTTTGCCTTTTCTTTCGAGGGGTGATTTGCGACTCTTTGAGTACAAAATTCTTGCATGACTGCATTCTCAAGATTAGTTCTTTTTCAAACATAAATAAAAAAGCTCAGAAAATTAGTGCTAAATAATGTGGTATAGAAAATAAAAATGAAGAAATTACGAAATTTTAGCAGTCGTAATAAACTAAAAGGAAGGAATCTATTAGGGAAATTTACGACTTTAAGTTAATACAGGTTTTATAATAATAATCTAAGAATTATATTTATGGACGTACTAATTCAAAAACGTTACTTAACTGTTGTCTCAGATTTCAGCTTGAATCTTCATGACATGATAAGAAGTATAAAAAGAACATCGTTTAAAATATTAGATAATGAAATAGTGAACGACATAAAAGCAATTACAACTTAAAGGCTTAAAATTTTCAACTTTAGACAGGTTACGAAGCTAAATGTCAATAAAAAAATATTGCTCTATCTTACATATTGTCTAAGATCTTCTATGCTTCATA
>JAFIDM010005346.1:31135068-31214474 GCA_023159025.1 Thereuonema tuberculata | reverse complement strand
ATTCATAAGTGCTATTTAATATTGGTACAATGAATAAAATAGAGAAATCTTCCTGAAACTTCAGAAATATAACGGAAAAAATTGTAAACAGTTATGGAAATTTGTTCTAGTTAACAATCATTTAACTTTTTATATAATACTTACAGATAAGTTCAGATAACTTTTATCTGTTTCCTTGTGTAATCTTCATACTGGAGAGAAAAAACAATGAGCAGAATTACTTAGCAAATGTATATACTTAAAATGAGTCTTTTCACTTGAAATTACGATGAATGGCAAATTCTTCTGAAAATTTTTAACAATTCCATTACAGGAAATTTCCGAAAATATCACGGTAAAATAATTATATGGTACTTAATTACAGTCTTCACTTTACTAGAGTCCTATTTAACAAATTTCATGAAAATTCATTACTGAATTAAACTTTTTCATTGAAGTTTCCAATAATTATTTATTCATTTCATTGTAAGTAATGGATTTGTAATGGAATGTATTATTATTGTTATCACTTTTAAGAATTGAGACATTATTTTGTCCTTGATCTGTCATTACGAGTTTGGAAACCATCTATAAATCATAGATTCTTTACTTAAATCCTCATCACAATCTATTTTTTTTTGTGTGTGTGTATGTATGTTCTTTTCGAAAGAACGAGCCAACACTTTAAATTGGTTTTCTGTATTCCTTTTGCCTGCAAGCCTGACTTTAATAAGATAACGTATCATCGCCATCATCATTCAGGATTACCCTTATTAGCTTTGATGGATCACCGTGACCCTTGTCAACCCTAGGATTAGGAGGGTCTTACTTTGTCGCATTTCTTTGCAGATTTGAGACCGTGACTTCAGTAAATCAACGATCTATTCTTGCCTTTCACTCTTAGGCTTCACAAGTCCTAAACTTCCCACTCTTTATATTTGATTATCGTCTGCTGCTGCTTTATCGAGGAACAGGGGTTCAGTTGTATTGTACAGCAGCCTAAAAAAGAAGAAACTTATATCGCTTGGACAAGAAGCTACATTCAGTATGTCTCAAATGAGAAATTTTAGCTATAAATTCAAATAATTGTGATTTTTGAACAGGGAAAAAAAAACAATGCTGAGTTTTAATTTAGGTTCTAAAAAGTTGCAATAAAAATTATGGAATTAAGGATTAAATGAAAATTGCCGAATATTAATTCCACTATTTAAAATTGAAGATGAAAATAATTTTGAAGTACCTCCAAGTTTCACAATCATATTTCCTTACAGTTATTTATTTTAGAATGGAAAAATAGAACGAAAATTTATCAAAAACATTTACTTGGAAAATGTAATTTTCATGTGAATTAAAGATAAAATTCCATATAATCTGTATTAAAGTTCAATAACAAAGATTGTTTTTTATTTTCAGTTTAGTTTAGTGAATAAACCGAATGAAAGTTAGGATATAAGCTGTGGATCATTATGTGACATAAATATAATAATTTCATAATTAGGAAACTATTTATTTGTACTAGCAACAACTGAAGTAAAAGTCTCTTTCGTATGTATTTATGTATGTATCTATCTGATCCTGCAGTTCATTTTTTAATGTTTAATCGACATCCTTCGATTGTTATACTGCTTTTTAATAAATTATCAATTTCGGGATCTCGCCATATTTTGTGGAGGGTCTATGAGAAACTTGTATTCGAAAACTGCAATGATCTCGAAATAGCTTAAAAACTTTTTTCTATTGATTCAGTAAGTTTTCTTTAATTTGATCTACTTTTACATTAAAAGGATTTTTGATCCAGAAAAAAACTAGGGGATATTGTAAAAGTTTCTCAAATGCTAATCTTTTATTATGCATAGATCTTCTGTTAATATAATATTGAATTAAAATTATAGAAAATCTTTCATGAAATTATATATACTACCATAAAATGTTTCTGTAACTCTTAGCGAGATAACTTTATCAGATGAATGAAAAAAGGCAGGGATAATATATCCCTCTTCTTTAAATTCATTTACCTAAAAATAATTACATAATTCTTGATTAAATAAATATTAACAATCAATGTAAAAGCTGTTATAATAACAATGGTTTTAAGTTAAAATACAGTAATATAATGGAATCAATAAAGTGCATGAATAACCATTTGCTTAATTTTAAATCCGAACATAACATCTCAACCAAAAAATCAATTATTCAAAATGATATTAAAGAATAATAACCAATACTGAGAATAAAAGTCTATGAAAAGAAAAAAAAATCAATAAAAATGAAACAAGTTTTTGCATTGAATTATTATTCATCATCATCATGATGTGCGATCTTCGTATATACGAAGTAATGCGGTCTACGGAACCTAGTGACCCCCGAAGGGCGAACCCCTAGGAGAAGCCGTAGATAAACCAGGGAACAGATATTGGGGGTGGTTTCCCGTTGCCTTCCCCCAGGACGCCATTAAGGAATGACGTCAGACCGAAGAGAAAGTGAAGAGGAGGCTGGACAACACAGGAAAGAAAATTGAAACAGCCATGCCCTTGCCGGGATTCGAACCCAGGAACTGGCGCACTGGACGCCACGGCTGGCCGCCGCCGAGACCGCACGACCACGCCAGCACGGCTGAATTATTATTATCCAACCAAATTTATCAGTAAAGTAATTAATAACTTTTTTTCAGAAAGAGATCCAAAATGAAATTTAAAGAATCCAATAAAGAAGTTAAAGTATTTAAGAAAAAAGCAAGAAATTGCCATTAGATATAAAATTAGATTAGTCAATTAAAACCTTGTATAAAGTGAATGATATTCAAATTGTGTATTGGAGAGACAACAAGCTAATAAAAATTAATAATATTAATGAATATCATAATAATGATATGAACACTATGATGGTTATCTATAAATTAAAATGCAGGGACTGTGGAAAGATTTATTTTGAGAGCACAAGTAGAACGATACAGGAAAGAGTGCTAGAACATATTAGAGCTTTTAAAAACAAAAAAACAGACATATCTGACTGGGCAAATAACTGCCAATCTTGTCAATATAACCCAGACCCAATTATATTATATCACATTATCGATTAAAAAGAAAGATTCATGATAGAATCATGCGTAATAAATTCATTTTCTTGCATAAATAAAGAAACATTTCTTAAAAGTTAGTAGTTTCACGTTAAATCAATTCAAAAAATGTATTAAAATAAACAATGTTTCTTTGTAAATTGTATTTCATATGTTTTATTATTTTATTTTTCCACGATCTTATTGTTTTTTGTTGTTTAGTAATTCATTTTATTAATTATTGATTTTTATTGAATTATTGCATTTTAACGTGTTAATATAATAGCTATTACATTGATTGTTAATGTTTATTTAATCAAGAATTATGAAATTATTTTTATGTAAATGAATTTAAAGAAAAGAGATATATTATCTCTGTCTTTTTTCATTCATCTGATGAAGTTATCTCGCTAAGAGATAACGAATTATTATGAATAAACAGTTGTCACAGAATCATCTTACGGTAGCATATATGAATTAAAATTAATTCACATTCAAAATTGTAATATTTCTAATTGGTTTTTGAAACATATTTGTAAGAATTTGAAATTAGAATATGAACATAGAATCCAGTCATCATATAGTAGATATACTAAGCTTTAAAAAAAATGAATTTCTTCATTAAGAAAAACTATTAAGCAATGATGAAATTCCTCGAGACTTCAGATCAAAGAAATCTTCTCTTTATAGTACTTTGTTGATATGAAATAAATATCAACATTTGTAGTCCGAGCGATTTGTCTATTGTAATTTTATTCCAAACACGTAGACGATGTTAACATTAGTGTTAACCTTAACACCCACTGTCGTTATTTCTACAGAGGTTAACAGCATGAGATTGCTGCGCAAAGACCGAAAATACACTCTTAAATGCAAAGGGGGTTAACAGCTGTTAAAGGACTTCAGTGACCTCAACTTAACAGTGTGTAATTCAAATCACTGTAATAATTTGCTTCGGAATTAATATAGAATATATTATTTATCTTGAAACTGATTAACATGAGCATGTGCATAAAATTTCATCATAATTCTTATAATTGGAGATTGCGGTACTCATATAAGAAAGGCTTTAGTAGGTATCTAGTGTATTAGAACAAAAAACAAAAAACCATCGCCAGGAACTGTCTGTTCCGTAGTCGATGCGAAGATGCGGTGATGACTCCATCAACATGAATTGATAATACTTTGCCATTGATATATGGAGATATGTTTTATGATATTTTTTTAAAATCTAATATTATCTCCATTGGGTAATTATAACTTGTTGGATTTAACAAAGATACTCATTAAAAAAACAAAGTACATTTAGAGCATATGGTTTCGAAATATTTCTGAAAACAGATGACTAAAGGGACGTAGCATTAAGGGAACGTACGAAAATCATCCTCATCAATGATTATCATCCCTTATTCTTTCTGGAGATTCATCCAGAATTCTACAAATACCATTGAGTTCCTGGCTTGCATTTTAATTCTAATTCAGTTTATCTATTTCCTAGTAAAAAATAGGAATATGGAAAATTGTGAATCGCGCCTATCAAACTTGTAAAAATACTGTCTAAATTTTTTTTCATAATGTTGATGTAAAGTATCTAGTGCTCTCTTTCCAACCCGTTTAATAATAACGTTACAACTTGATTTTCATCAAAATAAGACAGCTTTATATTTCTCTGTATTTGTAGCTTCTGTCGAGAAATACTGTTCAAATATATTTTTTTTTCCAAATTATCTTTTCCTGGAAGGAAAAATATATCAATGAATTGTTGATGAAGAAGCGATAGCTGTGCAGTACTCCAAATGGAAAGAGAAAAGGTCATTCAACCGTTGTGCACACTTGGAGGAAAAGAACAAGAAAGAGACAGCTTGTGACACGAAGTCAATGGCCAAAGGAATCTTTACGCTTGGTTGAGTCAACATTTTGCGAAAATGATGCGATTCTGCTTGATTGAGAGGAAATCTGTTATTCATTGCAATTCTAAGAAATGAATATATGACATTCCACTTTCATTTCTTTCAAAGGAAATTTAATTTCCAAACATAAAAACAACGACACATAAAATGTATCTTTTCTAAATTTGAAAAATTACAAAGCATAACAGCGGAATAATGAAACACTTCAATAAAATCAGCGATCATTAGCAATGCTTTTCTAATGTTTATAATTTGTTGATGTTCTGTATTTCCAAACTTTATTCTTTGAATTTAATATTGACCTTACTGAATTCTTCTTAAATGTTTCAGTATTATTGACAGTCGTGAAAATATTTTTTTTTCAGTAAAACCGTCTTGGATTTCTAGATTTTAATACATGTGAGAGAGTAGTGATTTGATCTCACATTATATACTCGTTAATATTTAATATTGAAAAACGTTTTATAATGTAATATTTCTAATCAGTATATTCTAAAATTTCGATATATTGATATTTTTCTTTTGTTAGTATTTCTTGCTTCTGTCCTAAGTTGTTTCTTGAAAATAAAAGTATAAATGCTTCGTTTTGTTTTCTACCTGAAAAGGTAGAATTTTCGGTATTAAACAAATAAAACTAGTGAGATCCTCTTTTTGGTATCTGGCAATGTTTGGAACATAACAGCAGAAGTAGAACAAGTAGCCTAAAGTATCTAATAGGTTGCCATATTCTGGCAAAATAAAATAAAACTAACTTTTAATATTTTATTGTAACAAATATATTGAAACTTTATTTATCCTCTGGCTTTTTTTCAGAGTTGTCTAATTTACGAATTTTGATTTTGATGCAATTTTATGTTGAAGATTTAAATAATTCAACAACTCCAAGAACGTTTCCATTTATCTTTGAATTTATTCGAAATAGAAGCAGTGAAATATATTACATCTACCTTTCTTTAGAAGTTGTTACCATTAGATAAAATTGAAAATTCAAAATAAATATAGCAATATGATTAATTAACAAGAAGTACGTTATGGATATATCATCAAATTCTATTAACTGATTAATTGTAATATTTACTTTGTTTTAAACTCAAATTATAATGAAAATCAAATTATGCTGTGTTTAATCATAGAATAAAGTATACTTTAACAACACAAACAACAAATATTGTGGATTTTTAATGATTATTATAAAATTTTCACTTACTAAAGTTTGTGTTGATTTACTATTCACAAAGTTAATAAATTGGTTAGGTAAAATATTAACATTCTAAAGTTTTTACTTTGAGTTTTAAGCCAAAAATATCTGGAATATAATAAATTTACTAGAAGGTTCATAAAAATCTTTTACATCTTCTTAGTGTGTGATGTGTGTGATGATTTATTCGTTGCTTTAGATGCTTTATACGGCATAGAGAGAAAAAAAATTATTATAATTTCCTTGCTTTCTAATGAACGAAAAAAAAATTACTAACTGAAATAGTTTGTTATAAAATATAAAACATGTTTTCTTTAATTTTTAAAGTTTGGAGGAAGGATTTACAGCAGTTTTTCTAAAGGTTTGCTTCATAAATTTTCTGTTTTTTTTTGTTTTTTTTTATTACTGTCGGCTTGTATCATTTATCTAAATTTTTAAGAGGAAACATCGAGAATACTGAAGCAATTACTGAATGAAACTGCTGTGTCAGTGGTCCACAATTGGAAGAAAGTAAGAGAGACAGAAATGTAATTTCCTTTCCAGAACTTTCGTTTTATTTCTGTAAATCGAGTTGCATTTTTCAACGAATTTCTCATTCCCAACCAGATTACAGCATCCGATAAAGTTAACACGGTATATCGAAAGTGTTGCCAAATAAAGTTCTTCCTCCTCTTCGTGGCCCACTTGTCATGTTGGCTTTTCTCCTAAATGGTTTTCGAATTTATCGTTGCATTTTCTTGACCTGCCAAACTAATGTTTGCTTTCCCATGCACTTAACAAGGTGAAGACCTCGCAGCGTTCACTTTCGTCTATTTTACAGCAACTTACCTTCTGTATTTTTGGTAGTATGCAACAGTTTGTCAGTAAAGCTGTGCGTTAAGAGCAAACGGGGAGAGGGGTGGCCCACCGAACACCCTCTTGATGCCCGAAAGATAAGGCAGCAGGATAATGGAGTAGTGCGCCCGAAGAAAAGGGACAAGGAAGTTCGCTTGCAATGCCGAGTGATTCGACGAAAATTTCCAGTAACGCAATTACCGAAACGGATTCGTCAAATTACGTCGAAATGATCCAATTTCTGCGGACACGTTGGGCCTGAAGCGCGGACGTGAGATAACTGGAAAGCGCTCCAGGCCTAATGAACGAAGTACGTGCTTGCAGTAACAACGGTCGGGGCACCACATGCGGCCTAACAATGATGCAGTGCGCATGCACAATGCCTACTTCCTGCCTGGCCTCAACGACATGATTTATCTTTTGATGGACAAGAGGGTTCAGAAGACACGACGAAAGGGTTCGCTGGATCAGATAACATCTGAGCAATAAGAAATAATAGACTTTGAGAGACAGCAAATATAGAACTTGGAATCTTACTTAGTTTTACATCAGTCTTGTACTGTCAATCGAAATAGACAGTAAACTCTAAGATATTAAAAATTTCAGAGATATTTGAAAAAGAAAATCCGATATCATTGTGGAATAAAGAAAAGAAAGTTTAAGAAAAGAACTTCAAGATACTTTAAATGAATTCTTTTACTTTCTTTTAGTATAACAACAAAACTTCTACAGAAAGTTAAGAATTGTATTGAAATCATATCGATACAGAATTTGAAGCAATCAGTGGCCTTTCCATAGATTTGATATTGAATTGTTACTGATTAATATTGTGACGTATCTTGCAAACCTTAACACTATCAAATTTATTTTACGTCTAAATTATTACTTTTCTTATACATAATTTAGATTATTAATTGTTTTCGTGAACAGTTCTTATGAAATCCATATCAAAACATAAATGAAATAAAAATTGAAGTTTTCTTTAAGCTTGAGAACCATTGATCTACTAATAGCATTTACAGTTTGTAAACACAAGTGTCCCTATAGTTTCATTCTGAACTGCTAAGTTGCAATTTGAATTCTAGAAATACTGCAGAAATACCCTAGAAAAGTATTGAAACAAAACTGTTCTCTTTTGTAAGAAGCAGAACACATTTCCTTTATCAAAATTCTTCATTGTTTAGTTTTTCACTTCTGAAAAAGCTGAAATTAGTTCAAAAATGTCGATTTTATACAAATATTAAAGATGCTGACCTTAACTGGTAAATTAAAGCAAAGCACCAATTGATCATGTAAATTACAACTTTTTTAGTAATTATATATTATTTAAATTATTGGTTCTTTGAACAGTTCTTACGAATCTTAATCAAAACATAATGAAATAAATAATTATTTAGCTTTTTTTATTTAACCATCATGTTAGGAATAGATCTTTCTATTTACCGTTGCTGAGCACAAGTGTTCCTATAGTTTCACATCAAATTGTTCAAAGTTGCAATTTTACTCCTAGAAACGTATTTAAACAAACTTTTTCTCCACTATTTGAAGCAGAGCACTTTAAATTTATCCTAATTCCTCTTTGTTTACTTTTCATAATTTCAACTGCTACAGTTGAAATTATTTCAAAACTTAGATGTTATGCATCTTCATACTAAAGATGGTATCCGAAACTGGCAAATTATAGTGAAGCACCTAATGCTACAAGGAAGCAGCAGAGGTTTTGCTGATTCTTTTTTAGTTATGAAATTTATGGATCCCATAACCATAGAAGTTATTTGAAATGTAATGCACAGTAACTGGATGGTTGAGAGCTCGCATCTCATGCATGTATTCGGTTTCCAGTGAAGCCGCTAAAAATCATTTCCACGTTAACCTCTGAAGCTATAGCTATCATTATCATTATAATAATTATAATCAAAATTATTATTATAGAAATTTTAAATAAAAATTTTCAAGTAATCAAAGGGACATTGAAACAAAATGCTTAATTTTGGGAGCATAAGCTGGAATTGTACGAACAGCTCTTCTTAATAACTCTTCTAATTCGACAATAAGGACAATCAGAAAGACTAATTACAGATGATGAAATTTATAACTAGAGATGGTAATTGTGACAGCTCACCCCTTTGTAATAATCTTCTTTATAGTGATGCCTATAATTGGAGGTTTGTAAATTGACTTATCCCTTTAATAATTTGAGCACCTGAAATACCATTCCCCAGGGATTAGTAAAATAAGATCCTGACTTCGTCCCCCTTCTGATACTTCGTTTAGGTTCGTGAATAGTAGAAAGAAAAGCATGAGCAGTTTTTCCTCCATGAAGTCAAGCAGAAGCAATTTATATTTTAGTTTTCCTTGCGTTTGGAAAAATTTCTCTTATTATTAGTAAACAATCGCTAAAAAGGAAACACCTGGAGCCTTAGGAATGGTTTATGCGATATTAGCAATTGGTTTATTAGTTGTTGTTGTTTGAGCTCATCATAAATTTACAGTTGGTATAAACGTTAATATACGAGCTTACTTTACAGCTGCTACTACAGGGTGCGCTATAAGTCACTTTACCATTAAAAATTAAATAACGTTTTCGCTATTATATATTATTTTTTTTTCTGTCAGATTCTAAAAATAGAAGCTTGGGAAATATATAATAGAAAATTTATGATGGAACAACACGAAAAACAACGATGATTCTCTGTAGTATGTACTGTACTTCAACAATATGATATTTACTAAAACTCTCATGAGAGTTTTTAACTGTATATCTAAGCTCAGGGTTAATATTTATTTTTCTGGAGTTTAAAAATCAAATCATATATATTGATTTATAGCATTTCTTGTGAATTTATGATACATGATAGTCCAATCGTAGTGGACTACTCTCATAAGGTTTTACTACATGCAAAATAACTTTTCAAAGTATCTTTCATTTGAACATTTCATTTACATTATAGATAAAAATGGTATAAATGATTCATTGCTGTTTTTATTTTTGGAAGGTTTTAGACTTTTAGATTTATCATTAATTAGAAGAGTCTTAATAATTTGAAAAAAAAATAATTTCTCTATTAAAATATCATTATAGATAGATTTTCTTTAGATTCTTATTTCATTTTGAAGTCTAGTTTTCTATTAAAATGCTTTCTAAAAATTAGAAGTTTAAGTTTACAATCTATCGATTTTTAAATTCCTTTCAGCGACAGATGAACCAGTCTGTGGGAAATACTACATAAAACAAACACCTCAAATTGCTATCTGTCATCACAAACGTGTTCTCAAACAATTTAACGGTAATAAAAACTAGCGATAAAATTAAATAAACCACGAAATTAATGGATACATTAGCTTCTTATCTTTCCATTGCCATTTTGATTATGCAAGAGAAATGAAAATGAAACATTAAAAATTATGGCGAAACTTTTTATTCCAAAATAAATTTCTATTTACTAATACAAAGGTACAAAACAAAATTTCAGGGCTTATTTTCTCAATTCATTTAAAAAATAAAAAAACTTATTTCCCACTTGGCTCTCGGGGAAAAAAAAACATGATTCCCTAAACTTGTAGGAATAATATATGTTGAATGATTTCACCATATATTATCTCTAAGCCACAGAACAATAATAAATCAAGTGTTGCCGAAAAATTGATACCATGACAACCATTATTACAAAATTTCACGGTTGAAACAATAATGTCACAATTATTCGCTTAGTTATCCCAATTGTTTCGGTGTCCAGTTGTTGGCATGGAAACGCTTGTCCTAATTGTTGATATGATTGTTCGTTTTCCGGATAGAAAGGTACTGGGTATTGTAATATTTGATTATTTATAAAGATGAGACAGTTTCCTTGATATTTAAAGCTAATTATAAATTGTTTGTGAACATAATCTATTTTCGGATGACAAACCAGCACGATTGAACCTTATTTCTCCTATTTCAATATTAATGAATAATTTGTGTTACTATAAAGCAGTGTTTCTCAACCTTTTAGCACTTGCGACCCAATTTTCAATTACAAATCTCATCGCGCCCCCCCCCCCCCCCAAAAAAAAAAACCCCCAAACCTATCTGTTCAACCAAAAAAAAACTCTGAACCTATTTTTTCTCCATATACTCGCGTCCCCCCCCCCTGTAGTTTTATCACGCCCCCCTAGGGGGGCGCGCCCCACAGGTTGAGAAACGCTGCTATAAAGTAAAAATTCAAGGAATGGGAATAAGTACAGCTGCATCCGCAATTCGATTTGATAATCCTGTTAATATAATAATATGTTATTAATAGAATGATTATTCTGGTGATAAATCCTGAAAATAAGAAACTCATCCTAATCGATCTCAATCTAATAATATTCTAATTTAGATTATAATTAGCAAAATTAAAGATAAAATAAGCATTTAAACTGACCGATTGAATTTAACTCACCAGATGTAAATAATTCTGTATTATAATACGTACATTAAACGATAATAGTATGAGAATAATACATGAACATCATTATACTCATAAAAATTATTGTTATATAATCAGCACTTTAAGAGAAAGACATTGTCCCTCTATTAAGTGAAAGAAATTCTTTATCTAATAAAATCGAAAATCAAATACCAAAAAATTAAAAATACTAACAGCAAAAGTTTAAAAAAATACCAGTTTTTTTAATTGATTTTTTTTTTTATAAACGACGTATGTTGTAGTTTATTATTCAAGAAATCAGAAACCTCTATACTAGGAACTTCAAATCTCACTGATACCATCAACCTTTGAAAAGCGATTCTTATATTCTTGCACGAATCAGCCTTAATATTTACCACAATGATTTAGTATTTTTGTTTTCTTTAAATTTCCACTTTCCATTCAATTTCCTCTCATTATTAATTTTACTATTGAATCAGCAAAGTCAATCCAAACAGATTCTTAGGAGTGATTTTAGATAGGTGAAAATTGGATGGTTCTGTGCTGGGAATTCCTGCTTGCTAGCAGTTTTTAGAACGTGCTCTATTTTCTTTATGAATGGATGGATAATTTCATGGCGAACAGCGCTCCTGGTGGCGAATTGAAGAACAATAGATTTGTATCTGGTTATGCGAAATTACTGACTACAAATTGATTTTCAGGAACAGAGGTCATCTTTTCCCAATGTTTTCGTGGATTCTTCCAGTAAAAGGTACATTATTAACCAAATTCATAACAGAAAATTCATAACCTGAAAATTTGAAGCGGATAGCACTTGAAATCTCGAAAGCATCATTTGTCGATATTTAAAGAAATACCGAAACTGAAATTCAAAGAAATATAAAAAAAAAAAATTAAAAAAATGAAGAACTTCTAATTTTAATAATTTAACATTCGCTCGCCTATTTGATGCATTGAAAAAATGATTTTTATATAAATTGATGTTTATTTTTGTAAATAAAACATAGATTTGACAGTAATTGCCAAATGCTAAGAGACCAAGCTTCAATCGACTCCATCAATGCGCCATCTTGGGATCACTTTCACATGATTTTCAGATGAATGGATTTATTCTTCGTTGTCGTGTAATACACTCAAAATAATTTGATGGGAAAGCGGTTAAACACGCCGAGAGCAGCAAATTCCTAGCCTCTATCCTGCACAGAACCACCCAATTCTCACCCGTCGAAAGCCAGATAAAGTCTAAGAGCAGCCCTCAATATATTTGTGTATAAGCGTTTGCGTGAGTGAGTGATTTCAATGGGTCTTTTGAAATTAGACATATATATTTAGAAAACTAACACTTACGGCCCTTATGAGTTTGAAGATATTTGCTAACCAACTAAAATCTAAATAAGCACAGTAATCTTTGCCAGGTGCTATAAATTTCAGATATGAATATACACTTGTATATCATTCAAAGTTATTAAGCATTTGTTAATATTAAGTATTTTTCTGTTTATTTTTAAAGCAATGAACGTAATACTGTCCAGAAATTAGGCTCCAAGTTCTTTTAGAAACTTTGTTTCCTTGTCAGGAAATTCACTGAATTGTCTTGTCTAGCAAAACAAAAAGTTTTTTTGATCAATATGTTTTTGTTTATTGCTTTTCCTACAAGAATGTTCAATTTATTTCAGGAATTTGCCTGGTTTTGAGCATAATCACTCAGTTTTCTTTGATGTAACTGAGTTTGCTGTGAAATAACCGAAATTGTCGTACATGTTGAGTAAAGCATAATGTTTTAATCATCTGTTTGATAATTTAGCTTACAAAAAAGCATTTTATTTACTAAATTATCAAACAGATAATGAATATTTCTTATAATTTACTCATTATTATTTATTTATTATTTATAATTTATATTTGTTATTTATTATATTTATTTCATTCCACAACAAAATGGCATTGAGGATTGCTAGAAATCTCTTTTATAAGAAAATAATTAATATTCATCTTTATTAATGAAGTTTTCATTTTCCTTTTTTATTTTTTTCAAAACTTTTATGTGTTTATTTCTTTAAAAACACTTAACGAATACTGTTTTTTTTTTTTAAACAAACACCTAAATAAAAACCTGAAGCTGCATAAAGATACGACCTAATCTCAACTTGATGCACAATAACTTATATGACAGTAAATTTCAAAGCGAATTAAATCAGAAGGCTTCATAAAATGATATGACTGGTCTCTGAGCATCAAGATCTACTTCGTCTGTAATTCGGAATATAAAGCTTTTGGAATTTTCGTATTAACATGGAATGCAAGCATATGAATGAAAATTCTTTTCACATATGAATCAAGTTTCAGTTTGTATACTTAGTTCAAGAAGAACGTTTATCATTACCGAACGTAGAACAAGATCATTGAAATCCAGCACTAAAAGTCTGTTGATATGGGATCACTTCCAATGAGCAAACACATCTTCACAGAAGTGGATAGTTATACTCAGTTGCGATATCTAAGCAATATTTGCTTCCATTTGCTGATGTTGTGTAGGCAATGCCTAGGATTCTTACTGGATGGAGATAATGAATTCCCATTACAAATTCCTAGGGTATGGAGGGGAGTCATAGTTGATGAATTTTCGCTTATGAACCCATATCAAAAAAAATTCTGTTGGCGTTCAGTTAGTTAGTTTTTGATTTGGAAGTTCGTCATAATATTGTAGTCCACATTGACTTCTTGGCGACCTCCAACGTCGTTGCAAATCATGTTCTGCTGGGTCAATTCGAACATGCTTGGCGTATTCCGTGCACTATGCGTTTGGCAGAGGCCACAGATGTCTCTTAAACGCGGCTCTGCACTTGCCCTGCAGACAGAAATGCATAGGCATCAAATTCGGAGAGTATGGAGGCCACGCTACTGACCCTTCTCTCCCAATTCACCTTCTTCCTTAGGTTTGGTGAGGCCTGTTGCACTCAAAGGAAAGTGTTTTTGATATATACGCATAAAAGAAAAGTTATCAACTATGACCCCACCCCCTCCCCAATATACTGTAGGAGTTTGTAATGGAAATTCATTTCACCCTCTATTTAGATTTCTTTGAATTACAAACATGAAGAAAGTAACCTTAGTGTTGCCCAAACCTTTCACTTATTCATTACCCTTTTCTTATTCAGTCCTAATTAATATTGCTTTATAATTATTATTGTGTTTTCTATATGCAGATAGAATTTCTTCTATCAAATATGACATCATTTTAGTCGAGTTTTGTTCTTATTGTAATCTACAATAATTGATGAATCGTTTTGTTTTCAGTTATAGATTTTATAATATATGGTACATTTTCGGTTTCTAAATTTATCTTGTTTAAAATCAGATTGTTGTTGCGGTCTTTAATCATCTACAGTTTAAACCTATAAACTTTCATTAAGTAGCTCGGCACTTCATCATTATGCCTTTTTTTTTTCGTCCACTATATTACGAGAATCTTATTAAGGATGGAAAGATACTCTTTTCCTTTTCTTTAATGTAATAAGTTATACAACATTAAAATTCTTCATTCTGTTATTTCAAAGTCCTTAATATTCATAAGACGAATTTAAAGTCTTTAAAGTTGTAGAGCGAATTTATGCTTCTAAAGTACAGCAATCATAATTCTCTGTCATCTGTAAAGCGGAAGTGTATCGCCTCAGTGGCAGACCCCGTCGCAATGACATTTTCCATCATTACTGAACGGAGGCATCGAGCTAAGGCAAGCCCTAGTTCCTCGCCAGCAGATGCTGTAATTGAGTTGTGGTCATGTAAAATTCATAGCAAACAACCGTCCCTTCAGTATGTGTACTCACTGAAGCAAAGGCCATGTCCACGAGAAACGACTTAGGAACCACGACACTAGGGTGAAGATCATCTTCCATCGCCGGAATTAGAGGAAAGATTCGTCATCGTGCCCGTAGCCAGAACGCTGGTAGTGAACGGCAGTACATTTTTATTGTCGAAAACTTCATTAACCACAGCATTTTGGGCAGTGCTTACCGCGATAATGTTCGTGTCTGTCATTAGCATGGTTAGCAAACTATAACATAGTTAAAATTTGCCCTAGATCATCACGTTCACAATAAAATTTTGTTTGGATGTAACGTTGCCAAGTGGGTTTCACAAATGGGAATGAAATCTCGGTGGCATTTGTTAATTGCTTTCACTATTTTGCAAACATTGAAGTTTTGGTTTAATGTCGACATTTCTTGCAGATCATTTATTCTGTAAATGGACATTGGCGGACGACATAAAATGCTCTATTCCTCGATACAGTAGATCAGCCGATTACTAGATTTTAGTAGCAACGGAAGCTTGTGATGTAAATTAGTTTGAATGATGTGGTAATCTGTTCATCTACGAACCAGAAATGCGAAGTACGAAATTTTATTACGTGGAAAAGATTGATTTATAAAATTACAATTTTATTGAATCTTAAATTTCAAATTTATATAAATTCGGTAAATTTTAGTTTGTTGGTTTCAAATCAGTTGCAAATCATTAACTAGAATCTTTATTTATAAATACAGTTTCTGAATGAAATTTGGAAACTTTACACTACTATTGTATCTTTTGTATGAGTTCTGATAAGGCATTTCAGACTTCAATCTAAAATAATTTTTTCCAAATCGTATTAAACAACATTTAACGATCTTGTCATTAGACAGCAGTTATATACTTGATTCAGTTACAAATAGTTTATCATATATTGAAGCCTTCTATACTTAAATAAGATTGTTATACTTGATAATCATTGGAGGATAATATTTCCACCGTTGATTTACAGATAATTGATATTATTTGATATCTTTTAATATCAAATATTAGTTGATAGGATTCGCTCGAAAATTTTTGTGACACTTAAATACACCTACGCTAAACAGCACATCGGAGAACAAACAGACTAAGAATTCTGACCTAATCTTTATTAACATTATAATTTTTCTGTTAACTGCTTTAAAACTACAGAATTATAAATTATGTATTGTCTTTATATATATTTTACAATGCCAAGAAATGGATGTTTAGATAGTCTAAATCAAACCTTTTCAAATCAAACGAAACGACTTAGAATCTTACCAGTAGAATAGTAACTAAATTTTGTTAAGAATCATATCTCTTATAGATCTTTGGAACACGGGAGGCCCAAATAAACGTAAGCCATTAGTAATGGTGGGTATCTTTTCATGAAGTATTCTTGAATATGGTGGCTATGCCCATGTTGTTATTGTGATTTTCATTACTTTTATGCACCTTATTAAAGCAATTTAATTCATATTCCTGCTTCAGTTGTGACTTAATCTTTTCAGTAGTTTTATTCGCAATCGAATTTAGTAGTTAGAAATATGATTATGAATACACAGATATTTAATATACTGGTATAAGTATTAAAATACAGTCATAACATAAGTACTAAAAAAATAAACCTACCTCTGCAATAACCATAAACATTTCTGGAAGTACTGTGGACATACATTACTAATATAATTTTAACAAGAAACAACTTGCCTTGAGTTTCATAGAAAATAACAAGTATTTGTGGAAGCAATTTTTTTTTTAGATGCTGCTGTTAATTAATTTCATTTTTTTAAGAAAAATATAATACAATATTTCCGTACTCAAGTTGTCGGCTCAATTTTAGGTTTCACAGTCTTTGGATTTGCTATTGGTCCCAGATGCTGCAGACATTACTTCAACGAAATAAACATTTCATTTTTATTTACCAACTTCTTAATGAAAAGTCATATTGAAGCTAGAATCTTTCACTTAAATTATAGTACATAATAATAAAACTTAAGGCTGTTTTTGATTGGCTTTGGTCCTTCGTTCTGCTTTGACTCTACTTTAATTCTTATGTAAATCCCTTTAGTCATAATTTGATTCGTTGTTGGCACTCTAGGACTAATCAAATTAAACAATCCAACGCTGGCCAAACGAAACTCATTATCTCCACATCCAATGATTAAAAGTTCAACTTTGCAGTGAGCGCTTTAAATTGCTAAATAATCATCTTAGAACTTACAACTTAACAAGAATTCCGTATTAAAAAAACATGTTTACTTTCGTAATACAACGTAGTAATAAAAATATAGAAATATAAAATACTAGCCAAGTACCGTCGCTTCGCTCCTTGCATAAATAGCATAAAAAAACTTTATTTATTTAGCAAATTGTGGCCTTCTCCGGATAATTCAGGTGTTTTGCGGGTTGGTGCCACACATCTATGTATCGATAAGGCAACTTTAAAGCAAAAATATAAATCCTCTTTATTCCCTATCCCGAGGGAATTTCGAAAAATCCGGCCTTATTCATTCTCTACATCATAAAGAGAGCATCTGTGCAACTTTTCAGCTTTCTAGGTTCAAGGATTTTGGAGGGGGTTGATGAGTCAGAAAGTGAGTTAGTTAGGACATTTCTTTTTATATATGTAGATTTTCATGAATTTTGTATTAATTTTTTGTAAGTTTTTGTAATATATCAAATTTGTTTAGATTACTAGGATATTTCTTAGATATCGAAATTATGATGCAAAATGTGTACTTAAAGTTTTAATAAACATATTTTTTAGCTATTTCATCAAAAATATTGAAAATTCGATTTACTCAATTTCGCAAACTTAAAATTTCCGGATAAGGATGTCAAATTACGTTTGAGAAATACTGCGCTCTGCGTTTCTGCTTGAATTTTCAAATATTTTGTTTCAAAGTGCATTTCATAATCAATCTCCGACGAGCAGCATTAAGTAGAGTTTTATTAGAAGAAAGTTTATAAAACAAATTACTTTTTGGAACAATTGACTCTCAGGCGAAAGAAACTAGAATCATCTGTCTTTCAAACATTCATTTGTCTTGGATCTCAAATGAGTTATTTTTAATAGGATATCAAATTGAAATTCTTCCTTTCAGAATTTTATCTTTTAAAATTTAAAATAAATAAGAACCATCAGAAAGCAATATGCAGCAAGCGATAATAGTGTAACACAACGGACTACTTAATTAGGAACAACTAATTTGATTGATCTTGGAAATAACATTTGCCAGCCAGAATAATTGAAACGTTTCAGAGAAAATGCAGAACACAAAGATAGTCAAACCAACTTGACGTCCTCTAGCTCTTATACTATAGAGATTTAATATTTTAAAATAAATCAATATTGAAAAATATTACAAAGTTTTTTGTAATATTCATTATTTTAGGTGTGACCTAAAAAATGGCTTGACCTAAGCACACTCCTTTGTTCGTAATTCCGTAAAATCAAGGTTTGTGATCTAAGTGTTAATTGTTTTCAGAATGGGAAAGACAAATGACACTGTAACTACGTAAATACTCTCTCATGATTCTTGTAGATTGAACCGAACTTGCGGTTTACCCCATGAAAAACCGATACCGATTTATTGTTACTCTCTAGGCGATAGAAACACTTCTATATTGATTGCGTTATTGCGTTATTCCTACTTGCTCTGCTGTAGAGACCTGAAGATTATAGGCTGTGAAATTTTACATTCTTTAGCAGTAGGAACTTCGTTTCGCAATCATTTTCACAGATTATAGTTTAATGATTGGAGGACAATTGCTGAAGAAACAATTAAATATTTGAAAGGTAACGCTTAATGTCAAGATTGTTAGGGCACATTTTGCTGATTTTTGTTGGTATGTGCGTCGAATGTGATTAAAATTAGTATTGTGCTGTACAGTCGTGATTTAGATGAAATCCATGGGATTTTGATCACATAAAATACTGAGAAGGATAGGATTAAATTTTAAGGCTGGATTTTGGGAATTCGTGGTTGCCTGAATGACAGTCGAATAAGGAGAACCAATGACCATAAAGGAATAAAGAATTTAATTTCACATAGATTTCTATTTCGTTTAGATTCGTGTAGAGTGACAAAAGTTAGTTCTGGAATGGAGAAAAACCGACTATCATAGTAAGTGACATATAACTGGTATAAACTGATTTCTTCTTCTTCAGTTATGCAGTTTTTAAATCTTTTGAAGTTCTTAATTTACCGAATTTAATCTACTGTGAATTCAAATAAATAATAAATACATAAATAAATAATTAAGTAAATTAATAAACAAAGAGCATAAAAATGTATTTGTAATGCTAATTAGAATTATTTCTAATTACTATTAGGCGAAAAACAAAGTTATTGTTTTTTTCATAAGATTATGCAGATGTTCCATCTTAGTGAACATCTAGATTCTATAGAAAACATAAAAAACCAAAATTAAGTCTCCAAAAATGAACACAGATTCCACGTTCACCCTGGAAGTATTTCTGCAATGAATATTTGATTTATATTAGTAATCACAAAATGTGTTGTTATCCTCACCAAAGAATTATTTATTTTATTGCAATTTCAAATAACAATTGCTGAAAATTTATTCTTTAAAAATAGCTTCTAAAATTTCGAATTTATAATTAATATTCTAGTGTTTCATCAACAACAAAAAACGAATTAAAGGAAAACAAATCTTGGACAAATGAATTACAAAATAAAGAACTAACAATGTGAAGTAAATTTTACACAAAATAACAGACCAATAATGAAAAATTTAACACCAAGATTCACAGTAAACTTTTTGAGTACTAAAGTTTTAAAATAGTTTACAAATAATAGTTTACAAATTTTTGTGGAAAACGAGTTTTGCAAAATTTTCTGTAATCTTTTTAAAACTTACTATATTAGCACTAATTATTTTTTAAAATGAATGAAGATTTTTTTTCTATTCTATCTACTCTTCTTCCCTTTATATCCATTTCTGTCGATAGTAGTTCAAAATAGTAAAATTAGTAATAAAAATATCAGTTTTAGTCTTCTGATCTAGATCAGCAAACTAATATTCCCGTTTTGTCTGTCCGTCTGTGAACAAGTATCATTAAAATCTCATTAAATTATCATTAAAATCTCATTAAATTGTTATGATTGCACAACAATCATAACAATCGCAGCAATTGCGTCTTTTGCATTCGCAACAATCGCATTGATAGTGATTGTTGTGATCGTCAGAAGGCGCTATTGTTGCGTTTATTGGAAATGAACACAAGGAAAGTAAAGCAATATCAATGATCAGAAGACGTTGCGAAGCATTGTGATTGGTTTACTAATCGCTTTCCCTACCTTGTTTATTCTACATGACTGACTAAATGCTGAGTTCCCTGACATGTTATCTTTGGTTATATAACTTGCAGTTGGTTTTTTCGCTATGATAGGTAGTCTATTTCCAGTATCAAAAAAATATGGATTTTTGGCTCTTCTCTGTTGTTTTTATTATGTTGTTACATGAGCTATTAAACTTTTACAAGGATTGAAATGTCGAGGTTTAATAACCATTAAAAAGTCTCATACAAAGTCAATGGGAACAATACGAAATTAAGTTGTTTTCAGGAAAGTACCGTATAAATAGAACGGTCTTACAACATTTTTCTATTCATAAAAGCTGTTATAATTAATATAAAACAACATTAGATATTCCTGTTAAAGCGGAAAATCTATTCACTTCATTTTCCTTTCCTTGTTATGACCAGAGGCAAGCGTTAATTCATTTATCGCCATACATTCTTACAACCTTACGATTTTTACCAAATCGTAAAAATCCCACCTCATTCTATTCGTCCATTAACACTACGGTCGAGACCAAGAAGAAAGAGCCTTTCTTTCGCGCCATTAGGGAGAAAAATAAAACCTGAGAGCATTTTATTGCTGTGGTGTAGATAACAATCAATTAGTGAAGTTACAGCGTTGAGTCCATCGTTATACAGAACATACGCCGGTCTCTACCTCAGGCAAAAAGACTCATTAAAAGATAGCCTTTGTTTTATGTACATTGAAAGAGCTACTGCTGAAGGTTAGACAACAAAACCCAGTCTAAATGTAATGAAATGACGAGCTTTCGATTGAATCAGATCTTTCTACTATCGGTTGGTCTACTTTTTTTCCTTTTTTAATTAGCCTATAGATAAAAAAAAGATATGCTTTTGTTTTGTTTTATTTTGTTTTTCATAAGGACAAAAAATTCTACCAAACAAAAGATAATAAAGACAAAAGATTAATTACTTCATGATTTTTTTTAAATAAATGCTTTTATTTTTATAGAATTACTAGGCGGGGTACCTTCGCTTCTCTCCGGTACCCTTGCATTTCTAACGTAAAAAAAAACACTTTATTTATCCAGTAAATTAATATTGATGCGTGGTGCATAGTTCAAGGGATTAAGGGATTATCTAGCATCGTGGGGATAAAGACTGTTCCTGGAATCGAGGTTTCACCTGATTGACTGGTCCTCAGAACATGACGACCGTAGAGATATAGCTTTTCGGCGCTGCGAATCCAAAGCAATTCTCTTTATACCTATGTTGTAAATATAGCAGTGAGAAGTTACTTAGTCACTAGCAGTAAAGTTAGTTAATTGTTAACCTGTCTCCGACTCACGTTACGTAACAATATCGAAAACGGAGAATAGGCCTATACGACTTCCCAGCCCGTTGTGGTCTTCTCCACGTATTGCGGGTTGGCGCCAGACACTTAGGATTGCTGCCAAACACTTCATGATCATTTCCCCCACCTCCAAAAAAGAATAAAGACTTTTACATTGTCTACAGTATGGAACCTACCCACAAGCGAAATTTTAAGTTTGTAAAATGTTGAGATGTATTCTAAATATTTTGAATACATCCACATCCAGGAATGTCCCATATATATATATATATATATATATATCCACAAATTTCCCTTATATTTATGTATATACACTGTCCGGCCACATTATTAGGTACACCTATCTCGTAGCGTGTTTCGCCTCCTTTAGCCCTCAAAACAGCCTGAATTCGTCGAGGCATGGATTCCACAAGATGCTGAAAATGTTGTTGAGGTATTGTGTACCATGCAGACACGAGTTTATCATGCAGTTCCTGAAGATTTGATGGAGGTGTAAGGCTGGAGCGAACAGACCGTCCCAGCTCATCCCACAAATTTTCAATCGGGCTGAGATCCGGGGACTGAGCGGGCCAGTGCAGCAAGGAAAAGTCATCGTCATGTTCCTCAAACCATCCCATAGTGATGCGGGCTTTGTGTACCGGCGCATTATCCTTCTGGAAGTAGCCATCTGTATGAGGATAAACTGTGAATATGTACGGTTGCACTTGGTGAGCTACGATGTTAAGCATCCAGAGCATGCCGAGCATCCTGACATGCCTCCAGAGGTATCAATGGACCCAACGTGTGCCAGGAAAAGATCGGCGACATTATGACACTGCCCCCACCATTTGTGCGCACAGCAGGGGTGTACCTAATAAAGTGGTCGGACAATGATAACTAGAAAGCAAGAGCACAACAATTAATAAATTCATCAATTTCATTCGTTTTCAGTTATTGTAGTGTATAAATGTAGTTGGTGTATATATTTTTCATTTTTTTACAAAAAGTCCTAATTGTAGCTTAAAATGTTTGCTTAGTCTAATAAATGTGGAATTAAGCGTATTTATTGACCTTTTAAGTGTCGTTTACTTTGGTGATCATTCTGAATGTAAATATCTAGTAATGACAGAATATTCGGGCATTTTAATGAAATATGGATACTGCTGCTATAATTCCCGAAGTAATTACTGTACATTCTTCGCTATCATCATATTTACTCATATAGGGACTGTTGCTTTGTTTACGCATTCCAAAAATTTATTGTTTTGTTATGTAATCTCCTGTTCAATTTTACTGTTCGAACTATAAAATGAAAATAACTGTACGATAATAGGAATACGCCAAACTCCCATGATTTAACTGCCTTATACCATTGTTTAAAACGGAATCACTGTGTTGTCACATTTCAACATTAAAAATAGATGTAAGATAAAATAATGAGAAATTGTTGATTAAATATTAAAATAGTACTTTGGTAAATTTCTAAAATAGCATTTGTAATCTACTGGCTTGAGAAGATTTCATTTCCTGCAAAAGGTCCAGTAATGCAGTATGGTTATTAGATAAAAATAATGTCTTCATCAAATTACAAATACATAGCTGCTCACAATTACCTCAAAGTTTTGCATTATTTTTATTTACTTAATTTTTGGTTGCTGATGAGATTTGAGTTATAAATGCTGAAAGAAGTTCGCGAGTCAAGAAATGTTAGAAATTCAGAATAATGACCGCTTCAGACTAATAATGCTAATCATTATTTTATATTGATATTTTATTTATGAAAAATAAAATATTAGCGAAACATAGTTAAATATTAAACAAAAAAGAAATAAAAACAAACAGGAAAAGTGAAAACTTCGCCCAAGTTAATGTAACTCCAAAATTTGGTCACAGGGCTATAAATTTACAACTTCTACAGTAAATTACAGAAATCGTGATCATCGGTAGGTAATTAATTACAGTAATTTCAAACCTTCTGTAAATTAAATTTAAAATTGGTGATCAATATATTATTGATAGTAATAGTTTGTCAGAAAAAAATAAAAGCAGAATAAACAGTAAAACGTTCTTAAAAATTAAGATAGAAATAATACATTATATATGCCTACTACATTGGCACTGGTCAAGAAAAAGGTATGTAAAACTAATTTTATTATTTTATATTACCTACATAATATACGACGTTTCGGAACTTCTTTACAGGTTCCCTTTTCCAGTTTAGGTCCCCCTTATATTTAAAGTCTTTCTTTTGGATGAAACATGACGGCTGTGTGTGATTTTCCATAACGGTTGGAAATAGTCTTTGTTGTGATGTGTTTGTTGATAAATATTGGTTGTGAAAGACTTTAAATATAAGGGGGACCCAAACTGGAAAAGGGAACCTGTAAAGAAGTTCCGAAACGTCGTATATTATGTAGATAATTAGTTTTACATACCTTTTTCTTGACCAGTGCCAATGTAGTAGGCATATATAATATTTAATATACTGGCACGTTAAATCATCTTATATTATAGAAATAAGACATATTTGAATCTGTAAAAACATCCAACTTCTGTTTTATTAGACAATAAACAAATGAATTATTGGTTTAAAATTACTAACATATACTTATCTTATTCGATATTATAAATCCATTATAGACAAAATAACTTCTTGTATACTTCTTTTTCACTTCACAATATTTCGAATAGTCTACTCGACTATTCTTCTTCAGTAACTATTCTCTTATTTTTCTTTATGCATTTGTATCGTACTTTTATATTATTAATAAGAGATAATCATTGTGCATCTGTATCATCCTCTTATACTATTTATAAGAAATAGTGAAATTCATTGCATATTATTGTATATATGCCATGCTGGCGTGGTCGTGCGGTCTCGGCGGCGGCCAGCCGTGGCGTCCAATGCGCCAGTACCTGGGTTCGAATCCCGGCAGTGGCATGGATGTTTCACTTTCCTTTCTTCTGTGTTGTTCGTTTCTTCCCCTGGTGTTGGCGCCCCCTTGCGGTATCTAGCCTATAACTCCTGTGGTATATATATCACCTGTAGAAGTATATTGTGACGAAATATTGTGATGAAGTAAAAAAGAAGTTTTTGCCTTTCTGGGTCTTTTATATGGGAGGGCGGATTGGGCCGACGAGTCCCTTGCAGGACGAAACGGCCGTCCCCAATTCCCTCCCATAATTAACCCAGAATGGCAAATTTTCTTCACTCTTGGTGCTGCTTTTATTTACTTTCATGAAACTTACTTTAAATTTAAGTTTCATGAAAATAAAATAATAGTCATTTATTTATAAATTCATTAATTTTTGAAATAAAATATTGAATGCACAGTGTTTCAATAATAGATTCAAATTAAAGTATAACATTTATAACAAACTTAACATGTTTGTCATATCATACACATTGCGTTTAATATGTGTAACATATGAATAAAAGATAACGCGCTTAATATTCATAATGAATCGAAGTTTTGGGTTAAAATGAAATGGTTTTGTGCTTTTATTTTGTACATAGATAATACTATAAAATTTTGTATTGCTTTTCATTTGTGTAGAATTATATAATTATTTTAAGGGATTTAAATTGGATGATTGGCTTCAATTAGTATTTCTTTATAAGAACATACGGATCTTGGAACCAAGGGCAGTGAGCTAAATCTTAATTTCCACAGAAATTAAGCCAACTTTGATATATTTGTACTACAATGCCATGTGAGATGTATATATTTTAAGCTAATTTTTTGACGAAAAAATGAAAGGGTTATGTGCTTTTTTTTTTGTACTTCGTTAGTACTCTATAATTTTATATTGCTTTTAATTTATGTTTGATAGACTTAAGGGATTTAAATTTATAAAGTAATTTTGAAATTCAAAAGATGTTAATATAGCAAATCTTTCTTGTCAAGCTCTTTGAGATAATCGATGTAAGTCGGATTTAGAATTACGAAAGAAAATGAAAAGTACAGCTATATTTTTGATCCATTTTTTGTACCACTGATATTGGTAATTCTGGAATGTCCTATTTCCAATGTCTACTAGGTTTCGGATGCTTTCCAAATTTTTCTTATTTGAAATTTGAGTTTCCACTCAGTCATCATTTTCTAAGTCTTCCAAATGTAGATCATCATGAATGAACAAAATGATAATCAAAATCATTTCATAATGAAACATCTGTAGTTCACCAAATCTAAAAATTCGTTGCTGATTTAGACTTTCCTGAAAACTTTCTGACTTTACACAGCTTCGACCAAATCTGCTTCAATTCACTAATTCGTATTAAGGATCTATGCTTTCTTTGCAAATATTATAATTGTAATTTAAATAAGCTATTTTTTTTTTATCTTAAAATCGAAGCTTAGTTATGTAAAAGCATTTCTAGATGTTTAACAATAAAACTAATAACAATAATAATCTAAATAAATATTTAATGAAGAGGAATAATATGGAGATTTTAAAACCACTTATTAATAAAAATAACTTCATTAAAATTTCATGATATATTTAAAGATTTTAAAATCTTTAAGTTAAATTTTAATGAGCTTATCTTTAATTTCTTGAAGACCAATGAAATATTTCATCAACATAAATTAAGAATTACTGAAGATTATGAATTTTATTAAAAGAAATTAAATTTTTTATATTGTTTGACCAGATGAAATTACACATCAAAGAGATTATTTATGGGCATTGGAGATATTGTTTATTTATTGAATTTTAGTATTTTTAATTACTTAGGCCAATTGAATTTCAATACAGATGTATCAATTTATGTATTCCTGATAACTAAAATGGAGATAATGACTCGACAATAACAATAAAAGATCGCTTTAATTATAGCTGTTTAAATTAACATAATGGCAATCAACAAATATGGGTGATAATGAATTTACTAGAGGCTATAATATTATATACAGTTATATGATTGAATTGTGTACTATGTGAGGTAATTGGAGTAAATTAATATATCTGAAATAATAATATCAAATCGATTATCTCTAATGTTATCACATAGTTGAATCAGTACATTCAAATTACATTTCCACCTGTCAAGTTTCTAACGATAATTTCACAAATATATTGCATTTTCCAAACTTACATTGAGCAAATGCAATATCGAATTGTTAGTTCATATTTCAGTTCATTAAAAAAGTTACCAAAACTGGAAGTAGAAAAAAGTTGAATATATTTCAGTTCCTTGCCTTAATTTGTGGATTAGAGATGTTTATTTCCATTCGAGTTCGAAAGGAACAACCAAATTTGCTAAGTGAACTTTAGACAATTATAAATATCAAAATTATTCAATTAATCAAGTTCAGAATTTCGTGTAACTAATTAGTGTAAACGAAATCACTAAGTGTCCTTATAATCTATTCTAAAAACATTTCATTTCCTTATACAACATTTCAATCCAATACAAGTCTGGATCAGGTTAGTCGAGATTGAATTTTATTCAAATCTAAACCTTCATATTAAACGTTGGAGTTAAGATATACAGAATAGGAACAGTTTCTTACAGAAAAACGGCAAGTCGACGTATGATGTATCAATAGAATATGCTTTTGTTGTGGACCCATTGTTTTAAACAAACTTACAGTGCAATTATTACCATAAATCTTCCGTATTCAACATAAAAATAATGCTTTCCACCAATATTTCATTCTTTTAACAAAGAACTTTTTCAAGGCTTTTTTAAAAAGCACACACAAAGAAACAAATACAAAAACATACAGGAATAATAATAAATAAAACATATTAAATGAACGTGAAATAACATAATCAAATGATTCAAACTTTTAAAACAAAAACAAAATTAATAAAAAACAATATAAATAATACAAAACAGACTTACACCAAATTCAGTAATTTTTTTAATTTTATATTGTTGTTAATAAACTTTTTGAAAATACCCAATGAATTCACTTTTAACGATTTATCTTTGTTTATAGCCTACAATGACTCCGATTAATGAAGCAAGATTCTAAAATTAATCTTTCTGATTCTTCCTGTGATTTACATAAAATTTCTATAATAAGATCCGCATTATAGCTATTTCTTATACAATGGTCCGCCCATTCTGATACCCCTTTCCTATCCCTGAAAATACAACATTTCTATAGTCTTTGGGTCTCTTACCACGATGGTGAAATCCGTTTATCGTTCCGAACTTCCGTTCGGGAGTTGTTAGGGGTAGACAGACACGGACGGACGGACAGGACAAATGCAAAAGCTACCAATTTTGGTCGTTATCACAATAGCTGTCAAGTGGGTCGCTAATAAACGGTGTTATAAATTAAAACTAAACAATTAATGGATCCAGAAATGAATAGTTTTGGCTCAAAACATAGTTTATAGTAAACATTCTATTGTTGTAAGAGTAAAAAAATTTATTGTTGCTGCAGCCGGTTTAACTTCATTCACATTCGCTAATTTATTAACATGTGTTTTATTCAAGAGCATTTATTAAATCATTCGCCATCAACACAAAACAAGAAACAACCATACCTACATTGAATAATGATATAGTACGTATTTCTCGAAAACTATTCATTTCCGGATAAATGTTTATAGGGAATTTTTTGCTTGTTTTCATGAGTAGAACCTACAGTTCAATTTTTTGACCCACCTTTTGGAATCACCCGATATATAAGCTTCATAAAAAAAGTATACATAGCGAAAGATTCTAATTATTACATCATGGCCTCTGCTGCCGAAATAATTTTAAAAACTAATATAAGTAAAGTGAAAATAGTCTTTTTTTTTTTCAATACAAGTGTTCTTGGCACTTTCGCCTTTGGTCTCAACAAGGGGCAAACCTAAAAACTATTAAGCCAAAGAATCGTTGACCTGATATACCATAGGAGGCAAGTTCACATTGTGCTCTAGAAACAATTGCAACAGAAAGTCATATCCCTGACGGCGCGAGAATTCGAACTCAGGTTTAGATTTATTATGATTAATGTTACCTTCACCACAAGGCAAAGCGGTGAATGTACGGCATTCTAATTACTAGTAAATTTGTCATTTAAAAAAAGATAAAAGTAATAAAGGGCACGCAGAATAGATGTGCTTCATTAACAATTAAAAAAAATAACACAAATGAAGTACAACAAAAAATATAGTTGGTGAAGAAGCAGATGATACCTCTAAAAAATTAAAACTAAAAACAAATTTATTATGTAGCCTACATTTATTTATTTTTAATGTGTATTTATTGTTTCTAGTTTTAAGATTTGTAGGCGTCACATTCTTCTTCACTATTAATTATTGTGACTTTCCGTACTGAGACCTGGGTGTTTACTTGTGATTCCTCTCAGCAGATGATCGCCGTACAGTGTGAAACGGCCGTTCTGAGATACAATGTAAACACTTGGTGTGAACCATTAAAAATATAGATATCGTGTAACAATTGTAGTGGAAGGATTCCAAATAAATGAACTTGATTATCGTCAATAACGGCGATTAGCTATATTGTAGATATGATAAATGAACTTCACACAAACTATAAAATTTGCTATTTGATATTGTATGTTATCCAGTTAAGACTGAAACATCAAATACTCCTCTAATAATAAACATCAAATGTTCGCAGATGGCGTGGCAGTAGATGTGACAGAAGATGTAGAAATTTTAAAGCAAATTCCAGCTCCTTGTAGTCTGACTGCTGATGGACCTATTGAAAGGCCGCAGTGATTGTTAGTTCAAGACTCGAGTGCAAACTAATCAATCATGTATGAAACATCGCTTGATTAGTTTCATCATGATATCCTAATATAAATAAAGGGAAAAGATTAATTAATATTTTAAGCTTAACTTGAGTAATTTATTAGCAGAAACAATTCATATACATTATGTAACAGAAGAGGTTGTATACATATTCATGATTGTTTGTTTGTTGTGGTTTCACTTTGTATAATCTATTGTTGAATGTAGTTATGTTGATTAGTGAAAGTTATTAGTCCCTGTTTTCGGGAGGGCGAGGAGAAACTCGTGGTTATTAAAGATATTGTGTTCAGTGGAAAGCTGAACAAATTAATTAACTATAAAAAAAAATCTTGATCAAGATTCGTACCAAAGAAAACTAAATTTTTTTGTGATTTTTGTAATTTTCTTATTTGATTCGTTTTCCAGGCTATGCTTTTTCTTGCTTTTACAATTACATTACATTGTAGTGCTATAAAAATGTGTTCATTAGTTTTCTTATATACCATAAAAGATGGAGGTTACTGATTTTTTTTATTTAAACTGCTTGTATCTTCACTAACAAAATCTTGTCTCAAACAAAATTTCAGTTATTTTTTTAATCATTAATTTATTAAAACTGAACATGACTTATTTGAAGATTCTCAGAGTAATTAAAAAAAATTTCAGTTTTAAAGTAAAGTAGACAGAAGGAAGTTTCCAAGGAATTGTGTTTACGCAACCATAATGATGAGATCTAAAAACCAAACTTCCCTTCTCTAAACAACAGATTTAAAAGCACCAATCAGAGAGAATCACCCATAATTTTTTAAGAAATCCAGCCAGGGGATAACTTGAAAATTACTCGTTTATGTCTGTCCGATTTTTAAAATTATAACAACATTTTATAACTGCACTATTATTATATTATTTATTATATTTTATTTTTCAGTTCCAATGTTTAATTCAAGTGAATATTTAAATTCATTGTTATTTTCGGCAACTCTATAAATAATAGACGAAACAAATGGTGGTTATATTTCGTGGTTTATAATAAGAATTTATATGAGTATTGAATAATAAAAACGACACACATACTTTGGGAAAGAAATGATATATTAAAACTTGGCTCAGCTGATGAAGTCCTAGGCAATCCACTGCCGGACGAAACTGTTCTGTTTTCTAATGTATTCTTAATATATTTTATAAAGATTTAATATATCGTTTCTTTCCCAAAGTATGTGTGTCATTTTTCTTATTCAATACTCTTATTAGTTATATATTCACACACGTTAAACCTGTTAACATAATATGAATTTAACAAACGTAGACTTCCTCATAAAAATATTGATGTTTACTTTGTGAGTTAGTGTTTCAAAAGACACTATCCTTGAGGTAATGTTCAAAGCAACAACACTCCTATTTCTAATTCATTACAATAACAGCTTTCACTTTTAAATACACAGCCTTTCCCTTCGTTACGCATTAATATCCGCCAATGGAAAATAGTAAAGCAAACATTCAAGCAAATAACTTCCAGAATGACAGGGAAAAAGAAACTGAAGAAATAAAAGAATGCCAATAAAAACATTGTTTATTCTCAATGAATTCAAATAGTATTTAATTTAATGTAATCATCACAATTATTATAACAATAAACAGAACTTTCCAGAAAGAACTTTATATATATATATAGCTTTCCATCCATCCATCCATAGTTTTCTGTCCGAAGACAGGTCCAGTTCTACGGAGGTCTCACATGGATCTCCTAGAAACACCTGAGGAAAGATACTGGGGGTGGTTTCCCGTTGCCTGCCCCCAGGACGCCATTAAGGAATGACGTCAGACCGAAGAGAAAGTGAAGAAGAGGCTGGACAACACAGGAAAGGAAATTGAAACAGCCATGCCACTGCCGGGATTCGAACCCAGGTACTGGCGCACTGGTCGCCACGGCTGGCCACCGCCGAGACCGCACGGCCACGTCAGCACGGCATATATAGCTTTATATTTCGTTAAATTATCATCATCAATTATCAATTCATTCATTCATTTATAAGTTTAGAAGAAAGCTTTTTACAATTTTAACAGATCTAATCTATCAGCAGTGCTGGGACTTCTTCAGAACTTTGATTTCATCTTTATAATTTCATAGTCATAAAAAAAAATTAAATATAAAGAAAGAAAGAAATACATTTTAGATCTTACAGTTTGCTTTCCAAGTTTCAAGAAGAAGAGTTCTGTAGTTCAAAAGATAATTCGAAGTGAAGAATTCATATCAAATGATTTTATTAGCCTTATTTTATTCAGAAAATAGACTAGAAAAGAAAAAGAAAACTGTTATCAATCTCATTTATTAACAAATCCAATGACCTAAAATGGCGTTCAGTAAACTACTTCTATTTTTTTTTTGCTTTCATGTATTTTTATTTTTTGCTTCCATTCTTAACGTTTTCTACGTTCACAGCGCTTTAATTTGGTAAGATTCCATGGATTTATTGAAGAGTTTCGACATGACTGGAACATAGAGTAATACTCCTTCGACTTCAAGTAATATCCTTACACTTTGGTTCCATTTATTACTGTTTGTGGTTTAGATTCACGTGACGATATCAAAGACACAAACATTACTGAAACCGCCCTTGGGTTCACTCGCATTCATGTGGCTTCCTCCAATCACAGTGCAATCTCCGTGCCCAAGTTTCGCGGATTTTATGGTATTGCTTTGTGCCTCGATGGTGTGGTGTTGATTTCTCTGAAGAACTTGTCTCTTTCAGCAGATCGAATTGAGAAAATATGTATTCATCAGCATTTATGTTTAAGTTTCTCCCATTGTATTTATTCTGAATTCACATGAGCATGATCAGAATAATAGGGTAATTTTTAAAGGATGTTTTTTTTCATGCATTTCGATATGTTTTTTATTCTGTTTTATATTATGCATTAAAAGTTTATATTTAAATAAAGCTTAAATCCACACTCAAACTCTGTAAAAAAGCAAAAGATCTATGAATTTAGAAATTATTTTAATTTCATCAAACATTTATAATCCCTTTTGGAATATAATTCATTTCATGAAAAAATATTTTCTTCGACGACAATACAACTTTCTGCTTTTTAATAGTTATGTAAAAATGTTTATGTACTAACAATACACAGAATTCTTAAACATAAACAAAGGCCAAAATTATAGAAAAATCTTTAAACAAAAACGGAAATTACAGAGAACCTTTAAATCTAAACAAAAGCCTAAATAACAGAATCTTCACTTTTTTATACAAAATTAGAAATAAGCTGCTTAACTGTTTAAAAAAAATGTGAGGTTGAATGACAAGAGGTATTCCAAATATTGTGTCTTTTTCAGTTTCCAAAAAGACTAATTCCTAAAATAATTAAATAATTCATTAAATAAAAAGTTCATTAAATAGTTACATTTCAAGTTCTGTATCTTTGGCAATCTCTAACTTTAAGCATTGTTACATGAGGATGTTTCAGTGTATCATTCGATTAGAATACAGTCAAATCAAACACATTATTGTGTACACTAAGATTCCGGAAGGTATAATTACAGTGGAAAAAAATTTAAAAAATGTTAATTCTAAAATATTTGCTTTCTTTTAGCAAACTATGTAGCAGTAATAAAATTGCGAATGAGACAGTATTTCTTTCTTTAATTAACTTGGGGTTTATTAAAAGTGAAAATTTTGATAAAGAAGATAATCATCTTTACAATTCTTCAGAAATCTCAGATTGCAAATATAAGGGGCGTTCAAAAAGAAACGAGCCGGAGTGTGTAATGGGCAAACCGGTGACAGAAGGATAATATCGTTGCATGCGTAACCAAGATTGGTTCCGACACGAATGAGTGTGAAGTTCACAGACCGCCGCTAGAGGGTCACGGGTGCAAGTCACGTGACTAAAGCTAGCAGAAGTATGCTTCAATCGTCCAACGAGGTCATTCACGTTGTAAGCAGTGAAACAGTGCAATGGAGGCGTCTAAAGAAGAGCAAAGAGGTGTTGTTCGTTTTCTGACAGCAGAAGGAATAGGGGGAACGGACATTCATCGAAGAATGTCACAAGTGTACGGTGAACACTGCATGTCTCTTCACTGCATAGGCTTCACTGCGTAGGCTTCACTGCGTAGGCTTCACTGCATGTCGGACGACGACGTTGTGAACTGGTTTTTTTGAAATTCACAACGCAGCCCCGGGAATTTTACGAGACAGCCATTCATCGCCTTGTATCGCAGTGGGACAAGTGACTCAACAGCCAGGGCCAATACTTCTGACATACCTGTACTGGTTTCTGTTCCTCGGCTTCCGGCTCGTTTCTTTTTGAACGCCCCTCATATTTGTTAACCTGACTTGTTTAATTAGTAAATAAGGAGCTTTATAATGTCCAATAAAGTTAACGTAATAATTTCCAAGAAATTGGAGAGGATTAGACGCAGTGAAAATTAGCATTGACAACGAAATGTTAGCTTATAAATTTAAATTATCGTTAAATATTTTTATACCATAGAAAGTATCTCAAAATTGCACTTTGCAAAAAGAGAAGAAAAAGAGGGTAGAGTTATTATAATATGTAATAGTTGTAATTACGATAGATATTAAAACTTTTAAAAATGAGAATTTGAAAATAAAGTTAAATGGGTAAATTAATTTCTTAAATTTTTGAAAACATTTAAATGTTTTGGCAACTAAGTTAGAATAAATGAAAATAAAAAATTATAAACTTCTATATACACATTGTTATTAACTTTTATAAATAAGTTTCAATTTTAATTTTGAACTCAAATTGAATGTAATAGAAAAAAACAACATTTACTGAATAATTTAAAATGGATATTAAGGCTAGACTCTAGCAGATAGCGTTTATTTATCTCAATATACTAATTTTAATATTCTTTAGAATACAATACCAGTAGATAAGATTATACTTGTAAATTATTTTAATTAAAATTATTTTAACTTAACTTTCAACAACTTTTCAGCTCAAAGAACTTCACCTTCAGGTCTTACAGAGAAACTATTTTTCCTTCCATTTATAAACAATTTGTTTTTTCGTTATTATTTGCTGTAATATTATCAAACTCAGGTATATTACGGGTTGGCGCCACACACTTCATGGTCAGTTTGCCAGATTATTCCCAATCCCATGGAAATTTTGAAAAATCCGCCAATTACTATAGTTCGACAGTTGTTTAATATATTATCATTTTTTATGAATAGATTCTCTAATTCTTCAGTAAATTTACCTTTCTTTGTGTTTGGTGGTTTATTTTATACGTTTCGTAATACGTTTTAGTAATTTGTAATTTAACATTTTGCTTATTTCTTGATCTCGACAATGCGACGTATAATTGTCCATGAGAAAAAACAGGCTCATTCAAAGTCAATCAAAATCTGAGATCTTCATACAATATCAAATAAAAATAAAGAAAAATAAAATAAAAATAACGATTAAACGGTTATTTTAACGATTGTTTTAAGGAGTTGTGATATTGTATGAAGGCTCATTCAAAATTATTCCAACATCATCAAATGTTTGACCTTATGATTTGTTAATTGTCATGGCGAATGAAGGAATTATTGGAAATTGTCTACGTTTGAGAATGAAAGGGAAATTTGAATCGCTTGGTTTCGAGTCAATTCTTGGAATTGTTACTAATTCATTTTTGTGGGATTCATTGATGATTGTTGCACAAATGAAATGTTGATGACATGAAGTTACAATTAGTCTTGTTACATTACACAAACCCTTCTTCGGTTTAAATTTCTTATCAACAAGACTATTATTCCAACATTTTTACGTGTCTTCACAAACTTCTCACAATAGCCAACTTGAAATTTTTAACATTTTTGTATGTATCTTGAAATACATAAAAAAAACGTTTGTGAATGACTGATATATCGCTCGATAGAACTTTCAAATACCAACATTTTCTCATTTCTAGTTTAAATTGAGAAAAAATCAAAATTTGACTCTTTGAAAGGCGACGTCTTGGAAACCAAAAATTTTTTTCGAAAGATTTTAGTAGCATTTTGTTTGTCTTAAATAGATCTACATTTTATCCATTTCCATGACCAATCTATCTCTTATAGTTTGGTCACAAAATTGGAAAATCTTAGTCTTATGACAGAATGAAAGACAGAATAACGTTTTTGTAATAAGGTACCTTAGTCATTTAACGCCATGTATACCTTTAACGCCCCTAAGAGATGGCGGTACTGCACTAAAGTATTTTGTATTGACATGCCATCTAGTGTTGAAGTGAGTTACAAGCAGACCGCCAACATTTTCGAGTGAAATTATATTTCCACCTTTTTGTGTCGAGGACTGGTTCTGAAAGGCTGTTACTATATCAACGTAAGATATAATATAGATTTTTTAATGTACAGCAAAGATTAGCTATATAAAACTATATATTTTCTTGATTCTTGAAGATTCTTCTATGTAGATAAGTTAACTGTTATTTTTAAAATTTGGAAATTGTAGACAAACAAGTGTATCCTGTGATTTAGTGCTCAGTAGCGCTTTAACGCCATGGTTGTGTTAATGGTCTACATATACGATTGTTGGTTACGTACGATATTTATAAGTTACTAATATGTTTCATGAAAATATAGATTTTTATTTTATTTATTATTTTGCTTTTATAATCGGAAAATGCCGACATTAATTAATTTTTACATTTCCTCTTTTGTTTTAGCTACAGATTAGAAAGACGGCGTTAATTTCAAGTGATTTTTTATTATTTTTTACAGAAAGTCAAATTTAGTTGCTGTTTACTGTAATTTTGTACAAATAATGTTTACAATGATGGAATAATTCTTAATTTTAAATAAGTTAAGTTACTAGAAAATAGGTGGCGTTAATTGGACCAAGTGTTCCTAATAACGCCAGTTTGCAAAGTTTTTTTAGATGAGTTCTCATACTTCTCCAGTAAAAGTTATCATATGTTTCATTATGGTATGCTTCAAATAGAAGATTAAACTTTCTTGGTCATAATTTTCGTGTTTCGATACACCTTATTTCCAGACTTACAGTAATTTAAATGTTAGGGTGGCGTTATTTGGGCAGGGTACCTTATATAATTTTACGAATACATTATTTTATTTGAATACAAGGAAAAGATAAACTAACATTTCATGAAATTTTAAATTCAGAGCTTGAATTACAGAATTTGCTAATCTTCTTGGTATGTAATATGCATTAAATTAGTCTTTTAAGTTTTCAAGATACAAAAGTCATTAAACTAATATGAGCATGGATAATTGTAGACTTCCACTTTCCTTGTTAGTGTAAGTTATTGAGTTTTATCAAAAGATTCCTTGTATTAAAGAGCGTAATTTCATTAGTATGCTGAGGCGTTGCAGGTACATTTGTCATTGTCAGATTTCGCGCCTCTGTAATTAACTAGATAGTAAAGATCAGGTGATACAAGTGAACTTTGAATAATAAAGTCTTTATGCGAAATTCAGACGCTTGAGCAACTTAGTGTCCTTTCTGTTCATTGTATTATGCTTAATAAACTGCAGACGATGCCTTCAGGTTGCCTTCAAAAGCAGCAAACACTTAATGAAACAATACTTTGTTAACGATTGAATAAATAATTCTAAAATTAAAATATCGACTTCTTTGTATTTTAAATGGAAAGCGTATCTGTTGGGAGATACTATTTTAAAGAAATATAGTTCAGGTATTTCTATAAACAGAAGAATGGGTAATATTTTTTTTTACTAAAATATTTGTGATTAAAGATAAGCGTATAATCCAACAGTCGTTTAATTTGTCTCTAAAACTTTCCAAATTTTCAATTAACGTCGCTTCTTAATGTTAATACATACACAGATCCAGATGTGGAATTTTGAAAAAAAACAACAACAATATAAAATACCATACCTCTGTTTCTTCGAAGATACGATCAGTTTATTTATTTTCTAATTTTTTAATGAAAAGGCTTATAATAGATTTTTATTTAAAAATCCTTAAATATTAAATACTAATACTATTAACTAATTATTTAAAGATTTATAGATAATGTTTAAATAAATAAATAAATAAAAAAAAAACAGTCTTAGATTATTGTGCTTTTGTTGTCTAAATAATTTCTAAATTTTAGTTACTTAATTTCTGTTTATGGTGCTGATGAAGCGAAGATACCATTGGACGTATCTTCGCAGAAACAGTTATGTATTTTTTCAGATTTCACATCACAGTCCGGTTACATATACTATATATGTATGTATGTAAGCTAATTTTATCTTTATATTCTATAATATCCTAAATTGCAAATGATTGATTGAAATCTTTGCATCGCGAAACTCATAGGGCCAGTTATAATTCAAATTTACATTTTCATAGCAATATTTTTTTCTGATCAGTCGCAACTTTACAGGTTTTCTTTTAAGATGATTGTTGATAATTGAGATATATTATGCATTATAAAAATAATTTCAACAATTCAAACTTTCAATTTCAGACTTTTACACATTAATCTTTACTAATATGTTGGAACCCAGCAGTTCTACAAGAAACTTAACCATATATTCATCTCATGGATAATATTAATTATTAATATATTCATCTCCTTTGAATTTTCTATCAGAGATTTATCTTGATACATTATAAAATCTTTGAGGGCACATGGGTATTCTTGCCATTCAAATTCCCCTTTCGGTTAGGATACCGCCGTTGCATACTGAAAAATGCATGTGTCATCGACTGCACCAATCTTCTTAGTGCTATGGAGGAAGTTGAATGCTAACAGAAACTGCTAAATGTTACAACAAATTTTTCATGCGTTTAAGATTTGAGAATAAGCTTGGCATTTTTTTTCTAAGAATGTAGATGACTAGAAATGAATAACTTGTCCTTGATTTAATGATTAAATTTTTGCACATTGATAGATTTCCTGTCATATGATCTATCCCCCTCAATAGCAAATCACAAAATTTTTATTTTTATGATTATTATTTATAGGATCCTTTAAGGAGTAAGACTACAAACAATAGTCACAAAATTGCATTATTGAAAATAGTAGCTCACTACAGATTATTCCAGGATAAACTGCCAATTTCACCAAATGATTACAGGCTACTTTTCGTTTCAGTAGCCTTTTATCTAATAGAAGCTGAATGACAAAAGTACAGAAATATAAAGATATATCAACTTTTTATTGATTTGGAATTTCTTATGAAGACTTGTTTTTTTTTACCTTAAATTTAAGCATTCGCTATTGAAGATGAGATTGCGATTGATATTTGGTCATCAGTAAATAATGCTGGTAAAAGACTGTTGTCAGAAGATGAAGTAAAAACATAATGAAGATGCATTATTTACCGAAAATAAAGTAATTTCGACTTATTAATAGAATCATTCAAAACTTATCAAGTAATATAAGAAATAAGAAAAGTAACCAGCTTTTATTTATTTGGCTAATTCGGCTAATATTTGTGGAATCAATATGAACTATGCATATTAAAATAATTATATCTGTGATAAGAAATAAAAAAGTTGAAACTTTATTAACTGTTTGATATCAATGTCCAAGAACAGAAATCAGGTCTTGAAATCCTTTGTAGTTATAATAACTTTTGAGAAAATAAACAAATATTTAGGTTATTTTGTAAGAAAGATCTGTCTTCTAATTTTCTAAGAAAAAGTTAAAAGTAATATGGCAGAAAATGCTTATATATAAGCATTATAATATATACATATATATAAGTAAATATAAAATTTCCAACCGACGCAAATTTCTTCTTTCTGTTAAACAAAAGTTCCTATAAGCGAAATTATTATAATTATAATAAATTATAATTTCACCCTTATAATTTATTCTTCCACGAAATATGATACTAAATTATATGTTGATCAAATTAGATGATCTTCTTAACCAAACCGAGAGATGGTTCGATTGCTTTTCCAATAGTTAATAAAAATAATTTCGTTATTAAAACATGTTTTTTTTATAGATTTTTTACTCTCTCAGCTTCTAATGATTAGAATTATTAAAACCTTACTCCAATTTGTCAGGAAATCCATGAAGAAACTAAGAAATGAAATCTGTGCTTAAACCAAATGCTTCAAGTTCGACATATAAATATCCAATTGCACGAAATTTACTTTTTTTCTCTTGATACTAATTAAAAAAAAAACAAGAATCAGTTTAAGAAAAACATAACATGATACATATAAAAAGTCATCAAATAAAATTATCTAGTAACGAATTTGAAAAATTGTAACTATTGTGGAATTTTGGGTTTCTACTTTGGAGTGTAACAGTTCAAAATTGTATGACAAAAAATTAACAACACAATTTACGTAAATAAAATTCAGAAACGACATTCCACAATAGACAACATGTTTCCTCTTCTAGAAAAAGATTTACATTAGGAACCCAACCACAGAAGAGATGATGATGTCCTTGCGATAAAGAAATCAGATTTTTATTCCTGTTGTAGTTTATTGAAAGCAAATTTCGTTGTTTTTTTGTTTGTTTGTTTGTTTTTGCTGTTGTTGTTGATGGAAATTCAAAACTGATTTTTTTAACTTCACATGAAAATGGATATTGACTCTACTATACAATAAGCACGTACAGGCATTTTTACAGAAAAAAATATCAGCTGTGTAAGGTAAAGTAAGAAATACTTTGGGAGCCAAGTAGAGTTGTACTTCTAAGAAACTTTTATGTATCATATTAGTGTTAATGTTAACTCTTATTAAATAATTACAGAAAAAAAGCGTAACCTAGCTATGTAAATTAAATGAATTTCTAAAATTATAAGCAGATATCAATATAATAAGAAGAGTTTTGTAAATGCCCGAACGTTTTGACAGGGAGCTCTTTGTTTTTACATTTCTGCATCTAGCTACACGTATTTTTTCGAAATAGCTTCTTGTAAATCGCATTTTGAAATAGACAATCTGCAGATGTGCTTATCTAGAACTATGCAGCTTAGGTTTGTTTGTTGTTTTTTTTATAATTCTCGCGTAATTCTCTATAGCGTTGCTGGGTGTCAGGGAAAGATACTGTTGAACGGCGCCTGAGTATACCTGGCGGCCAAATTTGAATCCCTTATGTAATATCTCTGAGGTTTTCTTTTGGATTACTAGAGAAGATCTGCTGTGCTTTTCTTTTTGTTTGGTTGACCTTTTTTGTTGGTTCTTGAGGGTAGCTTTTTGGATCACTCACCATCAATAGCAAAAAAAAAATCTTATTATGATGCTATTCAGAATCTAATTTCCAAAACAGAACAACACCTCATGATAGCAAATCAGCTTTTGAACTTAAAAAGAAAAATAAGTGTAAGTTTGCGATCTTTCGATTATGGCCAACATTTCGATTGCAGTTATAATTTTTAAATGATAACCATATTAAGAAACTATAAATAAGTTTAGAAGTTTTCTAGATAAGAAATAATTTGTGATGTAAAAGAAGCAGTAGTTTCTAAACAAAGCATTTCAAAATCTAAATTACGTTTTCATGCATTTGGTAATAATTCATAACTTATTTAATTCGGAGCTTCCTCTTCTGTCATGTCAAAATTAAATGTTTCGAAGAACTATATTTATCTTATTTAAACACAGGAATTTAACTATTAACAGAGAACTAATTATTATTACTCAAAACTACTGAAATGGGTACCGGGTTTCTTTCCCGGGAGTTAAAGGCGGGCGGGCGTCGGGCTGACCCCCCGGCCCCAACTTCGTCCCGTTGGTCGAGCTGCGGGAGCCTGACCTCCCGCGATCCCACAGGCCAGCCATGGCCTATCGAAGGGAGAAACTTTAACTAAAACTACTGACTATTACTACAATTAATTGTTATGTACTGTTTTGAATACATTATGATGAAATAGGATAAAAACGAAAAAGTAAGATTTTGGAATTGTATCCAAAAATTGTATCTAAAGAATTTCTGTTACACTTCTGCCCAACCGACTGCTCTTTCAATGCTCTTCACGTGACAAAAAAGTAATACAAGGATTCCATCCGTGAAGAATGTCTTTGGATGCTTCCTGAGCCACTCAGTGGCCATTGTTCGAATCTCGTCGTCGAGTGGCAGCGCTTTCTAGCTAATGCCTCTTTGAATGATCCAAAAATGATGAAAAGATCCAATGTTCCTATAAGAGATTTGATCAACTCTTTCAGCGCAGTCTCGCCTTTTCAAATACGAAGGCATGTTGTCTGGAATTGACTCTGTCGGATGTTGACTATGCAACTTCAAGATAATGGAATCGACTTTGAAATTTTTCCACCCTTTTAATGCATTGCCATTTGTATCGCACATTTCTCACTACTCTTCCTTTCAGAGTAACTTAACTCCGACATTAAAGAAATGAACAACATCAGTTTTCTCAGTTTTAGTTCAAAACAACATGATTTTCTAAAAATTCCATGATTTTCTATAAATCCAATGAAACTTTCATTGGTGAATCGTTTAGCTAATAAAAATTACAACATATTTAATTTTTTTTCACGGTAAAACGTTTGCTTGTTATACTTGAATTAAATAGTTTAAAAAAAGTCGCTTTTTATTGTCATAATGATAAAACAATGTTGTAAATTAAATTTATTAACTTCCCCAAAATCCCCCAAAATGCTTAGTATACTAATTTCCATTCAAATCTTGAGAAGGACATTACCCTATTGCTATGTTATAAATATCGTTAAATGCTCCAAGTCCTTCACTAAAGAAGCAGTAATAATATTTTGAAAAATAGATTTTACAATACCTATTAATAGAACTATTGAAGTAATGAAGCATTAATAGATACAGCAGCCTGCTAGTAGTTAGATAGTTAAGGATGATAAAGATTAATTACTGTAGAATATTTAAGAATTTGATTATGCCACTTTTCGAAGAACTTGTGAGTGTAGTAGCTAAGTTGTAATCCACTTGGCCGCGGACTGGAGGAGCCGGGTTCGGATTCCCGGATTCCCGAACCCGACGGATGTCGGGACTGTTTCGACAGTGAATACTCATGAAGATGGGTCCTAGGGCTCACCAGCCCTGTGAAGAATGGATACCGGTTACTTTCCTGAGGTTTAAAGTAGTTAGAATGAATATTGCAGGTCTCATAATGGAGGTGGATTTGAAGTTCAGTGGGAAAGGGAATGGAACCTCCATGACTATAAAGTAAAAACAAACTCATTAAAAATAAAGAAAACGAAAGTTCATGTACTGGGCTGTGCCAGCCTCAAAGAATTTCTTAAGCGCATCAAAATAAAGGAAAAGCGCCTAAAAGATATATAAACACATTATAATTTTAGACCAATGTTCAAACTGACATCTCAAGACAAGCCTGTTTCACGCTTATTAGGCGATGATCAGTTGAGAGTAGTCAGAATGACTACATTGATCTCAAATTTTAATGTATTTACATATCTTTTAGGCGCTTTTCCTTTATTTTAATGCCCATAAGAATTTCTTTGAGGCTGGCAGAGCCCAGCACAGGAATTTTCTTTTTCTTTATTTTTAATGTGTTTTTATGTTTTTAGTTTATAGTCATGGAGGTTCCATTTCCTTTCCCACTGAACTTAAAATTATTTCTTTTGTATGTTCTCAAAAAATATCTTAACCGATCAATTTTTTTTATTTAATATCTATATTCTTTTCATTAAATTATAAGTTGTAATGGAAGGAATAACATTTCATTTCCAACAAGCAAAGAGTAAGTGAATGTGGTTAGACCTCAAATAACGCTGCTGCGTTTGCTCCTTGTCTTCCATCTTTTCCCCTTAATAGATAGAAGGACGCCCTCGGAAGTTCTACCACAACAGCTGCTTCTGCCTGTGTAATTTCAATTTAACTAGATCTTCTTCGTCATTTTGTTAATCCAAGAATTTTGTCCATTTGTCCTCCCCTATCTTATCCTTCTGTCACTTAGTGAAATTCAGTTGTGGGGAAACAACAATCAGAGAATCATCATGCTTTGTGGGCAGCTATTTGCTTGTTAATGGCGGCCCAAAGTCCTGCGTCATCAATTATTCTTTGTAATTTGAAGAGGAAGCCTGTTTGGCCTGTAATTTTGGGAAATTCTATTGAGATAAATCTAATTTATTGAGATGTTTAACCGGATAGTGTGAGTTCATTGTCATTGTCACTCTGTAAGCACATGTGGCCAATTTTGTTCGTTTTATTGCGTTAAAGAGATGGAAATTTTTCAATCGATGAAAGAGATTGGGGGAATTTCAAAAATTGCAGGAAAATTCTGAATTAAAAAAAGTAACAATCTTTTTCATGATTTCTTGCCCACAATCGAAAACGAGGACATCGCGAAATGAAAATTTATTAAAATATCGATTGATAATGAAAAAGAAATCAAGAAACAGCATGGTTTCTTGTTACAAGCAATCGTTTATATTATTCTCAAAGAGAAAAAAAAAAGACGGAACTCAGAAGGAAACCAAAAATAGCCTTAATAAATTGTTGAATTTCGAAAGCTTTCCCGTTCGTGTTTTCTTAAAAGATTTTTTTTCTTCAATATCGAAGGAATGTTGATCGCAATGTAATACTTATTTATTTCATCAAATCGAATATACCTATTAGTATTAAAATATTTTTCATAAAAATTTAACATTTTTAGATTACTTTTTCGATTGATTTGTTGGAATTTATTTAGTTTCATATTAAGTTTTGTTCCTGTATTGAAGCTCGACTACCATATCTGCGTAATAGAACCCCATGCTTCCCTTATTCTTCTTTCTGATCATAACACAGTAGAGGACAAAGCTTAATTATCCTTCGTTCACTTAATTGAATCGACTGCAGAATTTGAGTCATGTATCTTCTAAGACATACGTAATCCTACAGTTTTAACAGCTTTGTGTTTACGCAGTATTGATCGAAACACTAGCTCTACTTTCCCTCAGCTCCGTGTAAGTTACAAAAATTTGCGCTGTATATAGTGTTTAACCTTCAACTATTTTTCGTGTAATGCATAGTTAGCATTTGTACAAACTTGTGCGCTAATCAGAAGAGTGTAGCGAGGTAATTTCCTTATGGTGGTAAATGCGTTGGTTCGATGTTATTACTACTATGTTATTATTATAATAAGTTTCATTATTTAATCTTTGTCGTAAATAACATTTTGTACAATGTATTTAGCAATTTCGAAACTTAACTATTAAAGAAACGGAATCAAATTAATGGACTAACTCCCACTTCTGTTATAGTTTAAATTCATTTATTGATGAAAGATTCGTTTATTGATAAGTTTTTGTGGTAGAAATGTAAATTTACATTTAATTAAATTCATTATTAATTATAGTTAATTTTAAAAAACAGATTCACAATTTTGTTTTTAAAATTTCGAGGTACTTCATTTCTTTTATACAAATTATTTGTTTTCATTTTCGATTAGTAATTTGAAACTAATCATCAACGTAAGTGCAATAAAATTGTAAGAAATCAAAATCAAGGAATTTCTGTAAATATAGGTTAATTAAAATTCGTACACTTCTAAAGTGAAACATCCGCATAGTTGCCATATTCTCAATATATCCATAAATGAGAATTTAAGCGTTTCTGTGTTCATTAATCGAACAATAATAAATGTCATCTTTGTCTCAAGGGTTTTAAATTTTTAATCTGACATTTTAACCACTGTATGTTTTAATTGGCAGACAATTGGTTTTGTGGTTATTTAGATTAGTAGAACTTCCCAATAGAGTTTAGGCATTAGGAACAGATTATTGAGAGCTTTGAAGCAAGGATTAATATTTGAAGCGTCAATAACAGTTCGTATAAACATTTATTTCAAAAATCCAGAGGAATAATACATCAATTAGTAAGAATCTCCTTGTATAGAAAAAAAATTTATATGGAAAAAAAAATAATATATTTCTTTTAAATAAGATTTCATTGCAGCATATTAATTTATAAATAATAAAATTGGATTTATTTGATCTTATGTAATGTCCATATGTCAATTAATATCCGTTTATTTCTAAATTATTAGATGATTAACATTAGAAAAAGATATGGAACATACCTTATCTGAAAATCAAAATCTAATAGTTACAAATTGATTATAAATAAAAAATGAGGATTTTCCTTTTAAAAGAAAAGTAAATAACTATTTTACTATTTGTTAGCTATTTTAAAATTTCCCAAAGCTCTCATCAGCCAGGGTTGGCTATTGTGCAATAACTCAAGTATTCATGCTTTTTATGATTTTTGTACCTTTTCTTTACAAATTCAAATTATAGAGCTTGTTATGTTTGGCTTTCTTTATTATTTATTCCTCACTGGCGATTCAAGATTGAAGAAAGCCTGAAATACTAAAAAAGGTGCCAAAGGATGCCATTATGAACTTCTAATGCAATTCCAGCTCTTTGCACATCTTAAGTAATTATCGTTCGACTTATGGGAGATGAAAATTATAAATTATTGCTTCATTAAGTAAATTACTAAGTTTCCAATCTAAAAGTGTTACTCATTAGTGTTTTCAAACGCTGCGTTCAGATCTCCTACTATCATCACTCTGCGTGGCCGGAATCTACTGAGAAGTAGATATTTACATCCTGGCAGAAACAGAGGGGAAAAAAAGGTAAATCCTGAGCTAATTTATATAAAAGGATCATGCATCCAAAGCTTGCTTGGAATTTCTCTTGAAGAATGCCATCCGGTATCCGCGAGTTGGTTCCAATTGATTGTTAACATACAATTGCTCATCCGGTGAGAAAATTTTGTCCAGTGAAACCACTTGCAAGCTTTTCCACTAATTCTCTAAGAATTGTTAATTCAGTTTGTGAAAATAACTTTGGCATAATAAACAACGTTCTTAAGATGGCACCACAAACAACATCTATCTTAATAAATAAGACTGCTAGAGAGATTGCTTTTAAAAAAGAAACACCACACAAGTTCTTCAAAAAGTTAATGTAGCATTAAGAATACTTGAGTAATTATGAAAAAAAAATTGCAATGAAAAGAACAATAAGACTTTAATATTTTCCGATTTATTTGCGGCTAATTATTGGAAAGAAATAGCAGATTGTTCATAAAAGATAAGTAAATATGGCCACTATGTCTAGTTAAAGAAATTGATAGACATGGTTTCTAGATGAGGCCAACTATAAATCTACTCTATGGAATCTTTTCAAAAGATATTTTTATTATTGATAATTTAAATTCAATAAATGTAAACAAATCAAAATTACATGTTCATATTGTGGAATATTACCTTGGTTTACAAGTAATACTATACTAATGTTAAACAGCTTGGATGCCCTCTACAGTTCAGTTCATGAAAGAAGAGCTTTTGATGACGTAATTTCCTTATAGATTGATGTGTCCAGGACGTAACAGCGCCATCTATTGCTAAAAACCGTAATTTATTTTTTTAAACATTACGAAAACATTCTGGGTTTTGTATTTTCTACAGTTACGAATATATAATAATAATTAAAATTGAAACAATTATCAACGTTCCCCGCTATTCCCCTTGCCTGGCTTTCTTGGTCACGCTTACCCGATCACAAAACGACGCCATCTTGGACTGACTGCTCGGAGTTCAAGTTGATGACGTCATGACTGGTGACGTTTGTTCCATACAAAATCGATCGCTACTTAATGGCCATATATGGTAAACCCTTCTTTTTTAAAAACTAGTGTTTTTAAAACGTTTAGTGTTTTTTAATTTAGACAGAGAGAGACATAGACCAGGGATTTAATAATTTAATATTGTTTGCAAATTTTTCACTCTTGTTTATGTGAGGTCGTAAAAGTTTATCAAAGGATGATAAAAAAAAAATAAAAGAAAACCGATTGATGTAGATATATTGCGAAAAAAAATGTACAAAATGTTTTGATAATACATAGCAATCGGTTTGGAGTTTTAATTTACTGTATTTATTGATTGAATTCCAATAGCAACAATCCTATGATGTCACAAGTGTCTTTAGATACACTCAAAAGACAAGTGTAGTATAACACTTGTCATAATCTAGATCTAAAGATCTAGATCTAAAGACAAGTGTAGTAAGCTGTATCTATAGGGTTACAAAGCTGAATCGGTTGAATTTTCTCAGCATTCACAATCCTTTCAAAACATGTTTATATATTTTTGTTCTTCATGCTTAGTGTGGCAAAGGTGCACTACCTCTTTACTATCCTTTCAACGAGCTGTTGGTGTTGAGATGTCATTATTTTTTCAATTCACGTTAAAAATCTATAATCAATGACGATGAAATATTTTCTTATCAAGTTATTTGAAATCCACAAAACGTCATTTTATTTCTTTCTCCATAATTTGATGTTTTCAAAGCATTAAAGTTTAATTTCTTAAAAATTTATTCCGATAATTGTTGTAAATTTCTAAGTGATGATGCAAGAAATAACTTCCACGATTCATCACTGTATTACATATGATTTGTTTGTTCTTTTTTGTCAATTCAATGTTTTCTTATATCAGATTTTATATTTAACCGAAAATGTACCGATTTCAATATCTGTTAGCATATCTATTAGTAAATAATAGAAGCAAAAGAATATAGTTTTTAAATTTCGAATCTAGAAATTATACAGACGTGACTCCTATCTTCCAGATCCCAAACATGGTTTCCTGATCCCATGAAAATTTATCTTCAAATTTCTTTTTTATTATTTAATTAATGACTATTTTAATCAATGTCTCACTTTTAATTAAGGGACGTAATTGAAGCATGCAAATGTGAAATGAGCAGGAAAAATCGGTTTTTTATTACGATTTCGTCTTAGTTTTAAACGTAACTTAATGGGCTTGAACCCGAAGTCAGGATTTATTCTCTTTGAAATGCCTTATTTATGTTCAGTTTGGGGAGCAACAGTTTAACAAATGAATGCTAATTTGCATTAAGCGCAGTTCTGGCGAAGATGGCGAACTTCTCTGACTGTCTGCACATTTATTTTTCTTCCTCTGCTTCTTCTTCTTTTTTTTTTATTCCGTCTTTTCTTTTGAACTCCCTTTCCACTACTCATCTGCATTCGAAATCAGCCCCGGCATTTCGATTTTCTTGAGAGAAAACACCGTAATGCATAAACGCCAATAATCTGCTGGAGCAATCGTCCTAGTATGACTGAAGGTTACGGAGAAAGCATTAAAAATTCCAAGCGAAGAAGCTACTGATTAAATACGGCGAGAAACTCTATCTTTTTATCGAGCGACGAACGTGCTAGCGCCGCTTTTCAGAGCAGTGCAAACTAGTACATGTTTATGTTGCCTGGCGGACATACAGAGACAAGGAACGAATTACAAGTATGCAATCTGAACATAGTGAACATTTTAATTATATCTATCCACCTGCTCAAAATTAACTCTTTTACCTTAGGAACTACCATTTTAAAACAAGTACGATTTTAAATGCCAAGGCCAGGGATATTCATCTACAAATTGAATTTATTGTTATTATCTTCCAACTATGAGTTTAAACTAATTCAATGCTTTAAACAGGAAGTGAAGATGCTTTGAGTAAGCAGACCACTTGAATTCATTCCAGGGAAGTTAATATTAATACAATTAGAAAAGTAAGATTAACTAGTTATTTTCAGATCTACTGTCGACTTCCTTATCTTAAAATAAGGTTCCTGAGGCGTATTTGGTTGAAATTCAGAGATAAAACTTGCGCAAAAATGATACTGATTTAAAATTTTCTGAAAAGAATAAATGTGACAGAATAGTTGTGATGAAAAGACGAGGTACATTGCTGAATAGCAATGTGTTATCAAAGAATCAAATTGATGTGGTCGAATGAATGTTATCATCGCAATACAGAGCTTAATGAAGTTTGAAAACAAGAAAGTTTGCTAATACGTAGGGCTGTTCAAGTATTACGTAAGCATTCAAAGGGGGGGGGGGTCAAGCTTTGCTTATTTTTGCTGACAAGGGTTTTGCTGATTTAGGGGATCAGAGGAATGCTTATGTTAGATAATCAAGCATTTTCTTTCCTCACTTCACTCCACCCAGAAATTTTTAGTTAGGTATGAGTATTCTTTGAATCATGAACAAACACAAACTCTAAGCTCATTTTGTCTTTGAAAGAATGAATGAAAGAAGGAACCAAGGAAATCAAAGTTTTGCTCATGCCTTGGAGAAGTCAACCCTTATGAATATAACCTCAGTATGTTTCTCTTGTATCTTTTCTGTCATTACGCTATTGTAATTATCACCTCCTTCTAGTTATCTACGTGTTCATTCATCTGCAACTGTTCATTAATCTTCAAACTAAAAATATAAGAAAAAAACGAAGACTTTTCTGTGAAGATGCAAAGAAATTGATTTATAAATGTTTTATTTATCATTATAAAGTAAAAGAGTATGCCTTGCTCACAGTAATTATTTTTTTTAAAATCCAAAAATTACTTTAATATAACTCTGCAACATTTCTTCATCATTCATATCCAATTCACTTAATAGATCCAAATGTTAAATAAAAGTTTTAGAAACCTATAAAAATGTAAAAAGCTTCTGTGAATTTGTTATTAAGGTTAGTACTTAAAAAAAAGTTAATTATATTTATGAAACATTTCTGTACTTATTGCTATTCATTACATCCCTATTCGAAAACAAATAATATTATAGCCAACGACTTTATTCTGTAGATTACCTCTACATTTACGAAGGGACTTTAATATTCCTCGTAAAAATTGTAGAAATTGCCTTTTATCCCATTTAAGTTTAATTGCTTGGAGTTTTATTGATTAATATTTGCTGTTTTATTATTTCTATTAATTCAATGAAGTTAATAGAAAGAGCAGTACAAAAAATTTATAAATTCAATAAATTTTAACTGGCTTGATAAACACCATTACTAACCCCAATTTTCATCAAATATAATTATTCTTGTTCACTTTTAATCAGCATTTGATGTGATTTCTTTTTCAATCTTATCTTTAATTGAATCTTACTCTTACAACTTCGAAGCTTTTAGCCTCTCAGTCTGCTGAATTCTCACTTTTAAGATTGTTTATCTTGTGTCTGTTTTTATATTGAAAACTATTCAGTATCGGTACCGTTTCCTTTTAGGTTAATCTTAAAATCAAAGAGGGCTAATTCCATAAGAACAGGCAGGGATTTATGTCACAAATGAATCCTTAATTTGAATTCAAGGGATTATCATGTCATTCTGTCCTTCCAATAAACTGTAAGGGATTTGTACCAAGGAGACGACTTAGGATTATCTTATAAGCTTTGTAAAAAGTTCTTATAGATTCTCAAAAGATTAGTTGTAATTCAAGAGCCGTATCTCCAAGGTACAAAAGCCAGAAATTGGTTTTCTTTTTTATTTACTGCATGCTCCTGCTTTAGGATCTGTATTCTATTTAGCTTTAGAGATATAAATATTATTTAAATGCTTGATGTAGCAACGTCCTTGGATACAAAGATTAAGAAGTTGAACGGAAATGAGAGATTTTTTTTTTTAAAACCAATGACTGTAAATACTAAATATCACGAAAGCGTATGTTATACAATTACAATGAAAGCTTCAGAATACTTTTGCCATGTATATTACTTCTATTTTCGAATCTACCGTAACGATGTTTTTAGTATATGTGTATGTTTTCTAAGATAGCAGCAGACATTTACATTCTAATCTTAAATGTAAAGCTGCATGTGTTATGTTTGCTGCTTCATAATTATGTTAATTTAATTCTTAATACAGAAATATTCTATATAGCTCTTAAATGATACTTCTACAAGCCGATTCTATGAAATCATCGTATATTCATTCATTTCAACTTTAGTAACTCTCATCAAATAAAACAAAACACCAAAATTTCTATTTATATTTAAATGTTTTCCACAATTTCATTGTAAACAAGGCTTTAAAATAAACAATACAATAATCGGGATCACAATACAATAAAAATTGAGTTTCAGAATCTTTATATTTTGATAAAAAAAAAAGGCTTTATTTTGATATTTAAAATTTTGTTAATTGTTTGTTGAAGACTTGTTTCAAGAAATTGACCACAGACTGAAACATTTTTTTTAACGTTTCTCTGTTTAAAAGTTAAAGTGCTCCATTACCTGAAATCCCTTAAATTGATCATTGTTGAAAAGTGGTTAAGATTCAGCACACTTAGCATTAATGGTTTTCGTAGCTCTGGAATAAATTCCTTCACTAAAGATTTTAAAACTCAATTTTTATGTATTAATTAGCACAGTGTATCAGTAAAATGGAAGTACAGAATTACTTAGCAGTCATTGCTTTTGTTGAAAACTATTAGTTCGAAACTCTATGACATATATTGACTTTAACTACTATATTCAGTAATGATGGGCATTGGGCTCAGAAACTTTCTTTTAAGTTAAATAGCAAAATCGCTAATATGAGGCATAACTGGTTTCTCTTCGATGCATTGACAATCTTCTTTCTCAGATTCAAGTCGTCATCCATCTTATCTGCTTCCATTTTTCGTACTCACACCAAATTATGATTTTAGAATTGAATTTTATAATTCTCTCATCCTAAATTATAAGAAGAAAGAACAATTCTAAAATCATAATTTGATGTGAGTATGAAAAATGGAAGCAGATAAGATGGATTGAATCTGAGAAAGAAGATTGTCAATGCATCGAAGAGAAACCAGTTATTCCTCTTAAGTTCTCGTTTTGTTTTCGATAATTAACTTACAACTGCATTAAGTAAAAATCATTGCACTAAACTATTATTGCAATGTAAAACATAAAATATAAATATAAATATTGAAAATGAAATTTGAAATAAAAAAGATAAAATATTTTTTATTCTCATTGTAGAATTTACATTTTCATTTACATTGTTATACGGCATTCTGTTTATACAAATAACATTTGAATATCGGAAGAGAAATTAACTTAATGCTAATTCTTTTCAATTATATTTTTAATGTGTCAAATTCTACAATACTTAAAATTATAAAACGTTCGTTATTATATCAGAAAAGCAATTCTTTTGATTATTTTCTTAAATTTCATTATTTAATTCAGTGAATTCGGTCTCATTTCTGTTGCAGTCTTTATAATGAACAGAGAAAATAAGTACAGTGAAACTTGGATAATTCGAAGCTGAAGGGACCAGAGAAAAAGTTCGAATTAACCAAAAATCGAATTACATATATTCTTTCAAACAGAAGAGATAAATAAAAAAGATTAACTCCACGATCAACTTTATCTTAGGAATACTGCTACATTTTTTTTTCATTAAATCAAACATTTTTTACTAGCTTAATTATTCATCACTTTAAAAAAAAAAAAAGCAGATACTTTTAATTGCTTTATTGAATGCAATCTTTGTATCCTAGCATATGATTCCAACCTCTGGGTTGCAGGTCCTCTCGTTCTTTTTCTATTTTTTCCATTGCCATTTTTGCTGCTCAAGATTTTATCTTTGCTTCTTCAAATATGTCGATAACGTATTGGATGGATCCTTGGCGATTTCCGATATTTTTTAAGGCCTTTTTCCACTTCCTTAATCACCGCTACCTTTTCAGCTAATGTTAATGACATATAAGAAGCTTAGCTTTTGACAATGGCATAGTAAGAGCATATAAAGCACAAGCACAAAAACTAAAAATGTATACAAGCACATTAAATCATTCACAGGAAGCGCACGTGAATCTAAGACCGAAAGGGTGTGGAAGGGGGGAGGGTAACAACAGAGGGTGGACAGAAAAATCCTCGGAAATCCCCACATAGTGACATTCCAACCCTCGCTTTTGTTTTCTATAGAAAGACCATTAAAATAGACTAAATAATGTAATCTTAGCTAAGTGTCAGGAACAATTTTTACCGTAATATTTTATGAACAAATCGTACGATAAATTCGAATTATCTACGATTTTTTAACATTATTTTAATACAGAATTCTTGGGACTGAGCAAAAAATTCGAATTATCCAGAATTTCGAATTAAACAAGTTCGAATTATGCAAGTTTCACTGTATTACTAATTACTCAGTTTTGATTGTTGCAAAGAAAATAGTTATTATAATTATCGAAATTACCATTTAGAAATTTTATATATATTTATAAATTTGATTTCGTGTTTTTTTTGGTTTTTTTTTGAAATCATAAATAACATTATTATTTCTCATCAAACTGAAAAGTTGGTCTTTTTTATTATTTATTTTTTGCCTAAGCTCTTACTGGAAACTCGAAATAAACTTCCTTTCATGCGTGTTTAATACCTTGTCTCCACCTCAAAGAGCCTTGATCTTCCCTCTGCAGTAAGGACTATTCTCCCTTGCCATCCTCTCTTCTGCTTTTCCATTCTTCTGCTTCGAGATGATAACAGATCGTTCAGTTATTCGGAATACGCAGCGCCATGATTTTACCGGACCGAGTGAAATATGGAAGGACAGATTTCGTCGGAATGGGCGGGATGGAGAATCTAGCCGACGGCAGGGAAAGGAGAAAATTGACCAGAAACAGTTTGTATGCTCGACTTTAAGCAGTAAAAATTCCATCTCACATGCCAGTGACTTTTCGGAGTGGAATGTTTAATTTCGTATTCTATTATTCAGACACCATGGTCCCTTTGAATATTAGATTAGAAACGGGAGGATGATATTGTCGTGATCCAAGTATTGTGTTCCGTCTCAGCTGTTGAATTTCCATTCAAAGTTTAACTGTTTTTCCTTTCGACAAGACTCGCGAAAAGAATTCTGACCTTAAAATGTAATTCATTCCGTTGGGATTGTGGATTTTGTATTTAGTCAGGGAAATTAAATTGTGTTCTCTAGGTGGAAATTTAAATGCCTTTCCTCAAAGAAATTTTTCATCAAAGTTGATGGAGTTGTTGAAGGAATTTATGAAATTTAATAGCATAAACTTGGAGTATTCAAAAAATTTAAGTCAATTTGAATATATAAATACAACTTAATGTTACTTAAATAAAATCGTAACATTTAAGAAAAACTGCAATTTACGGTTAATGTTATTAAGTTCGTTGACAAATTTATCAAACGAAACGTCAGAAAATAAACACAGTTCAAAAATCCATCCATTGCAGTTATTGATAGACAACTGAAGCAAAAATTTAGAAAGAACATATGAGTATAATTAATCTTCATTTATCATATATAACATTTTACTCAAAAATAATTATTCTGTGTTTTAATTGAAATTGATAGATAACTTTTATGCAAAAATTAAAATCTTGAATTTTATTTTTCTATAAAAGTTAATGATCTTTTTCTTAATAAGTAATTAAAAATTTCCGTTACATTTAGTGATCCAATGTTTTTCCATGTTGATTAAAAAGATGTGTTCATAACCGGGACTTTCGTATCCTCGATTTAAATCCATTCGCTCTTACACGTACTTTGCATTGGAGCCATACCTCAAAGATGCTGTGATGGCATTCGAGTTATGTATACTTTGTATTCGCATAACTGTATTATTTATTTTCCGGATTCATAAATACATACTCAAGTGTTTATAATTTTAGTTTAATGTTTTTGAGTGATTAAATTAGAAACTAATAGTAGCAATATAGCTCTTAGAATTTAAAAGTTGTACATTGGCATCTTGCTATGTTATTCTCAGTTACGCAGTTAAGTACGCATATGACGACAGCAGAGCATTACGTTTGTTGTTAGGTTAAAAAAAAAACAAACAAACGTAGATATTCATTCAAAAACAAATGTTTGATATGTCTTCTTTGTTGTTTTTATTTTTCTTACGAAAGTCAGTTAATTCATATAATGACAAATATGCTCCTGCAGAACGAAAGGCATCTACTTGATGATCTACTTTATTTTAGGAAATGCGGTAAGAGAAACTTTTGAAAATCAAAATTTTTTATGCATTTTCAATTATACTTAGAATTTTAGTTTATGAAGTTTTCGATTCATCCAAGCAGAGATAAATAACTAACTACACTAACTTTCTTGAGAACGCCATTTTTAGATAAACCGACTGCAGCGCCAACTGGCGGCTTTGTAAGACAACTGATGCTTCAGAAAAATTCAGTAACAATGCTACTTAATAGAAATATTTTCTTTTCTAAAAATTTTTTAAATTGATAAAAACCTTATTGCTGTTTTATGTTAATTCTGTTTAAGTCAGTTAACACTACTTTAGTCAATTACCTACTTTATTTAACTAATGGAATAAAAATAGAATATATTATCCAACATTTCTTAGTCTTTAATAAATTTCAAGAGTTCAGTTGTTAATTACGGAAAAGAGTTTAGTGCTTTGTTTTGAAATTGTAATTTTGTATTGCTAAATTATTTAACTTACCACAGTTTCACAATATTTTCTTTGTCTTTTAAGAGTGTAATTAAGTTTTCTCGTTTATTCCGCCAAATCTTAGCACAGTAACTTCTAGTATACAAGATAAATAAAAGCAGAAACAAACGAATATCATGTAGCGTTACGTAGCATCACTACTCGATTTTGTGAGCCTACACGACAGGTGGGATAACGTTTCTTTAATTCGGTGACCACAGTAATGCGGAGGGATTATCCAAAGGATATTAATTTGATACTATTAATGGAATTAAACGCAGTGCGACAGTGGTATTAGCGAAGGTTCCATAGTGATCCTCATGTTGCTGAAAATGCATTAGCCAACTCAGCTCTTTAATAAATTTGCTTTCAAAGAAGTCGCTTTGTTTTATCATAGAAACTATAGTGAAAAGTAATTGCGATAATTAATCACCTTCTATTAAGTCGAACAAGAGGTTGTTTTTTTGTTTTTTTTTATTGCCAACATTTCCTCTAAATTATAGCAATTCTGTAGAAATAATCAAGACAATACCTGTTGAATTCAGAATAAAATGCATCCATTTTTTTTTCTTATTTTTAACAGTAATCACTAACATTTTTAAAATACTATTAAATATAAAGTTTTCAGAATTAATGAGCTAAGAAACTGGATTATAGATTCTATAAAAATTTATTGACAACAAAAAAAGCTGTTATCTATTCTTTTTATTTATTTATTACTGTACTGATGAATGAATTGATGTTGATTATTTTGTGATCTTGTTTTGCTTTTCTTTTTCCTTAGCCTTTGAATGAAAAAGATCAACTTTACCAAAATATTTTATTAAATTATTGGTATATTTAGGTATAATATAATGCCGATTATATATTATTTTGATATTTGAATAGGCGGATATGCTTATTTTTTATGTACAGTTCAGATACTAAAATCGTACGTACCTTTAATTAAAGTTTTCGTCTACATTACATTGCGTACCATGCTATTATACTCTCTATTATTCGAGTACATTTGAAGATGCTATTCATAATTTTAATAGAAAAAATGTCGTTGTACTATAAAAAAATGATCCTCATGAAAACAAGTCAACACCAATTTGGCACAAAATAATACGTAAAAAAATGCTTAAAGAAATTTAATTATGCAATTACTATCAATGTAAATCACAGCATCTGTTGATAGGAACTAACTGTTCCTAACAGGACTGAAATTGTAATTATTTTTTTTTTATTTTCATATAAATTAAGAAATAAGTAAATTGTACTATGGCTGCAGTTTTTGAGAAAGCTTGTAATGTACCCAGTGAATAAAAAGTAGCATTGCTATGAATTTTTTAATACTTACAGTGAAACGTTTGGGGAAAAAAACTCTTAAGCGTAATGTACGTATAAATTCCTAAGTTGTGCTTTATAAATGTTGTAGCTGCTTAGCCTTAGCCGTGTCTAGGGAGCAATTATGTAAATGATGATCAATTTAACTTCTGAGAAGATGATGATCTTTTAGATGAGAAATCGCAGCAAAAGCTGATTTTGTAAAATAAGATTTATGTTGTAAAATCAAAACTGTACCCGAAAGCAACATATGAGTTTTTGACACAGAAGCTTCTCTTCGTTGTTTATTTTTTTTATTATTTCCATTTCCTTTTAATATTATCATGTTATTATGTTATTTTATGTTATTATATTGCCTTCACAATGAAAACAACAAGTTGCCACTTTTGCTGAAATAATACGAAACTACTGACTGATCGTTAGAGTAGCCCAATGCACCAAAATAGGTTTTATATTGAAGGCAATTTTCATTCCTTATTCTATTAAATTTTGTATCAGAGCCATTCGTTGTGATAACGTTCAATTCCTTAGTCTGATCTATCCAATTACAAAGGTCAATCTACAGCAAAGAACAAATTTATAATGAATTTCGTCATTCACTCAACAAATTCACCATATAATTGTATCATCATGAGCGACACATATGGGTACTGTTGCGTTTATCCTGTCTGTCTCCTCCCCTAACAACTCCCGAACGGAAGGTCGGATCGGCAAACGGACTTGACCATCCTACTAAGAGGACCAAACACCGTAGGAATATGGAGTAGTTTTGTTTTTTGTTCTTAATTTCGGCTTACTCTGAGTTTTTCAGTTGAATCTTTTTGGTATTTTGGAGATTCCATTTAAATTGGGAATTCTAATTTTAAGGAAAATGAAGTAGCATTGTGGATAGAATGACAGAATCAGAAGGTGGTGTTGAATTTATTTTTTTTATTTATCTTTTTTTTAATTTTTTTTTAATGGGAGATTCCATGTTTATGCAGCTAAAATTTTTCGTTGTCTGTTGTTTGAAATTGATGATGTTCGCTTGGGTGTTAATGGGTCGCCCTTAATTTTATGCTTTAACACAATTTTTTTTTATCTTAGTTATTATTATTTTAGTGAATTTAAACTTTTGTGTGAATAACGAACTCTCTATAACGAATTTATATGTGCTATAAGAAATTAAGATATACATGTACTACACTATTATTATTATTATTAAAAATGATTATTTTCAAACTTTGATAAAAAAAGTGAGTTAGTATGCAAGGATTAACAGATACATTAGTAAGTCAATGAAAAAGAAATGTTAATACTTTTGTCTGCGAAACTGTTATAATATTTTACAGCAACAAAATAATAAGAATGCATTATGTTTTCACTTGTTGAAAGATAAGAAATTTATCAGTACAGCTTGGGAAGCAGAAATTTCTATAAAGCAATATATAACTTTAATGTTAAAGAAACACCTTGAAACTTCGCGAAACTTGCAATTGGGAAGCTGTCCAATCCATTCTGAATATTGACCTTTTATTGCAATAATTTGTAATTTCATTTTTAAAGTAATTAAAAAAAAAATCTAAGTTCTGAGATATTACTTAAGGATTAAATTTCAAATTGATTCCAATCTATTTTTGTTGCATGGTTTTGTTGCATATTATTATTAAGTAAGTTGATATTTGCTGGGGATATACGCAGAACCCTACTTATATACAGAGTGGCAAGCAATGAAATGAATAAAATGGCTGTAAAAATTCATATGCGTTTATTTGGGGTATTTAAAATTTTTCCGAAAAACTATTAACAAAGGTGATATCTATTATCACACTATTTGCTGAAAAGATTAACACTTTGATAGCACTGGTTTAAAGTTATTGAGTTCTCTAATCTTCTTATAGAAAGATATCCACGGGTATTTCACTGTTAATTATGTGTTATGACTTCACTATTACACTATAGCTTATTTTGATTTTAACTATTAATGCACACAGGTAACTAGTTTACTAGTAATAACCTTTCCACTTGTATGCACTTGTAAATTTACTAGGAATAACCTTTTCACTTGTATGCACTTGTAAATAATACAATACTCATCCTATATTGTAATTCACTTATATCACTTTTACTCACTAAGCAATTCATCCTAATATGAATATGCCATTTGGCTTTAAACACCTTGTGCGAGATTGAATAATATTTCCAATATGTTAAGTCACAATTCGCACGTCACTAATTTGTCGTCACTTCTTTCTTCAATTTATCAGGTATTTTGGCCCATCCAAAATTAAGAAAATAAAGAGTTCGCTACTTACAAATTGAAGGCGCTTGAAGTCTTCACCTTTGAAGTACTCTGCGTTGCTTCGTTGTAAGCGCTTCACCATGTAGATTACAGCTGAATAATACTGAAGCACTTTTCATCCATGTATCAATGAGTTGAATATGGCGGGTCAGTTACTCGTCATATGATGTGTCGTTCCCACGATACTTCGCGAGAACAAACTTGGCCTTCTAATAATTCAAACTTTAATTTACGTAAGTTCGTTTCCACTTACAGTGAACGTAAACACATAACTAAAGTTCGCACAATAAACGTTGACTCTTCTCGACGTTATTATCCACTCGAACTTTAAATAATAATCAGTTGAAATAAATATTTCTTCCTGTAGTTCAAATTGCTAATTATCTTTAGCTAGTATTTAATTTTCGATTATAATATTAATTGGTATTTATTACCTTTAATTAATCAGCTACAGTGTTCAATTATTCGCTAACTTGAAGAATAATTCCACTTAGGCACATCTTGGCATGGAGCGTTCCACTTCGATGAAAGGGTTCAGGCTACTCGAAATAACTTCAATATTCCAAAACAGTTCAAATGCTTATTCGAAGAATTCTCTTTTCCACATATCACATTTGCTTTAATATTCCTTAGTTTCTTGAGGTGTTAATTTTCTCTATTACTTCTAATTGTTTTCCAATTAAGAAATCTTCTGGAAATAATTATTTTAATTATTTCTACTGAACGAACGGTTATTCAAAAGTTCCTTCGGACGATATTTTTCCTTGTGTTCTACACACTTCCTTGTTCGTGTCTTCTTTAGACCAAACTTCTTCCAGTCCAGGAATTTAGGTTCAATTCAAATTCACACCGCAATAGCTTCTCTCGGAATTTTGTATTCGTCTTCCCTTTCCATCTAACTCTAGCTTCTAACAGCCTTACTTTCGATAGGTCTCATTTCGCTTGAGTTCTCAGTTCATACTGACCAAACTCCTTAATCCATGGTTCGATCCAATTTCAACTAACCGCTAACAGCTTAGGAATCAAACCGTTCCTAATTGAACACACTTTCTCCGGCATTCAACTTCGCTCTCCAATACCAACTGTCATAACACCAAGTCATACTTCTATGGGGTCACATTGACTTCTCATTACGCACGCCAAAATTTGAATATTTAATTCTTCTATGGATCACTTCCATTTCAAAATAATAAAAAAAATTTCTTTCAAGCAATTTTCACATGCATATTATTTAAACAATTTTAATAATTTAATATACCAAGCATGGTTGCATGGTTTTGTTGCATATTATTATTATTATTATTATTATGTAAGTTGATATTGAATACCAAAAAGTTATAATTTGATTAAAAGTGTAAATAAAAAAAAAAATCATTTAAACTTATTCCTTCTGATAAGGATGTATTTTCAAACAAAAGATGACATGTTAGAATGAAAAGATTTATTTTGACTTTTGATAGATCAATGTTATTTTATTTTTATACAATAATGTAAAATCGATAAAGAAAACAGTACGGATTCATTAATATTCATTATAGACGTTGATGATTCTGTTGACATAGTAAACGCATTATTGAGCTGGAATTTAATTCTATTTGAAAATGTTAATTATGAAGAATATAATTAGCGTTCGTGTAAAGTTGACATGTAATAAGACAAAGAATTTGGGGTAGTCCTGAGAAATAAATGCTTTAAGTTTCTAATAATCTGAGAGTTCTTTCCTGACAAGTGATTTTTTTAAAAAAATAAGTTTTCCAGAAATGGGAATATTTTGTAAATCTAAGAAACATCAGAACAAAAATATGCTTAATTCAGTAACGTAGTCATAAGGGAATGCTACTGGCAATTTAAGCTGTCTGAGTTGTTTAAAATTTCAGGAAATAAGGAATGGCATGTAAATAATTGAATGAGTAGGTCTTGAGCAGAGTCAGTGGCCTAGCGTGGGTTTCAGCCGCCCGGAGCGCAGGCCAAATTCCCCGCCCTCTTATTTAGATATTTAAATTTTGCCGCCCCCAAAAAGTGCCGCCCGGAAAGGAAATCACGAATTGGATCAGGCTAATTGAGTCAATGGGAACAATCCGAGCACAAAATAAAACACGGGGAATTACCCCAAGGCAACTGGTTGGTAAGACTGTGTTGCCAGTCGCTAAATAAATGGGATTCCCCGGTTCCGTCACAGATTAAGTAATAAAAAGTTACGTGTTCATTTTAATCGGTCCGAATTGTAGGTGCGACAAAAATATGAAAAGAAATGGTTCAAATTTTTAGTTCAAATTATAAGATATTATTATTATTTATTGTGAAATTTTGCCGCCCCAAAAGTGCCGCCCTGGGCGGGCCTCCCCCGCTACGCTACGCCACTGAGCAGGGTACCTAAATTGTGATACTACAGTTCTCGTGTAGTAAACGAATAGCTGACAGTGAGGTTCAATTCACTATGCTGACCAACAGTGATATTTCCCACATTATATCCTTTCCTCTATGTTACTGCTTCATTGTATTTTTTCCTACACAGATTTTTCTTCTATGATTAGACTAAAAGAAGATCTTTACATCCCGATTCTGTTAATATAAAACTTAAATAAAAAGTACTTTATTTGAATTTAAGGAATACCATGTTTGCTTCTTTTGCAACACTATATTTTCAAGTATTTACTTTTAAACACTATATTTTCAAGTGTTTACTTTTAAACTCTCATTTATTTCTAAAGATCTGTTAATAATCCTACTTCTTAGCTTATATATTAATGTTGGTGGAACAAAAGTAAGCGAAATTAAACAGACACCAAAACAAATTGGCGCCCTGCCAGAACCAGTTTCCATGGTGATAAAAATCTTATGTGGTTTATATTGAATCTGTCATATAAATTATGTATTCTTTAATAAATTAAGGTCTAAAGGACAGAAAAACATCTACAGTATATGTAAACAGCAATTTCTGTGTATTGAAATAATTGGGCATTGTCATCACCGTAGCTTATGCAATTGATACAATGGCATTAAGAGGCACAATAAAATTTAAGTTACGCAAAATGCAATAAACTGCATAAACAAGTACTTGGCAATAATATAATAATTCTTAATAACAGTTTTTCTTGTTGCACTTTAGTCCCGCATGCCTTTCTTAGTCAAATGAAGCATGTTTTAGTCAATGCAATATTTTAAGTCACATATTTGCATTGAAATTTCTACTTTTAGAAGTTGATATGCCTCCAGGTTTGAATAAAAACTTTAATCATTGTTTATAAAAAATATGTGTCGAATATGTGAGACATAGTTTATTTAAATGAGTATGTCATCTTTAACTTGCTTTCTGTTGAATAGTTTTTAGTTCTCATCTTTAATTTTAAAATGTAATTTTAGTCTAAAAGCATGACGATAATAAACTAAAGCGTGTTCTTTCTCTTTCAGTGGTACAGCAATACTACGAGGCGCAGGTGTATGACGAATTCGTAATCAGAGACAACACAGCCGCACTCAGGTGCATTATTCCGAGTTTCGTCCACGACTACGTTATCGTGACGTCATGGATACGAGAATCAGCATCGGGAGTTCAAGCTGTCGTAGAAAGCGGTAAGATGATATTTTCTCCTCTTATTACTCGCTCATCCCATCCCTTCACTTTTAAAGAAATGGTTTGAAGAGAAAGAGTTGAAAGGTTCTCGCCAGAAATTGCTGACTCAAGCACAAGAAACCCATGCTTTAAAGTCGTCTGTCGATTCACAGCCTCCAGGAATAACTTAATGATAAATCTCTCGAGAAAAGAGAACTTTAGGAATACTTTAGAAAGTTTTGGATTTGGGAATCCCATTATCTATTTTTTACATAATTTCAAGAGAAAAGGAAATCCTGTATTTGATACCCGCAGGGAAAGGTCATATGCAGAACATTTCCAGATATTTAAGTATTAGACTATGGCGATTACAGATCTCGAGATAAGATCAAATCAAATACTGATTTCGTTTTTATCTATAGATAATATATTGTAATTCACTATTTATAACTACGCCAAAGGGGATCCAAATTCTTGCTGAATTTGACAGATTTATTGCTAACAATAAGTCTTGTTACTCGACATTGTCGTCCACCTTAAGTGTGGTGATTCTTATGGAACTAGTCCACTTATTTCGAAAAAGATAATTTCTTTCTACTTACTTCATAATTTATGTCCAAAAAGAATACTAAACAAAAAGAATACTCATTATTTTACTAAAAATTAATAACTATAAAAATAAATTATTGCCAAATTGTATTTGTTTACAAAAAACTAGCAAACCTGTCAAGCACATTTTTTAGTGATCACGTTACCTTGAATTCTGAGAATATTTCCACAGTCACGTGAGCTTTAATAGTGACCGGAATATCGGTAAAAAGTTCAACTCAGTAAGAAGAAAAACTTGTCTTCACATTTTGGTCACCTAAAATCAACGGTTTAGAAGTTGACTTTCGATCACGTGATTTCCGGTTGATCTTCGTCGGTGAAAAATAAAATATAGCCATCCTCTACATTATATCTAACATTTCACATCTTATTTGTATTTGGAGTTAACATCTTAGTTGTTTTGAAGGAGTAGCTGCAAGATGAAAAACAAAATGTTCTCTTTTATATTTATATATAGATACAATTAAAATTGGCATCCCATTAATTCTTTCCAAAAAGTATAAAACCATGTAATTGCAAAATAACGGCAGAAAATACTAATGTATCCAATAAATACTGTCAAAATTATTCTTTAAAAAATTAGAAGCTATTCTGTTTAAGATACTGTGCTATTAAAGATTACATGTCGCAGCATGATAAAGATTTATCAATTTATATAACATCATTTCCTTAGCGTTCTAGATGAAAATGAAGCATAATAAAACTTTCTTAAATGTAAAAGTAAATGACAATTAAAGAAAACCGCCGTCCTGGTTAAAGACGATGACTTTTATCTTAACATATGCGCAAAGATATGACCATTATCAGAAACTTTTCTTCGTTATCTTCTTCATAACGTAGAAACGGAAAGAACAACTTCACAGTCCATTCTCCGATCGTAATAATCTGCGATAGTAAAGTTTTTAACGATGCACTTCCTCTTGAATTTACTCAATTTCGAATTGTTCTACAGAAATATTGCCCCAGTGATAACTGAGTTTTCTAGACTGAAGGTTGTAACTTCAGAATCTGAATTCGAATTGATAACGATGGTTCAGTATCATCTGCTGTCCAATGTAAATGGGTATCTGAAGACGTTCTCGTCGTTTCCATATATTTTATTTTTTAATCATTAAATTTCTGACCTTCTTCTGACAAAAATCTCCAAATGAAGGCATTTCAAGAAGAAATGGTAATAATCAAGTCTTACTCTAACCAGAGATCTAAAGTAAAATTTGGTCATTTCGTAACCTATTCCAAAATCTTGCTATTTCGGTATACAGCCAAGAATTGCAACATAACAATGACTTAATAGTTAGTGATAAGGAAATATTACGTATTCCATTATTCTAACTCGGAATGTGACTTTATTAATTATACCTAAAAGTCTTTGAGTATTTAACCATCAATTTTTTTGAGATACCTCTGCATATTTTATTTTTAATTTTATAACAATTTTCATGCTATTGAGAGATGGCTATAAAAAAGTAAGCAATTATTAGTATTAAATATATTCATTAGCTTTTACTGTGAGAGCCTACATCTATCACATTCTTACCCAGTAAACAGTGTGTTGTAATGCTCAATTTTTGCTGGCAAATTTTCTGTAATATCATCGCGAAGGCTCAAGGTTCGATAAAACCGACCTGATGTAGCATAGCCGTAGTTGCTATTGCGACATAAATTCCAGTTAACCAACAGATTAGCAATTCAAACTCTTAATTCACCTTTTTGAAGACTAAGTTGCAATTTACTGGAAATTGAAAAACTTATGTTCAATTTTGTTCATATAGAAATCGAATCTTCCATTTATCTGGCTTTTACGATATCCACTTTTGTGGAATTTACACGAAGCCAATAAATATATTCTATTCATTAACACGTTAATTGGAAATTAATTATACAGGAATTCCTATAATAATTATTTATTCACTAAAATTAACAAAATTTAATTGTATGCTTCATTAAAATTATAATTATAATGCTGTTCATTTAATTGAGTTTGCCTTGTTTAGTATGCAATAATGGACAATAATATGTTATAATTTAATTCATTTGAATCTTTTGTTTTTTTCACTGGTACTTTGGAAATTCTATTATAAGTTGTACACTGTGATTTGTTTTTAAAATGTAAAAGTAACACACAACGTAACAGAAAATTTTGACAGTAAATTTTAAAATTTTCGGTAAATTAATATCTACAGAAATAGCTATCAAAAGAGTAATTATTTTATATACAGTATATAGACATTCATCGACACTACTTCACTTAATATTATCTTTAATACAATACTAAATATTTCATTTCCGTATACAGAAAATTTCTTCAGGTAAAGTGAGGCCAGGAAAATCTTTTTCCTCTTTTTCTTTTAATTCGTTAATAATCTACGAATATAGTCAATTTTAATTTAACAATATACAAATAATATCGTAATATTGTATCATTTTAACTAAAGAAGATATTAAGTGAAGAAGTGCTGACTTAGTATAATAGTCTTCATATTTAAGAAATATTATAGGAATTACGGAGTAATTATTTTATTTGCATATCAATTTTTAGTAATACAGAAATACAGTATAAGATCGACCCAGATCTTAAGTATACTTTAATATACAAAAACGCAGACAAACGACCGAGGTCCATTATATTGGAGTACATAGTGATCATCTCGATCGATATTGGTGATCAATTACTTACTTACATATCAACAGAAAAATTATCATTGTTTCCAGGATAAAAGAAAAGAAATGATTCTGAATCGTCGTTTCTTCTGGCCTTTGAAGCCTGGACACACTATAATGTCGTTCCTGGAGTATGGGCTCTTTCAAGCCTTTGTATATCGGCAACTTACAGGTTTACTTTTTTTTCCAGATTGCAGCTTTTCAATGATATCAAAATAAAATAAATGCATGATCAAACTTTAGAATTTATTTTAATAGACACTGTTCGCAAAGAATGTAATGAATACGTTTTTCCTTAATTTTTATTTACTTCCGGAAAACTGGAACGTTTAGTAACTATTTAGTACATTCTCTTTAGATAAATTTTAAAGCTGCATAATAAGATTCAGTAATCTAGTTAATACTGGATTTTCTATCACAAATATCGATTTTTTATTTCGGCATTACTTTCTAATAACAAAATGAAAAATAACGATTAGCAGTCAACCTTAAGTTTTCTCTTCCTGAATCTGATATAAGTTAGTAACTACATTGGAAAACTTGTTACAGACTGATCGGCGACGAAAGCGTTAAATTCTGAATATTCTTTCAACATGCGATCAAATACCAATACTTTTGTTTAAAATACGTCACCAGATGACTGTCCTTTCAAATATCATGGAAATCGGTCGTGTATTTTCGTTTTCTTCTTTTTTTTTTTTTTTTTTGAGAGTTGGTACAGCAATACAAAATGCTTTTCAGAATTATTTATTAAGGACACAAACGAATTTATATCACATTGACTTTTATTCCTATATAGATGCTTTACAACATATCAACAACAACAACAGCATCCACAACTATTCTGTTATTCAATTGAAAGTGCTCGACGATTAAAATGATTAACCATTCCTTATATCGAGGGTCTCAAGCCAAAAGGTTATATGTGCGTTTTGCCTAATTTTTGTCCATACAACTTTCCGGCACAGAGAAAGCTGAAAGAAGTAAAAGAAGTAAAAATTGAACCTTTTGGAACAATCAACTGACAGGCTAGAACTAGTTTTTCAAACAAAACCTTCTGGCTCACGACGGAAGTCGCCAAAATAAACCGTTTAGCACACAGAACTAAAATTTATCAAAAGTACACATAGAACGTTTTGGCTTGGGACTCTCGATATAATAACCAAATACAATTGAAACATGACTAATGATCATTCATTGGCGACATTGCGAAGCTACAAAGATAGTTTCAAGTAGACGTTTCTAGCAAAAACAATACGAAAATTACTTTTCCCTATTTTAATACATATTTAATGCATAATTTTCAAGAAGTATAACAACAACCAAAAATACATGCTTTTATAGCTACCAGTTAAAATTTTGATATCGTTGGAAAAATAAATAATTTTAACTCAACAAACAGTAGCAGTTTGATTGTTTTTAAATATAAGAATCCTCGAATGTAAATACAACCTAATTATAATTTTAGTCACAATGCCGTAAAAAGAATCCTTAAAAATGAATTCGAGGTATAATTATGTATAATATTAAAATATCATTAAAAACTAATTTATTCACTAACTCCTGACAGCAAAACAATTCTCAAAATTCCTCGCCATTTGTAATTGCTAATGTTAATGATAGCTAGTCAGCGAAACAGTAAATACTCTCTATTTTCAGTAGGAAGTGCAATAACAGCTGTTTTAGTTCAGTGAGAATCGTCATTTGTAAATCGCTCTTGGCTCCGGATAGATGTAAATTATTCATAGAATATCATAAATTAATAATGTAAAACTTAAGGCGGAATTGGATACTGCCTTTAGAGATATCAAGATAAATAAAGAGAATTTTACCTTCAATTGTTCAATAATTGTTTTGCATTATATCAATATACATATATTTTAAATAGTTTAATTCTGACTTTTAATACTTTTCATTTTCGATTCATAGAAGACTTGCATTTACTATCAAGTAGTATTTATTACAACAGCAGTTCTTTCGTTTTTATTACAACATTTAGACGAACTTTAAATGTTCAGCTTGATAAAGTAGAACTATACAATAAAAATTAAAGGATTTAAAATTAAAAATAAAACAAAAATACAAATAAAAAATAAAACCCCACAGTTTCGTCGGCTACTAATTCATCATTTCGAAAAAAATACATGAACAAGGTTAAATATATAGTGAAGATCTCTGTGTATATACTCCGGCCACTTTATTAGTTACACTTCTGCTGTGCGCATGAATATCTGGACCCGTCGTCTCAAACAACAACTCTTCAAGCTGGTGGTGGCAGTATCATGGTGTGGGGGATGTTTTTCTAGCACTCGTTGGGTCCATAGATACTTCTGGAAGCACGTCAGAATGCTAGAGCGTACCTAAACATCGTAGCTGACGAAATGCAACCGTATATGTTAACAGTTTATCCTAACGCAGATGGCTACTTCCAACAGGATAATGCACCGGTGCACAAAGCCCGCATCACTATGGAATACTTTGAGAACATGACTATGACTTTTCTTGCTGCTGTGGCCCGCTCAGTCCACGGATTTCAGCCCGATTGAAAATTCGCTCCAGGCTTACAGCTCCATCAAATCTTCAGGAACTGCGTGACATACTCATGTCTGCATGGTACACAATAGCTCAACAACGTTTTCAGCATCTTGTGGAATCCATGCCTCGACGAATTCAGGCTGTTTTGAGGGATAAAGGAGGCCCAATACGCTACTAGGTAGCTGTACCTAATAAAGTGGCCGGACAGTGTACTTCTCACTACAATTCTGTCTTCAATATGGTTTATGCTTGTTCATGTATGTTTTTGAAATGTTTACTTGGTAGCCATCAAAACTTGATAGTTTTTATTTATTTATTTTTTTTTCTTATTTTATTTTTTTAATTTTAAATCTTTTAATTTTTACTGTGCAGTTTTAATCTATCAATTTAATAGTCTTTATTTCCACGGTATTCGTTTATTATTGTTTTCATTTTTGGTCATATTAATATCAGGAGAGTAATAATACGAAAAAGGAATATAAATCTGCAATTTTTGTATCAGAACTAGAATTTTAAGTTTTGATTTTAATTAATTCTTACAATGAAAATACATGAATTAGAATTAATAACAATGGACATACTCATAAAACTGTGGAAGACTCTCTCAATTACAGAAAAGTTACTTGTCCCTATTATAGAAAATTCGTTCATACAACATGATATAACAGTAGCAACAATAATAACAGTATTCTACCATACAAATAAAATCCCTTATTTCTTTATTCAAAAAGTAATTTCGTTTAAAAAAAAAAGATGTTTAAATACTGGTAAAGATTTTAACGTGTGGACATAGTGTAGGCAATGAAACTAAACGCGCAAAACTATTTATGAAAAATTGTATTAACGAAATATGTAACCATTTCGTTAATGCCACTTTCATAAATAGTTGTATGCAGTTAGTTTCATATGCAGTTAGTTTCATTGAATATTTGAGTACTAACCTCAGAAATTAAGTTAACAGGACTTATTTAATTTAGGTATTTAAATTTAAAATTTTAAATAAATCGATAGAATATAACAATGAATTTGAAAAGCTAAGCTAAACATTATAAACCATTGGATTATTGGCAACAAAAATGTTGAGACTGGGCGAAGTGACTGAAGGATAAAACATCGCATTCATTGAAGTGAAGACTGAATTATTAAAAGGTTTCATAGACCATACAATGAGGTACTTGCTGTTTGCACTTCCTCTGTTACCATAACTTTAAATATATCATCGTTGATAGGAAAATCTATCTCGTTACATTACAGTAATGCTAAGGCTTTTCATATAAATGAATTGATTTCATGTGAATGAATAATTTAGGTTAACCATTGATTTGGTGGAATTTGTTATCAGGACATCCATGAAATATATGTTATCAAAGACTAAAATGAAATATTTTCAAAAAAGAGCAAAACGTAATTAATATTCAAGTTTACAGTTCGTCTTTCATGTGCAGTAGTACAATTACGAGAGGGATTAAAGGTTTGGTCTATCTTTTGTATTACCATTGAAATCTGGATTAAAGAAATGATTACGTTGAAGTTGATATACACATAATCACCCAAATGTTTTTGACGCAGTTCAAATTATTAATTGATAGATTGAAATTATAAAATCAAACTGAGGAATTTGGGTAAATATAACGCCAATTTCTTATCTTATAATGACCGTTCTATTTATTCTAAAATATATGAAACTTTAATAGCACTTTAAGGTTATTAAGTACATTAGCTATATTGGTTTTGATAATAAAAGATCGATTGGCAAATAGTTAGGACAGATTAATCCCTTACAATAATTTTAAAGAAAAAAATACTTAACATCCAAAGGAGATATACCGATTCGGCAAGAGAAATCGTGATACAAGATGGCGTTTCGAGCGAAAGTCAAATCTGTCATAAAGTGTGTTGTTTGAACCGTAGCGCTATGTGGCGCGGAAAGCACAGTCATGGTACTTATATTCGGTTTTCTGCAGTTTCTGCAGACCTGAGGCAAATAGTCTTTCTTCACTTGAACTCATTAAAATTGTGACACTATGTAATCATGCCAACAAAAATACCAGAATTTAAATAACACAAGATATATCCTCTGGAATTGCTTCATTTACCATTCATTCACGTATAGTTAGCGTTGTTGTTTCAATGGTAGAAAACATTGGCAAGCAAATTAATACAGGCCTTCAAGAGACAAAAGTAGTTCAGAAAATGGATCATTGTTGTCCGAGAATTCTACAGTTTAAAGGAAAGTTATAGAAGATTGCGAGACTATGGCCTTGTTTTTTTCGTGGACAGTAAATGAACACAATACAATATTTTACCATATTATTTTTAAGGGACAAAAACAATTCTGAAATTTTGCAGATATTGAAACATTAATGTCCGAGAAATTTACAACTTGAATGGTACTTACAGATGATGGTAAGACACAAGCAGACACTTTCATTTTGATGAATAACATTACTTGCATATCACATATTATTTCTAAATTTATAAACTCGCACAATAGGAAGAGAAGAAATAATAAAATAACAGAAATGAGAAAGACAAGGATTCGAACCGTGAATTCTGAATACCAATCCATTATTGTCAGAGATTGACACAGAAGGAAAATTTACTTTTTCCTCCATTTTAGGTTTGTGGGTCCTGTGGTATCATAGCTTTAATGGTAGTCTAATGGTCTATTTGAGAATCAGATAAATAATCATTTAATTTTTTTTCCTATTAATTCAACTTTATTCAACTTATTAACTATTTATTCAACTTTCCTTATTAATAAGGTAAAGCTTAATGATGGATTTTATTGAGGAGAATTCATTGTAGCTTATGAAACATCTTGAAGTTACAGGAGAGTAAATTTGAAGATAAAACTACCATCACATGATTCTCATTAACAAAGTAGTTTCTTTTTAAAAAAAACAAACAAAACAAACAATAGAATTATTTATTTTGGAAAGCTGAAAGGTATATTGTTACGTTTTTAGCGCTAGGCGAAAAATTAATTCGGGTTTTACCATGCAGGAACAGGTGGTTCTAGATTGTGCTAGGTCAAAAATAAGTGTGGATTTCCCAGGCCAAGTAAACTTATATAAAAGAGAGGCCTCATCCATGTAATATTACATTAAATTGCGAGCTCTTTGGATATAACTCCTTCGGCTCAACCTCACACATTCCAGATAAGAAAAACAATAAATATGCAACAACAAACATGATTTCGTTTTTAGCTTGCTGAAGTTGCGACCCAGTTATAATTTTCTTGCTTTTTGTAATTGATAATTTAAGAATTTAAGAGAACTGAAAAATTAACTGTTCAGAACAACAGTTGACGTTGAACTTGGAGAATTTGACGTGCTTTAAAGTTTTACGCTTATCTGGCCTAACTCCTTAAACTAATTAAATTTACCTTAAGAAAAACACCCACACAAGCGATTAATTTCAAGCTTTTAATAAAGAATTAAAATTCATCACGCAGAAACATTATTCCTGAAAAATGCTTTCAATTTTATATGATTATTAATACTCGAAGAACATTAGACCTCAAGCGAAATCTCAATATATTTATTTTCTTACGGAAGAACTTCTAATTGAACATTAAAAAATGTATGTTAAGCTATTTTCACAAAATTTAATTACGTTTAAAATGTATACACAGCATTGATAAGCTGATTTCGTTACTGCAGTTTGTTGAAGACTACTTAATAGCAAATATTTGGATTAACAACTTTAATCAGAAGATAAAAAGTTTATCTTAGAAGTAATTCCATTATATGGACACGAGGCCATTTAATTTTAAATTCTAATTTATCCTCAATTTTTTTAAGGTTTAATGAACTTAGGTTTAACCAGTACGTAAATTTGATTTAATGTAAGATACTTTGAAGATTCCAAATTTTATTTCACTTTTTTCGATGAAATAATTCATTCTGTTTAATATAGATTTAATAATAGATTCATTCAATTTTGTAAAATTTAATAATACTTTTAAAATTAATATTTCTTATTCTAAATTTATTATTTTCATTTATTATGAAGTTTACTGAAATTTGTTGAAGTAAATAAAATCGTAAATCAGTCTTTCAGGAAGTAAAAACATACTCCAAGAGAATAAAAAGATGTTTTTTTTTAAATAAATGTATATATTTTTTGTGTTCTATTTGACATAAATAACGTATTAATTAATACGTTAATTATGAAATTTTTTTATTTACATTTATGTATTTTTTTAAGAATCTAAAAATATTTAACTCAACATTGACGTACTGAATGCGCTAAAATTTGATTTTTAATTTGTATTTTGCAATTCAAATTTCCTTATTTGATATTCGAAAATCTTTCAAATAAATCAAACAGTAGCTAATTGGATCACAAAGAAGACAAAACGTTTTTAGTTCATTAGAATGTTCATGTAAAACACTGTATAAGTTTTAGAAGATTAGATACTAAATTTTTAAAAATCGTGAAATTTTTCTATTACTTTTTCAATAGAATAAAGTTCAGTATTGATTAGCCAGAAAGATTGTCTGATAACACTTGAAGGTTGAATCATCAAGTTTGTGTCTTCTGTCGAGGGTATGCAAGAGATAAGTTACCTAGGTTAGCCAACCAATTGAACCCAGATGAAATCTTGGGTTTCAATCCGAGTCTATGTTAGCGAAAGATTAGAAATCCAGTAAGCTTTTGAAAGAGGACTGGGACCTACCTAGAACCAGACTGGAATAGCAACAAATAGGGAAACTTCGCCTGCAGTTGATCTACTTTAGCGTGGATATATACAGTACTAGTAAACTACTTGAGATTGTAAACTTGCTAAAGTACATTTATAATTATCTTTAAATTACTCTTAAGAAATATATTGATAATTATAAATATAAAAATAGGTTTTTAGAAATTTCTGAGAAAGAAAAGAAATTATTAAGTTGAACTAATGATTTAATATTTTAGTTTTAAAAGTTTTAAAGCTTCGTTGAAACTAATTTAGATTCAAGTGACAGTTTCTGTGAATTTTCCATTAATTTCACTTTATTTTGTTCACTTCGTGTTTGAATCAAAAAATAAAATTCAGCATCAACGGTGAAAATTTTTTACATGCTTGACATATTTGGGTTTCAGAAATAGAGATGTGTTTGAGCGTACCTCTTTCACAAATCTCGTAAAAACGAATTGATGTTACGGAGAAAGATAAAAAAAATGTGGTAAAACTCTGAATATAAGATAAAATATCGAAACCTAGTATTTTGTTCTGTTCTAACGACAACGAAGGAAAAAAAGAGAAGCAGCAGTAGTGTCTTCTCGAGAAGGTCCAAATGACAAGGTGACTGTCACTGTGATGGTTCCAAGCAGGTGATGAATATGCGGGAGAAAAATCCAGGTTGCCATAGATCTTTGCCAAATCGTCACGTCTCTGTTGAACATTTCAGAGAAATGCGACGCACGGCAAAGATTTACGGCCCATCTAGCATTCGTACTGAATTAGAGTGAGGTTCGGTCATCTTCAGAAATCTGATATTTCCTTTCCTTTTTTCTTTCTTCCAGGTGGCAGATTCAGCGTGTTTCCCAGCGGGATTCTACATATCCGTGACGTCACGAACTCGGATGGGTCCAGGAATTACCGGTGTCGCACGCAGCACCGACTGACTGGGGATATCCGCCTGAGTACCACTGCCGGCAGATTGATCATCACAGGTGAGAGGGTCAACCTTGTCCGGCTTTGCCAAATACACGTGTCGGCTAAATCCACATCTTACACTTAGCGATGGGGATTACTAGGGGTATTATCATTAATAATGACACTCTCCTTTGCTCTTTCTCTTGAGTTTGACTATGCCAGTTGACAGTGAACGATTATAGCCGCGCGCCACATTCTCACATGATAAGATTTTTTACTGTCCCTTTAGGTTGGGCGTATTGGGGAAAATGGATGATACAGGGTTATATATTGTTGGGTCTCTCGGGCAAATCGGAGCCAAGATAAATGGTCTTGGGTTTTACCTTTAAAATAAGATTTCTCTATGTCGTGCACGTTCGATTCAGTCGAAATTTCAAAGACAGTAGATTAAAAATAATTATTTGGAATTTTCAGTATTTGTTTACACAGTAAGTAAGATTTTTATAAAAAGAATTATTTTGATTACTTTTAATAAAAAAAAAAGCCGAATTCATTAGATGTTTTATTAAAATAGATGCACAGGTTTTTAATATCAATTAGTTTTGATATTTGTTTATAAAGAAAATTTATTTAAAAATACTACTTTAAAAATTAATTTAGGACAATTTAAAGAAATTGGAAGATTCAATGTATATTTGAAATTATAATAAATCTACAAAGTTTTTCTACTTTTAAAAATTTATTACTTTGATGTGCCAATTGACATTTTGTTCCTTAATTTAATAGTTTAATGTAGAGTAGAACGGTGATACTATATTACGAAATATAGCTATTTTCTATGTAATATTTAATCAATGAGAAGTGCTTTGCATTAAATTTTGGAAGAATTTCTCTCTTTCTCCACTTCCGTGTCCCTCGAAATTTTTAAACAGAAATAGGTCTAGTTACTAAAGAATTAATAATAGCGGATGCTTAATCCTGAAGTAATTTTGTTGTCTGTTTAACTAAAATAATATTGAAATTGGTTGATAAATGTGCACTAAAATTTAATGTAAACCTATTACCGGTATTTATTTATTAGAGAAATTAACAAATCTGACGTAAAACGGAACTATTACCTAATTTGATAATGTGATTATACTTGCGAAGAAAAGTTTTATTAAATATTTCATTTATGTAAAGCTCAAACGCAATTTCTTGATCATTAAATTTTTATCATCAATTTGCTGATATATTTTTATTTTCCAATATTTTTAGAATTATGAAAAAATAAAAATATGGAATTGCTCACCAAAAAATAAATGAATAAATAAACAAAACTCAGTTTAGAAATGATTCAGACTGTGAAAGACTATTTAGTCTTAATTACAACGCCACTAATGGATATACCGGTACATTCAGAACATACAATCTGTAGTTAGTAGATATCTTATTATATCTTGCAAGAAAGTAAATTAAAACTAATAATCCTGAGTAACTAATTATCTCCCTCTGAGTCCCGGGTTCGGTTCCCTTGTGGGTTTCGTGATGGTGAACGATCCACGCGGACAGGTTTGCTCGGGGTTCTCCCGTTTCCTCTGAGAGCCTACCACCATACTTTCTCAGTCTTTCTCTCATCTGTCCTCATTTCCGTGTGTTTAGTACAATAGATCTACTGGTCGCGGTATTTGGCTTCCTGCCGCCCACCTTCACCACATTCTAATCTAATCTAACTGATGATATCACTATATTATTTGAATCTGTTACGTATGTTATAGTGGAAGTTTGTTAGAACATATCTATTTAGATATAATAGATTCTGGCGCTACAAAACGCTGGCATTCCTCCATATTGTTGAAGTAAGTATTACAGTTAGGCACATTTTTAACAGTAAGGCATTTATGTTCATTCAGATTGTGCATAACAATTTAGAGTATTAAAAATTACACGACATCTTTAACCTATATTTAATCTATTTAATGGGTTTTATGTAAGCCCGTATAATCCTCACGTGTTTGCTGCTTTGTTGATTCTCTCTGAACTGGGTGTTTTTCATTATTGCGTAGGAGTCCATTGCCGTGCTTGAGTTTCTTCCTTAGTTTATTAATGACCGTTGTTGCTATAAGTGTTGGAGATAGATGACTGGAGGTCTGAAAAACTCAACACAGAGAGGTAGAAACAGTTGACTGTATCCCAGAGAAACAAATATCCCGTGCATAAAAACGGATGTGGCAAGTCAACGGCTAGGACATAAAGCAATTGTTGTGAACGTTGAAAATTTCAAGTCAATGCTCACAGAGTTTCTTCTGACCATGTTTTTATCAACATCATGATGCTACTCTTAAAGCAACCTTTAACACACTAGCACATTAGAAATTCAGATGCAACAAGTTTTGAACAACGAAGTGCATTGTGACCTGTCCAAAAACAACATTGCAGAACAGTTCTTCTATATGAGTTTATCAAAATTCTGTATACTTTTCATTATACACTAAAAACTCCTTTATCCGAATTTGATGGGACCTCGTCCGTTTCAGATAAACGAAATTCCACATATTCCGGAATATATTATCTTAAACATGTAATGCAGATTAAAAATTACAGTGAACTTAAAGTATGCACTAAAACTATTACCGTAGTTAGAGAGTAGTTACAGTACAGTTGTCAAGATATAACAATTTTTGAACCCTTTTCAATATTCAATACTCTACTTAATAATGTTTTTAATAGAGTTACAGTTACATATTCGCTTCTGTGCACTATTAAATATTGATTATAGCGACGTGACAAATGCTTTTGTGTATTTTTAAAACATGCTAAAAACCGCTTCGGATAACGATTATAATTCGTTGCATTTATATGGAAACTTAAAGAAACTTCTTTGAATCACCCTTTCTTACTAAACAAAATTATATAGATAATTCAAAATTTTATAATACAGGATAAAAAAAAATTAAAAGTGTATAAATATTTACATTTAATTCAAAGAAATCCTGAAGGAACAAATTTTAAATAACACATAATGTCTAACAGATGGATGTTGACGATTCCGTATTTTCGTGATTTCACGTAATTTACGCGAGAATAGTCTCTATCCATGTCTTCTCACAAAATATTGAAATATTTAAATGAATTATAATACTGACAAATGCATGAGACTTTTTCTACATTTTAATATAGTTTTAATAAATTGAAAACAGTCAATAAACAAACAATAAATTCATTATGTAACATTTTCCTAGTGATAGACATTAGAAATACTAAATTCCTTGAGATCTGCTGAAGAGGCTAATGGCGAGATCTCGTGTTTTTCGTAATTCTCGCGCAAACGTGATCGTCAACATCCATCTGTTAGACATTATAAACGATTGTTTTTCATATAATATAAGTTTGTGTATGCTACAACTGATGATGATGAAGGTGGATGTTGGATGTGATTATTATAGCGATTTGATAAAAAAATCGAATCTTTATGGTAATGGCCGTGGAAATAATGTCATAGTCCGAAAACATACTGTATCTCTGGTGACACGTGAGTTACATAAGCAAATAAGTTTTATTTATGAAATTTATCTGGCAAAATTTCACGAAAAATCGAATAATGTAGGGATTTCAGAACAATCTCATTCTCCTAAGTTATTATGAGTTCAAGATTTTTCATAGCATATAGTTACAACAGTTTAAGTTTTTTTGTACACTTATATAATTATATATGAATGTAACTAAAATATTACTCGGCACCACAAACATCTCAAATGAAAAATGAAATGACAAATGAACTTGACATTAAGATCCCTAGCTCTTGCGAACAAACAGATATAAATCTTACTTTTCCACACTGTCTCCTGGAGGCAAGTTTGTAATCAAAAGACTATTTCAAATATTTACAAGAAAACGGGATAGAATATAAAGCTGAAATACGATAAGCTGTGTATCCTGAAATATATAAACCAGTTTAGAGAAAAGAGAAAAAATATTTAATAACTTTTATTTATGTGTTTTTTATCCCCTTGTAATATCTAAATATTTAATTACATATTTACAAGGCGGATAAAATGTTTTAAAAATGTAGTGAACTAATAAAAGATAAGTGATATGATTACACTGAAGAGTCAAATTTGATGTACTTATTGCAAATTTTTACTTACATACATATTGAAAAATTGATAGTCAAAAATCTATCTTTCTAGATTTACTTTTTCATAAAGTAGTTTTAATGAAACTTTGGATATGTTTATGTTTTAAATTATCCTCTTCAATTATCCTCTGAACGATGCACATACAACCTCGGCAAAGCTATTTAAAATATTATATTTGGCTATTTAATTTATATTCTTTTTACACTTTGGAAATATAGAACAAAATGAATATTTTTGATGACCTCGAAAAACATTGTCATTTCAGTTTACTCTGTCTTCGATTTCAGTGGTAAAATTGTTTAATTAGACAAGTTAATGAAACGTCTGTAAACAACCGAGTAACTTTATTTTACGGCACCTATCTATCGTTTCAATTAAATCTTCACTCTATTCCAATTAGTGATTTTTATTGGTCCACAGCTGGATTACCAATGTTCATTGTCACCATTATTTTAATAAAGGTTGACTTATGCCACATTAATAATAAATCAACAGCAGCAAATCAAGCAGGTATTAATTATTTTGCGTAAAAGTTAAGTTGCGTCTCTTCGCTGTGTCATTTAAAGCATTTCTATCAAGTTTAATGGAGTAGAGGAGCATGTTAAAGTGGAAAGCTTTCTTTACTTCTAATAAAACGATAAATATTCGAGGAATTTTGATGTCACTAAGGATTGTTTGATTTTAATCCTTTAGCATTTGACATATTAATTAGCATGTTCATTTCCAGATACCACTTCTGATTATGGAATCTGCTCTGCATTTTGTGGTCAATGTGGTTGGTGTTCGCTGGGCAAACGATCAACTGGCACACATACAAAGCTATGAGTAATAAAGTAATAACGATGTATTGATTGAGCGGGAACGGGGGATTTAATCGAACGTGGAAAACTACCCTCCTGAGGTAATTGAAATCAACCTCTTCAGTTCTTCCGTTGAAGAATGAAGCATTGGTTTTTGTCCGCAGTGGTTCTGGGTGTGCGTGCGTTAGTCTGCTTGTGGGTGATGTATTGCATCAGAGAGAAATTGCGG
>JAFIDM010005346.1:31070217-31135058 GCA_023159025.1 Thereuonema tuberculata | reverse complement strand
ATAGCAGGAAGGAACTCCGATCCGCGAGTGCTTAAAAAAGTAAGAAAGGCGAAGGCAGAAGCAAGAGTTTTGGAGTTTACTGTTGGAAATAACTTTACCACTGAGTTGTAAACGGGCGCTGAATGTGTAGATGTCACGTTGGAAATGAATTATGCGTGTTTTTAAATTATGACCGGAACCGCTGAGGCACTCATGCGAGACGAGTCCGTCTCTTAGATGTAAAGTCTGGCAGAAATCTGCGTGACAACAAATGACTAACACTTTTGTTTGCCTGCACTGTCTTGCGTGTTAACGTTTCAATAGTGCTTCGGATGAAGTTGCTATTAAAACACAGGAGTTGAATTTGATTGATATCCAACTCCCTCCCTAACAAACAAAAAGGCAAAATGGCCTTAACACGCCTAATTTTCAGTCACTGTTATCTTCAAAAACAATAAGTAATTTTTGAAGTTAATAAGAATACAGGCAGCTTTGGACGTAAACCCAGCTTTTAATGTAAGAAAATCAATTGACCTTACGCCCACGACCAAACTGAATCTGAATTATAAATATGGTTTAGATCACGAATATTGTTATATAATATGAAATGTTGCAATCTTCCATCCTCTTTTCATAGATTTTATGATTGCTGATCTGAAAAGATCATCTACATTTTGTGGAGTAAGTTGTTATTAAGTCCTTTGAGTTTAATGTCTTCATATGATTAAAAGCCATTAATAAAAAAATATGTTTTTGGGAAAGGCGAAATAAGCCACGTATGTCTTAAGTGTGGCCAGTAAGTTTCCGAAAAGCATTAAAAAATAATACATACATTAACCATGAATATATATTTTTACATCAATGAATGATACAATTACAATTAAAAGACTATGAGGAAATTAAATTGACCGAAGTGGTAAAAGAACAAAAAAAAAAAAAAAAAAAAAACTTCTCGGAAACAAATTATATTTACTGTATAATCCTTCGAATAAGAAGAACTTGTTTTTTTTTTTTATCTGAGACAAAACTACTTATTTTTCAATTTTATTTGTATCTTAAGTAATATTCATTTTAAGTATTTTTGTATTTTTGTACTCCAAATTTTATACTTGTGTAGTATTCTTCCTTAGAAATCACTTTCAAGAATCTTTTTATTTTGCTAATAAATGTATAGAACAGTGTGGCGGGAAGTTGCCTTACCCCTTAATTGGTAGTCATATTTTAAGAAAATAGTTACACATTAGGTGTTCAATGCGTCTGTGTGTTTGCCACGTTCTACTTAACATTTTTTTGAAGCATGTCCGCTGTGGTGGTTCGAAATGCGACCTCAATTCATTTGTAGCATAATGACGTTCAGACACGTAGACCTTGATGATTCCCCACAATGAGTTGTCAGGCGTCGTGAGGTCAGGACTTCGTGGTGGCCATTTCCATGGGGCTGGCAATGCTGCAGAACCGCGACCAATCCAGTTTTATTGGAAAATGTTCATGTTGAAGTGCGCGCACAGTAAGACCTAAGCAAGCAGATGCCCCATACGCGTTCCATGATACCCGTGTCTTCAAACTGTGGGATTAACCATGTTTGTAACATGAGTAAATAATTTCGCCATTAACATCTTTCAACAATTCAAATAACATTCAATACTAAATACTTACATTTATTACTGCATAATAGGAGGTACGGGAACTTCCCGGCCACGCTATATAAAGAAAAAAATATTCATCTATTCAAGTCAAGGAAAAGAAAGCAAAGTGAAAGCAAAGAATAAATCCAATAAATGAAATAACAAATTTCCTAAATTTTTAATTAATAATAAACAAGATATCTTCTTGTATAGTTGAAAGCTAAATCGAAAATTGAAATTATCTGGTGGGTGTATGACAAATTGCCATGCTACTCTGTTTCTTTGCTATTTGTTGCGATTCTATTTTACGAGTGATTTCAAAATTGGAAATGTTTCGATAAACTTTTTCATTAGCAGAAAACGAGTAACTCATTTATATTGTATGGATTTATAAAGGAATCTTGCCTAAGTGTCCATTTCATTTTTAATGAATAAATGTATAAGACATTTCATATCAGTTTCTTGTCAGTTGAGACATTTATTTCTAAGTTCTTATCGCTGCATCATCGAGTTAATGTGTATCGGACTTCACTCAAGCTAACGTTAAGAAATATTTGAAATGTGATTTGTTTATTAGGACTAGATTTGAAAGACGCTTGTGGAATCAATAGTTTAACAATGCCAAATATGAAACATGACAAGAAAGCAACCGCAATATCATTGCATAAAGACGATCTTGTAGTCAAACACGTAACACTCATACACCAAGAATTATTGAGACAGTAATGAATTCATAACTTTTGAATTTTTAAATAATACGCAACATCACCGAGGAAACAGAATCGGAAAACAAAATAAGAATTTAATGACTGACCGTTAGATGGCATTTGTAACCTGGCAGATAAAACTTTGCAATTAATTTATAAAGTCTTGCCTCCAGGTTCACATTTTATTTAAATTCTTCAGTTTGTAAAGGGGAAATAGATTAATCGATATTTTTCCGTTCCTCAAAAATACTCAAATTAATTTTCTGAATTTTAAGCTGTGAAATTTATGGATTGAAAATTCCGGGCTTTATATAGTATGAAATGAGGGTTTTAAGACTGTTTCACAAAGATGTAGAAGTGCTTCAATATGCTGGAAATTATGTTCAAATCGTAAGATCTAGTTTTGTCTTTAAAGCAAATACTGATTGCAATCAAATAAATATAAGCAAATAGTAGAAGAATTAGAAGTCGAAGAATATTAGATGGTTGAACTAGGATTTATTTATTAAGTTGTTTGAAATACATGTATAACAAACTTTTATAAAAATAATACACTTATTATAATGCTGTGAGTTAAAACATATTAATAATGCTTTTGATTTCATGAAATAAGTTTTAGACGAATAATGTCTTTTAATTTTACGACAATGCAAAAGAAATATATATAAACTAGTCGGCTACCCGTCGCTTCGCTCCGGAAGCCTCGCGTATGTAACGGAAAACAATTTGTTATTTATTAAAAAAACACACACACACAAATTACATCAAGTAAAATAAAACTAAAATTTTTTTAAAATTTTTCTTTATTTTAATTTTTGATGTATATATATTCTCTCAATTCACGACTGCTTTTAGAATCAGCGTGTGAATCATATATCTGTGATATATTTTTATTTTTTATAGAGATTAGAAAGTAATCCTTGTGGTCTAATGCTTAAGACGTCTAACTTCGGAGCAGAAGGTTGCATGTTGGATTCCAGTAGATAACTTGTAGAAATTATTTCTATTTTTGTAAATTACAATAATTGCACCAGACCGAAAGAGAAATAAAAGATTTTCGTAATATAGATACAATTTTCAGTCGCTTTTGAGCTACAAATAGTGAGCTTTCAGTATTCTACTTAATAGAAATAGTGCTTCTTTCTTTCTTGAGTCTCTTTTTTTTATTTCCATTGATACTTTACAGTGGTTTTTGAGTTAGAAATAGTGATTGTTTTTGAGTAACGAATAGCGATTTTTCAGTATTCTACCTAATAGAAATAGTGATTTTTTTTTTCTGTTCTTTTTTATCCAATTCTAATTGATACTTTTCAGTGGCTTTTGAGTTACAAATAGTGAAAATTATCTATATCTATTAGCTACGCCATCAGATTGTTCGATAAAGATATTTGAAGAAGAGATTTCAGATGGACGTTAGTTGATATAGATGATAAATGAAGATCATAGCTTGTATACGAAATTCTTCGCAACAAATTGATTGTGAGTATTCTTTAGAGTGAAGATAATCAAATTCTGTTGAATTGTGACTGAAAGACCTAAAGTTGTATGTGAGTTAAGACAACGTTTTCCAATTATATGGCAACTTTATTTAGAGTTTGTCCTTGAGCTTTATTGATAAATATCACATAAGAAGGTCTGATCGGAAATTGTTTTCTTGTGAAAGTAAATGGAAGTAGATTACCGCATGGTTCGATAGACATCCTATGGATGGAAACAAAATCTCCTTTGTCAGTTCTGTTATAATTTCGGTTTCTATGAGATCATTATCGAATGAACAGCATTTAAGTTGAGTTCCATTGCAGTATGCAAACTTGGGATTGATGTTTCGCAACAATATTATTGGAGATCCAATCTTCAATGACAAACGATGTTGAGGAATTCCGCTGAGATTCAATGCGTTCAGACACTCGGGCATATAGAGATGTTCGTGTGGTGGATTATCAGAAGTGTCAATTTTATTCGCACTTGTATTGTCTGCTCTGTAGTCTCTCCTTGTATTCTTAGACTTATCATTCGATTGATGTTATCGACACTCTCGTTCATATTGTTTATCCAATTCCAATAGATACTTTTCAGTGGTTTTTAAGTTACAAATACTGATTTCTCAGTATTCTACCTAATGACGTACTGCGTCTTTCTTTTTTGACTTTCTTTTTAATTACAACAATTGTTACTTTTCAGTCAAAGTCAGTTCAGTTTTGACAGATAAGTCAAAAAAGCAATATAGAAAGAGTTGAAGTTCCCATGGCCTAATGGGTAAGATGTCTGACTTCGGATCAGAAGGTTGCAGGTTCGATTCCTGTCGCGGATGTTTCATTGAAAAAATTCTTTCTATTTTTCATTCTCACAGAAAACTGCGCCGGACAGACAGACACACAGACAGACAGACAGAGAAATAAATGATTTTAGTAATATAGATTCAGATGCAGAGTGCATCAAGAATGACAAATCTTAGCCTTAATAAACTTAACGAATAATAAACAAAACTAAACTTAATAAAGATAATAAAGATAATTAACGTGCGGGAAATAGTTGTCCAAATTATCTGAATGATTGTTATTGTTATTAGTTTCTGTATTATACTAGATTTTTGAATGGCAATTTGGCAGTATAGAACAAAAAATGCCTATTTTCGTAAACACCGTTTCTAAGATTTCATAGTTTGTTTATTATTTACTGTAATGAAACTGTTGTAACACTGATAAAAGAATAATTTTGTAGTTACTATGTAACTGTTACATTGACGAATATAAATTTGTTTACAATAAAAGATTTTCTTTCCTTTGAACATAGTAGGTTCAATTTTCTTAAAAATTATAATAATGAATTAGAATCAACATCAGATAACATCAGATTGTCTTTATCGTGATTTCTTCTTTATAAAGAATTCCAGAAAGCTGCTTGCTTAAAAGTAATGTAGTGTTAAAACGTCTGAAATATCATTGAGGATTCACCAGTTCATTAATAACATTTTATCATCCAGAAGCGAAGCGGAGCCTTTAATAGCATGGCATTTAAAAAGTGGCTTGTCCTGCCTTTAAAAATAATATAGAACGTTTAAGTGATTGTTAATTAATTGGATGTATATTGTCTAGATGTGTAGTACATACATTTCATTGTTTTAACTTTCGTTTACTTCTGTTCATGGAATAGAGAAAGAACATAAAAAAATTTATTACTTTTTATATTTAACGAGGACTCAATAGTAAATATCCCTTGCGACAGTCTCTTAATAAGGGGTTCTGTTTAAAGGTTTTTTTTTTTACTAATAATTCTTCACCGTTTCTATGATACGCCATTAAATTAACTTCTAAATTTAAAATTTAAAAACGAGATAGCATACAACTACATGTTATAACAACCAATATTGATACAAATTTAACTTGAAAGTTGTTCGAATGTAGTAATAAAATGGAATCTCGAAATTAAAAAATTCAACAGAATGCTGAAAAAGACAGAAAATCCTCTGAATTAATTATCTTCAGTCTTATAATTACGATGTTTACGAACGTTTTAAGCAGCTGTGGTTGGTATATATGCATATAATACCATATCTGCTAGAATAATGGATTGTCGTGTTTAATGATTGGATGCTGAGTATCAACGTTTCTGATTGTTTGAACAACGAACGATATTTTGTGGACCAAATTTTGTGTCAACCTTGTGTCACTAACAAGCACGGAGTAATGTGCTGCAGATATTCAAATAAATCCTCTGAGCATATTGAGTGAGCTATGAAGTAATGAAGGTCTATAGATACTGTTTCGTGGTTTGATAAGTTTCTGACCATTAGAAAGATGGTAGTTCCTTAGTGTTGATTCCTCAATTTCTCTCGTTGCCAGTACGAAGTTTCTCCACTTGACATCTTTCTTTGAGATTTTTACCCATTCATAGCTTAGATTAGATGCATACCGGTTTCAAAGGAGATTTGAAAAATAAGGAAAACAAAAATACCGATGAATAATGAAAATAAAATTGAATAATAATTATAACAATGAAATTAAAATAAAAAGCGGTTGCTGGAGTGGGATTCTTAACCTTTCGCGCCTTCTGAGCCTATCATCGAGTGTAAATCTGGCTGACAAGTCCTAATACTGATTAAACGGCCGTCCCAGATTCCTTGGATCAGGCTGTGGAAGCATTCCTTCGTGCAGTATTTGTTTTTATCTTATGTTTGATATATTTATACATTCCGCACGTTAAAACGTGAAATAATTGCTTTCATATCCGTGAAGAAAAAAAAATCATTTACTTATTATAAATTCTTAAATAAAAATGAGAAATATTTATTAGAGAGAATTTCAGAGGATAAATTCAATGAGATATAGTTTTGACGAGATCTGTAACTTTAATTTAACCCAACCTAATATGCTTAAAGTGATATGTTCAAAATAAAATTACTCCAGAAAATCCTTCGATTACTTATCCTACTCTTGTTACTCTAGCAGCTGCTTCATTCTTCAGTATCTTGCTCCAATACGAAAAAAGTTTGCTATCTTTATATAATTAACTAGGTGTATCCGGCATGTGTTGCAATGCCACTCAAAGAAAGAAAGTGTTTGTGTTGTAATCCGTTTATAGAAATGCTTTTGGATACACAACAATTTTTGGTTTTCGATCTGGTGCACACACAAATAAATCAGAAGGTTTCCCGACGCGTGAGCAGGCCACATACAGCTGTCCATGTGTGAAGCATGGATTTTCCAAATTTAGTCAACACACACTTGTAGCGATTGTCCCTGTGCTTTGTTGTGGTCATTGCAAATGTGAGTCGCACCGGAAACTGTAAACGTTGAAACCGGAAATACACTGATTTGTTGAAATGCCTCGCGCACCAGATATTGTAAAACGGTTCTACTAATTCAGAAACCTTCGCGCACAACAAATCGCCCAAGTTTCATCGCAATCTGATGAATGGTATAAGAACGCATACGGGACAAACAAACAAAGAAACATTCATTTTTATCTATCAAGATTATCTGTGTAGATTAATTAATTATTGTCATCAGATTATCTGACAAAAGTTTTTTTTTAATCTGCTTTATAGGTAATCCTTTTTATAGCTATTACAGATGCCTTTTTGAAATGGAGTTGATTTTCTTCAAATTACTTTGAGGTTGGAAAACAGAACATTGCGCTTCATGATAGCCAAACAAAAAAGTATGTTACAAAAATTGATTAAAAATATTGTTTCTCATTGTCTCCGTTTAACCTAAAATCCATTATTTAATGAATGAAAATAGTGAAACCATCGTAGTTACTTAAGCCATATGATTTCAACTTTTAACCTTCTGTAATTTCTAAATTTAAATACACACCTACATGTTCGATAATTTTCCATTAGAAATACAACTTAAAGTGGAAACAATGATCTTAATAACATCTAATAAAGGAAATTATAAAATTCAGTAGAGAAAGTAGAAGATTTGTTCGATTTTCTTTAACATTCCTGAAATTAACTTCAAAATTTTGATATGAAAAGGAACACCGTAAAGGTTATTCAGTACATTATTATTCTTAAACCTCTATTAATCGAAAGAAACATCTTTAATCTCCGTCAATATTTCATCATTTTAAGGATAAGATTTCCTAACGACGTAATCGTGGAGAAGAATTCATTCTTCTTCCTCGGAAATCGTTATGAATACATTTTAGATTTCAAAGAATAGATTAACAAAATAATCAAAACATATGTATTTCTGTTCAACAAATATGATATTTTTAAGACATTATTTGAATTACGTTAATATCGCTAAATATTACGAATTATTGCTTATTTTGTTTCATATAAAAATTCATAAATCAAATAAAATCATACTAATTCTTTTTCCTCTTCCTTTTAGATCCACAAAGTAGTGTACCACCTCGAATGACGCACTATGTAGGTACTGTAGAAGTTGAACAAGGAAAAAATTTGGAGTTGCCTTGTGCAGCACAAGGTTATCCTACACCATTTTATAGGTAAGTCATCAACGTAAAAAAATAAAGTATCTTTCAATTTGTAAAGCGCTTACTATTTATACTTGCAGGTTTAACGTGTGTAGATAATATTAATAATAAGAATGAAATTAAGGCCACCATACATTGATGATTGAAAACAATTTATGTACAAATTAAAAATTACACTAGTACTTTCGGGATAGACCACACACCGTTTTCAAGTGGTTAATTACAACAGTTACAGAATTCGAAATAGGAGTCGAAGGATGTACATGCTATTAATAATCAGATTGAAATTAACCCTTCAACTCCTACTTCGAATTTCTGTAACCGTTTTATTAACTAACTTGAAATGGGGGTGTGGTTCACTCCGAAAGTACTAGTGTAATTTTTAATTTGTACATAATTGTTTTTCAATCATCAATGTGTGTTGGCCTTAAATTCATCCTTTTACAAGTTAAATATCCTATTAACGAGCATTTACTTTTATGTTTTATTTTAAAATATGACTAATTAATTTCTAACCATCTAAAATATAAATTATATTTACAACTTTAACTGAATCTCTAAAGTAATTGTCTCTTTAAATATGTAAAATTAATTGTAATGTTTCTTTTTAAAATTATAATTTTTGGTGTTTTTATTTTACATATATAATTTTAATCATTCGATAGTTCTTTTAATTTTTTTCATGTAAACTGACAAGTAAAGGTCACGATAGCGTCACCAGAGTTGCCGGTTCAGACCATGTGCATTTAGAAGATCTTCCATAACTAAATAAACCAGCAAAATTGTAGCGGCAGACAGCCAAGGATATAGGAGCTATGAGGGGTCAAAGTTAGCATGGTGGCCTTGGGAAATCACTTTTAAGTCACTGCAAGAGGCTTATAAGTAGCCTCCAACCTTAGATAAGGTTGAGACAGACACAATAAGCAGATATTGATTGGAGAAAAAGCAGGAAGCTGTTATTGATCAGCTTCAAATCAGATACAATCAATGTGAAGTTCAGAGAACAGGGCATGCGAAAGGTTCACTCTGTTCATTGACAAGGTAAAGGGTACGACTGTGCCACCGGAGTTGCCGGGCAAGTGACACCTTTCCTGAAAGCTTGTCCCAGGCGGAGTTCACTGGCTGAGTTTGCCGGGCAGACAGGCAGCAGGAGAGGAGGAGGATACGGTCAAGTCCAGTAACAGGTCAGCATGCCAGACACACGCAGAGCAACTGTTTCTGCTGCCTCTCACTCCTCTTTTTCCTCTTTCCCTCTCCACATCTCTCTCTTTCTCTCTCACTCACCTTCTTACACTCTCCTCACACCGATAGGTACTTTTCTTATTATAAGTTTTTGTGTTGTGTTTAATGTTTTTCCTTAAATATGCTCACTGTGAACGGAGTATCTGCCTTTCGCACGCCCTGTTCTCTGAACTTCACAGCGTTTATATCTGATTTGAAGCTGATCAATAACAATTTCCTGCTTATTTTGCAATCAATATCTGCTTATTGTGTCTGTCTCAACCTTATCTAAGGTTGCAGGCTACTTTTAAGCCTCTTGCAGTGACTTCCCGTAAGTCACCAGGTTAAGTTTGACCCCTCAAAGCGCCTATATCCCTTGTTGTCTGCTGCTACAATTTTGGTGATTGGCTTAGTTATCGAAGATCTTTCGAATGCATATGGTCTGAAACGGCAACTCCGGTAACGCTGTCGTTCCCTTTACTTGAGATTAACTCTCAGTAAATAAACACTATTTAACACTATTCAAATAGTGTATCAAAAAAATTGGCAACCTGAAAAATGTTCTTAAACTTTCTTATGGGATATTTGATGAATCGATTTTTTATAAATACAATAAGAAATGAAAAATTTAAATTGCAATACGGAAGATAAATTAACTAATAAGATATATCAATATTTACTAGAGCTAATTATTTAGTTTTGAAAGTTGTAAGAGGGTCATTCCGCATCAACCACAATACAATAAATGCATATTTATAGAAAAATAAGAAATTATTTAATTATGCAGACAGCCCTCGTTTTACGCCAGAGTTGCGTTCCTAAAGTGGCGTAAATCGAATCCACGTAAAACAAACCCATTTTATAACGTAAACGGGAGGGGGGTGAGGATGCGTTTCACACATCGAAAAATATAGTGTTGTTATTTAATTAAACTATGTTAATATATTTTTTTACGAATAAAATTAACGTAAAATATTCATGTACTTTCATATTTAACATAAAATAATAAATAACTTAATTATACATGCATAATGTAAATGCTACGGAGGCAAATTCTTTGCAGTACAAAGACGTATGGGCGACCCTCACCACCTTCCATTCATTCATTTATGTTCTAAAGATAAGAAACTGCGTGTTTTTTTTTTGTTTTGTTTTCACATCGGGAGTTCCACTATTAGATTTTCGTTTACCAGACATGGGCTCGTTAATTTAAAAAAAAAAAAAAAAACTTTTATCACTATGTAATAGGTATTTATCACAGCATTCATAGGCAATCAACGCCGGATGACTGACAAGGGAGGCTCATGACCCAGCCCCTATTCTTATTGGAAGAGAGTGAGTGGGAAAACGGGATGAGGCAACGCTAAATCCGGCCTAGGGTGTCACTTGTCCCAGAGTTGCCCTAGGCCGGCCCTAGGAGGCAAAAATGAAAACGAAAAAAGGCGATATGGGAGAAGAAAATAACAGGCAGAAAAAGAAGGGGCAGTGGTGCCGCGATAGTGCTCGCTCATGGAACTCGCTCGACCCGGGTTCGAGGCATGCATAGGACACGTTTGTTTTCCCGCTACGTTTGCGTTTTGACGCTACTTTGGCATTACACTTTATTTTTGGAATTACAGTATTCAAAAATATATTAATGGCACCATTCACTTGTATCATCACTCTGCGTCACACATATTTCATCTGTTCAAGTTGGCTGCTCTTGTTGAACTAAAAGTTCATTACAACTATAAAAAATTTAACATTTATTTTAGCGTTTGTTTTAATACTATACATCACAACCGTAACGTATAAAGTCAAATGTAAAAACGTAAAATATAAAGTAAAAAATGGACAAAAATTTTTCCTCAGCATGTCTCGAACCTGAGTCGCCAGCTTCGTGAGCGTGCCTTCTACTGCGGCACCACTGCCGTTTCTCTTCCTGTGTGTTTCTCTCTTCTCCCATATCGCCATAATCGTTTTCTTTTTTGCCCCCCCCCCTCACCCCAGGGCCGGCCTCGGGCAACTCTGGAGTGAATGACGCCCCTGGTCGGATTTAGCGTTACCTCTTCCCTCTTTCTCACTCACTCTTCCAGTAAGATAAGGGCTGGGTCGTGAGTCTTCCTTGCGAGGAATGGAGAAGCCGCATGGACCGAGTACAGCTGTTGAAGTTGACTGCGTTCACCGTTTATGGCTGCATTTTCGCTCAAGAAATTGAATGTTTGTTTTGTTGCATTTTTAATTTGAATATTTATCTATATATTTTTGCTCATTTTGGCCTAAAACTGAATCGTCGTAAATTGGACCGTCGTAAAAATAATGGCTCCCTGTAATCAAATGTCAATGTGCAAAATAAAATCCTAAACGGCGGACATTTTACTTTTGTCTGTATTTTTTTTTACATTATTTCATTTTATCTGAAATTTTTTTTGAGTTTTCAAGTAAGCTTATACGGTGGAAACAGAAATAGTCTGATTCCTCTTAAGAGAAATGTATTTTTTTTTTCTGTATTTGATATCGATTAAAAGTTGATTTTACTATCAGAGAAAATGGAACAATTATTCCTCTAACCCTCCCTTGATAAAACAACATATTGAAACAAGCATTTGAACGATAGGCTTAGTTTTATGAGCAGCTTAAGAAAACTACCCAAAAAAAAAAAACCAACAAAAATCCGATGTCATTCGGAACATCAGTCATACTGCATATTAAAGCAGTGATTGACATATTGACTAAGTTTAGGGATGCGCAAGCCCTCGCGTTGCATATTCAAATAAAAATTTGATAAAATTCAAACCTACTAGTTTGAATGCAGATCCTTGCTTGAGGTTATTCTGTAAGCCAATGTTCTACAGTGTCTGTCGATATTTTGACTAAGTTAGTGACGATCACAAAGTGTCTTGCACGTAGAGTCTAAATTCAATCAACAAAATGTCACTACCAGACCCAATCCTCTGAGGAACTGCGTCTTTTCTTGTAAGAAAAAAAAAAGTAGACTTTGCGTTTGTGTTTTAATTCTTGTTTACCTTTCATAACCAATTGTATGATTCAATTTCTCTACAAAATTGATGCAATCATTTGTAATATATTGATCATTTAAGTTAATTTTAAATTTGATAGGACTATTATTCTTTGGCTAACTACAATAAATGATGCATGGTTTCTTTATATTATAATAAAAGTAATGATGACTATTATAGATTACTATTCAATAATAATGTGACGCAGTAGAAATAAAATAGCGAAATCACACCTAGCCATGTAAAAGTGGTTTCCAAAAAATTTAAAGCGGTATTTTGTTTTAAATTGCTAGTGCAATAATGTTAGGGATATTTAACTATTCAGTTTCCCATAGATGCAGAGAATAAAAAGGACAATATACTTAGTTTTGCAAATAATTCGGTTTTTTTATTTATAAGTGTAATATCAAGAAAACTGAGCTTCGCTCTGTAAAATAAAACGAAAATAAAGTAAGAACACTGTAGACAATCAGCTGGTTTTTTTAACCTCCTGCTAAGGAAAAGGGCAGCTCCTTAGTTGAAAGAATAAAATTTTAAATATTATTATTAAGTAAAATTATTATTTTATTACACGTAAAAAAGCACAGAACAAGGAATATATTAAGAATAAAATACAAAACTAAAATAAATTAAGAACATTGTAGACCCAAGTCAATGAACACAAATGTTCATCCCCCCCCCCCCCCCTTCCCAAAAAGTAGATATTACCCGATTTCAAGAAAATCCTTAGGTTCGTTTTTAAAATAAAATTTATAATAATTTTTCGCTTTGTAGTATTTGATTGATTAATAGATTTTAAGACCATAATTACCTTCACAAAAGGTACAATACACTTTTGAGCTATCTTTTTTTTTAAAATAAAAGGCACAAACACGTATAAGAACTTCCATTTAAATATCAGCAAAACAATTGCAGACTGTCGTCAGAGTACATCCGGTGACATGCGCAAAGGCTTGCGTAACCTGAAACTAAAGTCGCAGCCCCTAAATTTACCCCCTATAAATGAATGAAAATTATAAATGAATTTTCTGGAAATCCTCACATAGCTAAATCATTTTCTCGCATCCGAAAACGGTAGACATCCAAATTTCAAAAAAATCTTAGGCCTGTTTTCAAGATAAAATTTACAAGATTGTTTCGCTTTATAGTATTAGATTAGATAGATAGATAGATAGATCAGATATACCACTGTCATCCCTTTGTTTGTGGACTGGAAGAAATGAAAATCAAATAGAAAGAAATAAAATAAAATTTCTGTTAATATAAAGACAAATGAAATATCAAAGGTTTTTTTTGAAAGACACAACAAGAATAATTAAGACCTAAACAATTAATAATTACATGAATATTACTTCTAGTATAATCTGGAAATTTATGTCCTTTTTTTTTTAGCCATTAATCTAATTGATTTTATGTAATATTTTCTTTTTAAATAAATAAACCTAAAACCACGTCTAAAAGTTTGATTTTGACATAATTTGAATGGGAAACTGTAGTAATATGAATGGACATTATTTTTAAGTAATGTTAGAATTTCAGAATTACCTTCGTTAGACTTTGAATAGTGAAGAAAAAGTGGGATTCCCACTCTAATGCATTTCCATTCTAAATTTTCTTCATGATTACATCGCATTCAAAATCTCATCAATTTTAAACGGATTCTCTTGTAACGAGTCATATTTGGATGCGAACGTAGATTTCCAAAATAATTGCCGTCTTTACTCCCCCGATTGAAATTCCTTGCTGCCTTAATTGGATTCCGTTCAGTTAAAAATTCCATTTGGTTCAGGATCAATATTCTGTTACTTTTCTGGTGAAATATTAACTAAATGGAAGAGTTTTCTTTGAATCGTAAGCGATGAAATACCAGCGCCATCAGAGATGGCAGTTGTCGTGTTGGAGTGGTCGTAACCACCATCACCGAAAATAAATGATATCGATAAGAAACGAGTTGTTCAGCCTTTTGTTTCCGTCAATAGGCCGTGGTCGGAGTCGCAATCCCGTCCGGTTGCTCCGGGGAACGACGCGCCAAAGAGCCGTGACCCAATGATATCTCATAGCTACCACAATGGAAATGAAAGCAAAGCTTCTCAGTACCTTTTGCTTCCTCTCATGATATTGACAACTTCTTGTTACGATATCCATCCAAGAAGATCGGTTAGGGGAGGGGGCAGAACATAACGTGACCGGAATTCCCTAGTTTTTTTTTTTCTTCCCACTCTTGAAGGAAGATGAACGAGGTAAGACTCCCAGAGGAAAAATACGTTGAAAAAATATACAAGAGACACATTGCACACAGAGGAAAGAAATGTATTTCTTGACATATCGCGTCATATTGCTTTTATTTATAACAAAATTGAAATATCGAAGAGAATTTTTTTTTTCTCTGTAAAAGAGTAGAAAAACATAGGAAGCCTCTTCAATCACAAACTTTTTATAAAAGTAGAATAAGACAAGTTTATTTTTTTGTCTTTTTAACGTTTAACCAATTTCATTGTTGAGAAAACTAATAATAACTATTATTAGCGCAACATTACAATTGGTGTCATTTATATTATTTGATGTACTGTACATCGACGTTCGTTAGCGAAATTAAATTTAAAATATTTTCAAGTTATTTTAAAAAAACAAAACAAAACATTATCCTGGTGTTATGAAGATTACCAAATTAGTTACATTTATATCAAACAGAAATGTTCGTATATTGATAGTTAAAACTATATCGTGAAATGACATTTTGTTGGTAAGAAGGTTTGTTAACACTAGATTAAGGAAAAAAATAATAAGACAATTCAAACGCTCTACGATTTCATACCAGGAAAGATGCCTCGTATCAATTTATCAGATTTGGGTGAGAGACTAGGCTACTACGAAAAAAAAAAATTTTTGAGATTTATCTCCTCGTTTGTTTTTCTTTTGTATATTATAATTACCTATGAAACTAAATTTCATAGGTAATTCAATGCGATTTTAAACTTGTAATGGTGAGATACGAAAATAATTAATCTTAATATATAAACAAGGTAGGGATAGTGATTATTAAACCAATCACAGTGCTTCGCAACGGCTTCTGAGTCACCTTTAGAATAGACTGCGCCGGGGTGGTCTAGAAAATGTGCGCGCGATTCTCTTTGCGACCCCATGCTATCTTATCCACCCCTATTTATATTGAATAATCGTCCTTCTTAACTCAAACCTTGTTAATACACTGAATTCCTAATAATGAATAAAAAAAAAACAACTTAAGTTGAGAAACTGTGAAAAAATTTTAAATGGGGAGAAAAAAAATGAAGAATAAGAATTGCCCATGAGGGGATCGAACCCACGACCTTCGCTTTATTAGTACGATGCTATAACCAACTGAGCTAACAGGTCACTTACAACATTCACCATTCTGACCACCTACAACTGAGCTAACAGAAGCAGTTGCGAAGTATTGTGGGATATGTGTCCACAGATAGACAAACCGGGGATAAAATGCTCTTTCAGAAGCCTAAAATGAATATTTCTTGTTTGTTTGTCTTATACTATTCATCAGATTGTAATGAAACTTTGGTGAGTTGTTGTGCGCCCGCCCGCGAAGGTTTCTGTATTAATAGAACCATTTTACAATATCTGGTGTGCGAGTCGTTGCAAGAAATGAATGTATTTCCGGTTTCAACGTTTGAAGTTTTCGGTACGACTCAGATTTGCAATGACCATCAACAAAGCACAGGGACAATGCATGAATAGGTGTATGTGACCTGCTCACGCGTCGGAAAATCTTCTAATTTACTCGTGTATGCACCAGACGGAAAAACAAAAAATGCTGTGTATCCAAAAGCAATTCAATAAACAGAAATAAAACATAAACACTTTCTTTCTTTGAGTGGCATTGCAACGCATGCCGGGTACAGCTAGTAAAATATAAAAATATGCTAGATTAAAGTTTAACTTTATATTTACAATTTAAATGAATCGGTTGTTATTATAAAAGATATATATTGTATTAATTTTATTTTATTTGAAATTCAAGAACCCGACACTTTCATGAAACCCTCTAATTTGATTACAGAAAAAAATTGAAAAATAGCCTCAAACGCGCCCAAGAACTTACCATTTGCTAGTTGCTGCTAGCCGTTTTTCGTACAGCTTTACACGGGAAGAGAACTTCATTTGGCAAGTCTCGTTTTGCTCTCGTTGAGATCGCGATTGCAACTGCCGGTCATCAAAGCGACAAACAAGTTGATTTTTCAGCTTTGTTTTTGCTAATAATTCTCAACTCATTTCAGGGCAGAGTTAAAGAAAAAGAAAAAAAAAAAAAAGATCCCGGACGAAGAGAATGTGATGAATGAAGCCGTGGATTGAAACCACGATCAAAGATCCATATTTCAGCGTGAAGTTAACACTGTCATAGTTTTTCAATAATTCTTTTCTCGCCGCCAATGCCGCTGCTGTCGACTTGCTTTTAATATTTGCCTGAATTTAGAGCTTGTCGTAATTTGAGCAAGTGGTTTGTATTTCTGGCTAGTGGGAAATTTTGGAGCCACTTGCCGGTTTCAGGCAAGTTTTCAAGATCGTGTTAAGCGGCCATTATTCGTGAAGACTTGCCTATTCGTTAAGAATTATATTATCCACCAAAACAGATCTTTTCCTTTTAATGAAGCTCAATAACTTATATTTTATATATTAATAATTAGTATTGAGTTACTGAAGTATTTTATTACTATTATACTGAAGCATTTACCCGTGATAGTTATGTTCCCTAATGTTCGAGTAATAATGTATTTAATTTTAATAAAAATAAATAAATAAATGAATAATGAACTATTTACGAAATATTAAGAATACGTAAAAAGTGACCAGTTACTGTTGATGTTAACTTGAAAGATTAACAAAATAATCCTTTTATATTATAAATTTAAATAAAAAAAATAATAATTTATATTCATGCAATTAAATTGTTTTATGATTTTGGTACAAAAAAGGTTGAAGAATTGTTGCTACTGCATCACGAAATGGCAACTTGTTGATTGAAATGTAGCGCTTCAACAGCTTTCCAGAATTCTGTAACTTTAAAATTTAAGCACGAAAGATTGGTGCTAAAAGATTTAAAATCAATTTCAATTTTCTTCATGAACGCTACCTTAGTAATTAAATTTTGCTGAGGCTGAAATCTTTACATTGAAAAGGCAAAACCCATTGACTGACTCATCACTGCACACCGAAACCGCCTAACTTAGAAAATTCGAAAAATTACGTATTTGACGAAGTTTCGGTATTCGTTTTCTAAAGGGTGAAAACTGGGGTGGACACTTTCTTGAAGGGACGCGTATCTCTGAAACCGCTTAAGCTACAAGCGTAAAACTCGACAAAAATAATCTTCTTAAAAATGAAAAAAGATATTTTCAACAGTTTTTTTAAAAAAAAAACACCTGAAGGGTGAACAGAGAGGGTGTGGTTTTTCGAGTTGAGCTGTAGTTAAGCTTAAGTGTCCCTACCGATACACCAACGCATAGCCGAAATCGTTTAAACTTTTAGGGATATATTACCCTCATGACGTAGGCGTCCACTAATAATAGTCTATTGTAAATTCAACACTTCAGGAGTGAAAAAGGAGGGTTGAAAGTTTAGGAAATGAAGTTACGTGTCCATTGGAATCATCGCACTTTGTACTTTCAAATTTAAAATGAAAGTTCCTTTCTAGAATTGGGTTAAAAGTTTTTTGAGGTTATGTCAAATTTTTTCCCTAAAGGGTTGAAAGTCTTATGTCTACCGCTCAATATTAAGTTTGATGTGAAGAGTTTTGGGGTCAAAAAATCCGAATAACAGTCCGAATAACACGGTTTATTTTTGCCATGGTAAAAATCACGGAATTTGTTACCAGCTGGGAAAGATTCGAAATGATTCTCAGAATTAAAAATTTCTTCCATTTCCACATCAACTCTGTTTTTAATCACTAGAAGACGGGAATTTATGAAGCTAAATTTGCTTGTATGATAAAATTTACTAAAAAGTAAGATTATAAATGGCAATTTTTGAATAGATATATGCATGAAATTTATACATCAAACAATGCATGAATGGAAGACAGACACAAATAATGGAGATTTTGAGGATCAAATAATGAAGAATTAAGAAGCAAAAAGAAAGGCAAGACAAGGCAAATAAATAAATTGTTTTCTGAAACGTTTTAATAGCAAAATCACTTTGTAAGAGTGTTTTACTAGTTTAGCCCCATGTTTGACGATTTTTACTTAATTTATTACTATTAATGTGCATGAACTGACAGATCTGAATATTATAGACACGGTTAAAATCTAATAAACGCGCTTTTTGACACCTGTCAGAAATTCTGCTGATACTAATAAGAGGAAGTGTATTCCGTGACTACACTGTGTTATTTCACTAGGTTATGAGGTTGTCTGTTATGTTTCCGCATGCCATTCACGATTGTCTCAAATTTTACAGTTGACGTCATTTCCCCGTGTAGTGTTTCTGAATGGAAATTTACAATTAATTAGGCTAAATTTGTTCTCTTATGAAGATTATGTTTATCTACTGTTTTAATTATTGTCTTAAGTACTTTTATTCATATGGTTTTACTAAGTTTTAAATTATAAAAGATATTATTGCTTTTGCAAATTTCTTTTCTAGTATAAAATTTAAAGTGAGTAAATATAGTAAATAAGTAAACTTTTCATATATAATCCAGTTCCATGCTCAGAATCGTTTCTGTAGGGGGAAAAAAAAATATTCTAACTTCAGTGCCGTGGGATTTTAATAGCAATTAAAGTATTAACTTCATTTGCTTGTGGTCTATTTGATATTTACTGATCAGTATTTATTCTGATCAAAAATATTTATTCTACTGATCAAATATTTATTCTTCTCGAAAACTTTGGATGGACATAGATTTTTCAAATCGATATAGCTTTTATCTATCTTTATAGATCAATCTTCCTCCTCTCTCTTAACTACTTTGGCGTACTCTATCCATAATATTTCTATCAGGATATCATTGATCACATTCCTCCAATATGACTCTATTTTTTTAATTAATGAATTGAAATGTGTTATTTAGCTATAAATCAAAGTTCCAGATGATTCGCATTAGGCTAATGGCGTCCGAGATATTCAAATTGTTCTGGAGCTGCCTAATGAAGTCATGTAGGCATTGAGGAAACTACACTATACGATAGATGAGAGCAGTGGAGCTCTACATTGTGATCGTACTTTCAGTCATTAGGATAGCGCTGTAAGATTGGAAAAAAAATCTGATGAAAAAGAAAGAGAAACTTTTTTTTTCTTTTGTGAGACCGAGGAGAAGATGATTACATTTAGAATTCAGAGAGTTTGATAACATTTACAAATTCTCTGATCAAATCTTCCATCTGCCATTTTCTCATTACCAATTTCAACTAATTCCAAAACACCTTTCCAATTATAATTTAATATAAAACTCCACACTTCAGAAAATTAGAGAAGTTTCCTGCTTAAACAGAGTCGTAATTTTTTATCATTTTTAATTTAGTGGAATATCTTATTAGTGATTTCTTACATCATGCATACTATCCTCGATAGCAGCTGCCTTAAGTTTTTACGAAGAGTTTGCTTTCTAGGATATTTTCGATCACATTCAAGTAGCCTATTTATAAATTTATTAATACCACCTAAAACGATACCTAACGACACCATTTCAACAATTACTAAAGAATTAACGACGCCACAAAAGAAAATAGATATTTCAAACATTAACTTCGGTAACTGATTACGGTCAATGTGAAACTTCCGAGATTCTATCTTTTCAGTAATTGCGCTCTCCCTACTTCAAATATAAAGTCTGAACCTTGTATTCGAAATTAGAGCCGCATAACAATCGTCATAATGTAAAACTTCCTAACTTCCTACACATTATTCATAATCGGTTATGGAACATTTCGGAATAACCTATAAGAATTCCTTTTTTCCCTGAACGAAAGACTCGAATGTTACATTAATACTAAAAAAACGGAAATATTTTGAAGTGATATGAAGCCGATATGATATCATATGATATATGATATATATGAAATAATCTCCCAAGAAAAAGAAATGGCTGATGTCACAGCGAAGCGATTGTACTATTTAAGTTAATCCGTCTTAATGGAACTCAATTATTGAGAAATCTGACTACATCTAAGGTCCAATGGGGAAATCTTCATTCCGTAAAAGCTCAGGTCAGAGTGACCTTTTGAGTTCAGAACCACACATTGTTCAGTTTTAGGAACTATTTAAGTTTCAATATGTAAACTACAGGAGCGTCCTTTATAAGATACATAATCAATAATAATATTATTGCAAAAGATCATGTAACATTAGTTTTCCATAAGTAATGCGTTCGGTTTAAAATTCTGAAACATGTGGTGAGAAAGAAATTGCCGAAAATTCAGCGAAAAAAGAAAATATCCAATTGTTATGATTCGATATTTTGTTGTTGTCATTTAAAATTAAATTTATTTGTACATTTGTACCGCAAATACAACCAACACTTATAATATACTTACTATATACTTAACTGTAATTGACTTATATTTACATTAGCTTCGTAATGACAATGTAGATATTCTCAAAGACATCTATCATAATAAGTAAACAAAGCATTTCTGAGTCATTTCTTACGCGATTTCTAGGAAATGTTTGCTCGTAATATTTTTGAACTAAAAATATATATATACAATTAATTAATATATATATTTTATATATAAATAATAATAATAAATATTATTTATATCTATATAAATTAAAATAATTAATTTAACACCGACGGTTTCAATCTCCCACGGGAGACCATCTTCAAGATGAGGACATGACATAGGATAACAGAATGCCACTAACATGTGGGTGAGAAACAAAGGGAGAGGCTACGGGAGATGGCAAATTTAGCTTACAACCTGAATTGATTAACAGTTTTTTTTTTGCTAATAAAGATTATGGTTTATAAATCATATTTACTTCAAGAAAACATCATGACTACAAGGCAAGATTTCGCAAAGATATCTTCCTTTGCTTTCTCAGGCTGCATTTTACAAAACTTTAAATTAAAACGGTTATTACAAAAGTCTTTTTTGCATCCTACTATTGTTAGTATGTTCAAAATACTTAACTTATTACAAAATAATAAGTACAATAAAAAAGTACAATAAATAAATAAGTACAGAAAAAAATTACAATTCTTAGTATGTTCATCAAGTATTCGATTATTACAGAATAATAATAAGCATTATAGAATAAAAAGATAATTCATTACAGAATAATAAGCATAATTATCATGTAAATAAAAGCACAATTTATTGGAATTTTATTAGAATTGTGTAACGTTAAACATGTAAAATGGAGCCTGAGGAATCAAAGGAAGATACCTTTGCGAAATATCGCCTTATAGTTCTGATGTTTTATTGAAGTAAATAAGACTTATAATAAGCTACGTAGAATATTGTTTCTTTTCGGAAGATTAAGGTTTAGCGATTAGTTATGTGCTGAAAGAAAGTCTTACTGATCATATAGATTATTTATTTGCTTTATTTTTCGTTGATTTCTTACAGTTGGATGAAAGTGAAGAAGAGTATATTCTACCCAGTTCAACTCGGAGACAGAATTCAACAAAATGGAGGGAATTTATTAATAAAGAGTGTGCAATCGGAATTGGATAGTGGAACTTATGTGTGTGTTGTGAATAACAGTGTTGGAATAGAAAGAGTGGAGACAACTGTATTCGTCACAGGTAAGATATTTTTATATTTAGATCAGGAGTTGATTTTGATAATGTATTTATGAAATGCTTCTTCGGATATCATTTGCTTTGTCACTCGTATTAGAATATTATTTCAAGCTTTTTTTAAATAAGTTTGCGTTCTGAAATAGATGAGATGTAACAGCCTTAATGGTGATAAATTTAAAAGAAAATCGTCATATAAATTCTAGTATTTTTTTCCCCTAATTATTAGGAAAATATCGCAATTCAATGGGTCAGTTCCAGTTCAACAACAAAACATGGAGTTAAATGTTTATTATTAAAATGCATCTAATTTCATCGCGTTACATCAAAAATGGGGACTAATGAGAAAAAGCAATCTTTTTAACAGTTAATGGACGAGGTGAAGAGGCTGAGCCGTAATTATTCAATTCCTGCTTCCGTATCACTAATTGCCATTGATTTGAAATCGATGAACACCATAGAGGTTTCGTAATTCAATCAAATACGAATAAATAAAATCTTTAGGAAAATCAATATTGATTGGAAACAGCTCATTATAATTGCTATCAGTTATTATTCTTGAATCAGAATTTATTCTGATTCTTCTTTCGAAAAGCGCAATTTACACAAAATGCAAAGGAATTTCAATAATCAATGATTTCATGTCACTTAGTTTTCATGCACGAATAAGCCCCAATGAAAAACATATTTGGCAACCAACGTTGTTTCCTCGACGATACATATTTGTTCTGAAAAACATAGGCAAAATACAGAACAAGCAGTAACCACAATGAGGTGCATAAAAAGTAAAAAAGAGATCATTGTAATATTATTTCATTAAAACTTTCACAAACTGTATTAAAGTTATCAGCATTGCTTTCAAGTTCGAATAACCTGATTTGTCAGAGATCTATAACCTAAATATGGATTTTCGTCATGATAAATGTTTCAAGCAAGTAACAGTATAACTTTAATCCGCTTCAAGTTTTGTGTCAGTAAATATCCACAACGCAAAAACTACCTATGTCTTTCATGAAGCTGATTCAGTAATCTGAATGGAGACTTTCTCATTTCTCTATCAAAGCAAGCAGATGAGTGATGATCCATATATGAAAGAAAACGCAACAAAAGGTGTCGTCCTATGTCATCATAACTATCAGGTATCGCTAACTGGATGGACAATCCATCCTTAGATGCCTTTCTTCTGTAAATTTATATTCTTCTCTGAATGTACTTTATTGTCCATGACACTAAATTTAATACTAAGATCACAAAACAACGGCACATGAAAATCTAATCTTTTTTTTTGAACTACAACAAGCATAAAACGTTAAAAAAAAGCGTGCATCTTAAAAGGAACAAGTTCATAGAAAATTAATTAATCAGTTTCCACAGAAACTGAGTCCATTTTAAGAAAGTTCTAGTGTATTTCAGAACTAAAGAGCTTTCCGTTATTGTTATAAATATTTATTCATGAACAAAAATATATATAGTCTTCACCATTAGTCTTTAAAAATCAAGAATAGCAAATTAAGAATTTTGCTGTAATTGCAAAAGTGGTGCAAGTACAAAACGTTTTAGGCTTTAATAATGCGTTACTTTAATTCCACGCTGAGAGTTTCTCGAAGTTTCACACGAAAAGTTCAAAGAGAAATTTACTTGATCATTTTATCTTTATTTATTCAGTCCTAAATCTTTCACGGCATGTCTGTGGTTAATAATCTGGGTCGTAGCAGGTGTTTTGATAATCATTTTATGAGACGATATGTAGTAATCTCCTTTCATTTGTGAAATGTTTATTAATTATCAAACCAACTTTAAGTGAAGTAGTTTATCGAAGATACAATTTGGCATTTCTTTTATTTACAGCCACTACATAAATTTCCATCATTTTGCAATTATTGTTCTGGTCTGACAGATGATTTTTCTAATACATGATTCATATCCTGTCACTCCAAAATCCCAGCTGCGGCGATCCTAAGAGAAAAAGATTATTCCAATCGATATATAATGTAATAATTGTCGCCATTATTTTCAAGAGCTTGTAACTTTTTTTTTTTTAAGGGTCAGCATTTTTTACTCTGTTTCGTTCAACGGTATTCATGTCGATTCAATGCTTCAGCCATTTTGATTCCAGCAATTTGTCCCGACGTCGCACTGCTTTCATGGTTGAAAAATCTCTTCCTTAGCATAAATCTGTTCTTGCCTCGAGAAGAAGGATAAAGAAGTAAATTCGAGGCGAGAGGGATAAAGCGGAGAGAGAGTACAGTTAGATAAAAAAAAAACCGGAAAAAGAAGGAAAGGGTGGGAGGAATAGATTGGATTTGAATAGAATGAGTTATTTTCTCTTCCTATTGTGGTCGCCTCTTCGCTTCTGCCCGTTCTGCCAAACGCATTCATCAATCATTTTGGACGGAAAGATTGCCAGTCTTTCGTTCTCACCATTGTTATTCGGAACAATAATAATCTTTTATTTTATAATGGTTTCCCCGTGTTGTTTTGGAGGGGAGTTGCCGATTTTGCACAGGAGCTGCCTGTAAGAGACGGATTCCAAAGTGGAAAGAGATGAAGTGCCTAATATTATTGAACAAGTTTTTAGTTTGGGTGATGATTGAAGGACCTAATGAAAAGAGGCATTCGAACAACAATAGATTAAGTTTGTACCGAATTCCAAAGCTCACTGGAACATTTCTTCTTCGAGTTGATGTTTCGGATGGTGAATCTGTAAGGTATTTCTTTCTGCTATATCTATCAAAGAATTTGGCTTACCCGGTTTCTAAATAGCAGTAAGATTTTAAAAAATATAATCTCACATAAGAGTGGTGGATGACGACAATAAATTAACTAAAATAGAAGCGGCAAAGGAAGCGATTTTGATGAAAACATCTTAACAGATTACCGAAAGATTTCAGTCATATCCAGAGCATATTCACCGCTACTTGTAACTAAAACTAATCGAGGGGTGAAAGGCAGAGTGAAGTAACCACCAAATCCCGAGATTTCAAGTTATTTGGAGTAACCTGTGATAGGAAAGACTGTCTTACGTTTTGTAAAATGGACTTGGCTCTATCACTAATATCCCCAAAATAGCAAAAAAAGAAAAAAAAAAAAGAGAAGTACGGTTCAGAGTTTTGTATAAGTATTTAACTGTAGTGTTCAATAGCTCAAAGTTATTCAGAAGGGTTAGTCCATTTGGTTCTTAACGCCTCAATTAAACTACTTGAAGGCGAGTCAAAAATTATGGTTTCCCAAGTTTAACTAACTATTATATCATTTGATAAAATTTAAAAAAACATTATATTGACTTTTATAGGAAGTATCTTAATTGAACGAAATCAGTTCATTGAAAAAATAATTTAAATTATTTAGTTGCTAGCTTACTTTTAACTTGTAATTAATAAGAATCTAAATTCATTATTTTTAAGGTTCGTTTATGTGAAACTTAATGGCACAAACTATCAAAATTTTTGTATATACATAGAAGAAATGGGAAATTCCCATCCTGCACTAAAATTGATTAGTTACAGTGCATGATGGGAGATTTTCCTTTTTTTCCAACATTTCCTCTGCACGTTAAACTAATATATATATTATTTCAAAAAGAACTACGATCTAAAGAAAATAAACAAATTTTCTACTTCTGTTTTCTTCAATTGAACCTTCTTGAGCCAATTAGTGTTGTCTTCTGTTTTTCTCTAAAAATTTAAAGGATTTCTTTTTCTTTTTTTTTTCTGGCAAAACAAAAACAAAAGTTCTTATATTGGATACAAAGAAGTAACTAAAAAGAAATACAACTCTGGTTTTATTTTTTGTTTTAGAGCGTACGAAAGTCGCCTGCAATCAACGTCAGCCTTTTCTAAAATTTAATTTTGTATTTTTTTTATATGTTTTTTTTCTCCTTTTGTAGCTCTTTTGTTTGAAGAAGCGGTTCAGTGTTGATATCGCTTGGCATATGACAAGCTCAATTTTATCTCTTCCTTGTCTTGATAATGCCAATTTCTTTCTCGCATTTTCTGTATAACAAATCTCGATGCAGATTTATTTGGATCTTCCACTAAATTACATTATATTCAGCGACTTATTCTCTGATGGCTAAAATCTATCTCAGAGCTTCTACTGTAAAATCTCGAAGTTTCTGGCAGTTTCTTTATTACAAAACAAAACAAATGCACATCTATTTAAATTTAGTGAAATGGAAACATAAGACCATTATTCAAACTTGACACTTCCTTCTAAAAACTTAAAAATTTAAAATAAACATAGGATAAATGAATGTCAGAATCAGGACTGCTAGAATACTTTCTCCAAAAATGCTGCAGTAAAGTTTTGATAAACATTGTTCTCAAAGAAAGAAAAAAAAAATTAGCGAATCAAATCTTTTTTTCCCTTTCTTTTAGGAAATAACAAAGATTGAAGTTCAAAAATACGACAAAGATCTTAAGAAGTGATTTTTTTCTTATTAATAGTCTTTCACTGTTATTTCGTGATATTTCTAGAAAAATTGATTCTGCAACATCGTAATGCACATTTAGAATTAGATTTGCTTTTTTCTGTTCATGTTCTGTTCAACAGTTATTGTTAATGTCTTTCATTTAAATCTCGGTTCAGTTTCCATAATTGTATCTACCTTACAGACCTCCGTTGAATAGTTTCTATAGAAATTTAGGAAGAGTCTTTGAGGTAGATGGGTAATAGATATTATATTTGCTTTTCTGTCCTACTTTATACAGAAATTTATATATAAGTAGATATAAATTGTGAAACAACATCAAAGTTATATTTAAAAATCATGGAACTGATATATTTTTTAATTCTTTCTGGGAATACAAACAGGGAGAATCACTTCAATTTAAAGAAATTTTGAAATGTTGGGACAGCGGTCTTCTCTTAAATTTCGGTTATTTTTAAGCAAAAACTAGGACTTGAAAACATTGCAGACAGTTATTATTTTAAATGTTATTTTTAATGTAATGTTTAATTACAGGATCTCCAGATGTAATGAAATAGTCTAGTAATTAGTGACAAAATTTTTAAGATGAACACATCTTTAAGGCTAAAAAAAGCAATCTATAAATGCGAAATGTTGGAAGAAGAAACATAAATGATGCCTTTAAAGGATTATTGTTGAATTAATGTAATTCATTGGTTAAATAACGAGAAGTTATCGAACACTTCGGATTCTTCGATACCGCTAAAAAGCCAGTATTTTTAAATATAAGTTTTATGTAATTTACGACGTTGATTTTTTGTTTATTTCTTCGTCACCAAAGTGTACTTGCATAAGAATATAATATACGTGCTTCAATATAATATCTTGGTGTAGAATGTCTTGTTTGTCAAATCATAAGTTAAAGTAAGTTGAAAATTACTTTTGGTTGAAGCTAATTTATTTCACAATCTAATGTTAAGTTAATTTCAAGTAATTTGCTGTAGTATTCAAACAATATTAAGGATATGTAAAGGCCATACTTTTACAACGATACTACTTAGACCTTAATGACTATATTAAAAATATTCTAAACAATCAGGACAGGACATTTAGACGAGGCACTTGGTTCCAAGTGGGAATTGCAGAATTCCTCATTTAGTTTTCAACGACCTGGCTTTTCCTTGATTCGATCATAAGTGGATACAGTTTTAGAATACAGGTCAAAGGTGCTGTGATACTATCCATTCCATTCCCGTTTGTGGAATTAATATCTTAATTACATGTCTCCCTCGGGTTCATGTTGTGATCGCTTTATTGTAGCGATCTCTGAAGTGAGAATAACAAATTTAACTCTGGACCAATAATACTGTGAAAGGATACCAGTATTTAAGCATCAGTACTTTAATGTTTACTATATTACTGTTTCAAATAAAGTTAACATAATTGTCATGATATGGTTTGGTTAAATAATACTTCGATAAGTAGTGAATTCTCAGTATAACTGCTGTATTTTTTTAAAGTTAAGTCATTATATTATATCATCTGCATTATCTATTTGTCTTAAGTAAATTTAAGTAAGGGCAAAAGATCGAAACACTATTCATGTGGTTATTTAAAACTACAACAAAATAAATTGATCAAAAAATCCTCGGTTCACCTAAGAGCTGATAGAAAATGTGAATTTGACGTTTTTATGCATATCCTATATTAAGATAATTGAAGAAACATAAAAGTGGTTTTTAAAATGACAAGTCATATTTCTTCTTTTCTTGCAAATCTTAACTTTAGCCAACACTGTTTGACAGGTGGTAATAAGATTAGTGTGTTCAATCTGTTTGGTACCGGACCAATAGCAAACAACAAAAATAATAGCTCATTACGAGGTAAAACTTATTTTAACTTAGAAAGAGCATTTTTCATTACCGAATCTCAGAATGTCGAAGATGCAGTTTTACATCTAGACTCTTCTAACATGTTGAGATTGTTCACAAACACACGAAGAAGCTAAACAACTAAGAAATGGAAAAAAAAATAATACAAGTGCCACGTGGACCCAGAGAAAGCTTTTTTAAAGTTGAATTTTTCTACGTTCAAAAAAAAACACTAAAAAAAATGTCAAACGTTCAAAATTATTAGCAAAAGAAATTTAGTTCTTCAGTGTCACAAAGAGATATTTTTTTTTACATCAATGTTACGTGATAAGTCTTTTGCCATCAAATGTCTTTGAGTCTTATACTGAATAGCCCTGACTGATGAGAGCTCAAGAACCTCGCAACAGCTGTTACTAATTTCCATTCTTCATTAAAAAATATTTTGATAAATAATATTGGCACTTTCATCTTCAAAATTAAAAGAACTAATTTCCTTCAAGAACGAAAGTCTAATGTCCTAAGAATGTTATTTTGTGAAAAGGATAAAAAGCGAAATGGTTAATTTATATTCAAATTACATTATCTGCAGAATACAAACAATATAAATTTTTCATTTCCTGAAAATTTATTAAGAAAAATTATTCCCAATTACTTGTTTAAGTTGTTAAAGTCGGATGCCTGTTAATCATCTGCGCAATTTGTAAAAGGATTATATTCATTGCTTAAGAAAATGATTTGTTAATGTAAATAGAATAGAAATCAATTATAGCTAGTTGAATGCTTTTCTACGGGAATTTTTGTCATCTTGTCGTGCTTATTTCTGGACAAGAACCCTCTTGAAAACATTTCAGTTATCCAAGTTAAATCATCTTTTGCTCTAAATATGCATAACAAGTTTGAAGAAGATCCATCTTACAGTTCAAAAGACATGAGGGTTGTACACACAAACACAAATATACACAGGAACACTAATTGAGTGATCTGAGGAACCTAAATTTCCTAGGACATTAGGCTAAAAATTATTAATTTTTCTAGTAAAAAGATCTAGTAAAAAAGTACGTAAATTGTTAGTATATGCGATAAAATTTAAATAATAAGTTAAAATGTACCGCAACACGCCGTTGAGGCCATGGTGTAGGCGTGAGGTTTAGGCTCCCAGAGATTCTGGGACCTGCGGAACTAGGTGAGGTCGTATGGTTAACCCAATGCTCGCCAACGTTTAACACTCTGAGTAAAAAAACCCGATACCAATTTGAGAGAGGGCTGAGTCCCTCTGGAGGTAAAAATGGTTGTGAAAAATCCCCCGACCATCTCAGGGAATTGAACTGAGCCCGCAAAAAACGTAACTTTTATTTAACTTTATAAACGTAATGTTTCTTACGAGTCTTAGAAATATGAAACTTAAAATTTATAAAAAAAAAAAAAAAAAAACTATGAAAAAGATAAACAAAATACAATTTTTTTTCTTCAATTCTATTGCAATTGATATTGCTGTTAAAAATTTTAATAATAAATAATAATAACTAAATTTAAAATTCAGTTTTCCAAGCTTCTTCAAATTTTTTTACTATAATTTGCATAATAGTAATTTAAATGTATTTAATTCTGAGCAGTAAGTCAGAGAAAAAATAACTTACTTAAAAGCAATTAAGATAATCGTTTACCGTATATGCTCCAATAGAGGCCCCCGGCGTTTATTTGCAAAACTAGCCTCGGCTCCCGGCGCTAGAGACCGGCTGCTGTTAGAGGCCTTCCATTATTAACAAAAACCTTCAGAATGCAACATTTTTACACATAAGTATCGGCTAATTTTACAAACAGCTACTTTATTTGAATTTCACATGCTACATAAGACTGTTAAAGATAAATGGCAATGTCTTTCTGTATCTTTCGCTGCTATTCGGCGTCCGAATCCGCAATGACGGGCGGCCGCCTCACCGGAAGTTTCTTTCGAGTATTCCACCGCGCGAATCTTAAAGGCAATATACAATGACCGTTTCGGCGGCATTTTGTAAAGCAATAAACCTTAAGGTATTACGCACGATACGGACGCACGATACGGACGCTTACACTAGTACCGGTAGGCAAATATCCATTACCCGGCTACTGTTAAAGACCGGCTACTATTTGGCCGTGTCCCCTCTGCAGCCCGGCGCTTATTAGAGACCGGCGACAATAAGAGCCTCGGCGTTTATTGGAGCATATACGGTATATCATAAACAGTTATCTATGTTTTTCTTTTCATAAATAATGATAGTTTTGATAAATTAATTTCAGAAGGAAGTACAATTTCAGTAGCAAGTTCAGTAGCTAGCTGTACGATGCATGATGTAAGATGACGAAACTATGTGGTTTCTTTGAGAAATCAGACTTCATTAAGTGTAAGCTATTAACTAATCACAACTCCAAAATATTAAGATTATGAACAGTCAGATTTTAGGTTTTACAACAATTTTAAAGTAATTCTGACAAACATAGCTTCGAACTAAAAATCTTATCAATCTGAAGCTTAACGAAGCTGAGTATTGCTTTAATATAAATCCTATTAGTCATCAAATATAACTGAGTAACGATTGTATGTATTTAATTTTTATATTTAATTTTAAATGAAAGTTGACAAATCAGTAGTTTGTTCTTGTTTTTTGTTTGGTTTGAACCACGATGCAGCTAAGAACAGATTATAATTATTCAAGTTATTCATTTTCCATACATTGCAATGATAGACAAACACGTGGAGATTTGACAAATTTGTCTAGTCTCGTCGTATAACATCTATCAACGATTTAATCTTAATCGGGTCAGCTGGAACTCCTAAATTCTTTTCTTTTTGTTCGTGTTGCAAACTGCATTATTCTTTTATATAAAAATGCAATACACCATTTGTAACTTTGTGTATTTATATAGCTGTAATTTATTTCCATTGACGCAGGGGAATTAGTCGAAAACTATTGCTTCTTTCATACAAGCAAATGAAACAGCCACAGGAGAACACGAATTTACTACGGGTGACGTCACAGTTGACATTGAAGCGTTTTTGATGGGTGTGGCTAAACCTCTCTTCAGCTCTGAAATCCGGGTACTTTCAGAAAAAAAAATAAAGAATACACCACATATTTTAAAAACACTGTTTGCGTCTATTTAGGTACACTAATAATTTTTCTTAGGAATTATCCCCTCTTTTATTGCAAGGCAAAACATATGTACCAATAAGGAAGGAATAGAGAAAAACTAATGATTTCTGAAAGTTTTCAGTTTAAAAGTAATAAAATACTGCTTAGAAATGAAGGCTTAATCAGTGTGCAAAAGGTTGTTTCAAAACGTTTCTGAAGTTTAGAATGTGAACATTCAATGCTGTAATCTTCCGAGTAAATAGTACTTTGATTATCAGTGTTTTCTTTTTGATAGAATTAAAATATAGAGTACAAATATGTACCTTTAAGACAAGAGAATAATTCCAAAGTAACTTAATAAGAATTATATAGTGAATAGATTTTAAACAGTTATGCATTTTCTTAAGCTTAGTACTGCTGCTACATAATGCCTTATGTGAAACGAGTTTAGATAACTTCCAGATTTATCAGATTTAGTTGTAAAATATGGTGGAGAAACTGTTTAGGTAATTGCGAGCGACAGAGCCATCGAAAGAATTCAGGCAGGGCAATCAATAGTAGCTGTGGAACAGCTTCGGAAATATTAATCACATTGGAGGGATTTAGAAACAATACAGACCCAACCATTGTCCAAGCATGGCTTAATGGTTGAACCTCCGAAACTTCCTCATCACCAGTTCTACAAGTTATTGATTAAATGAAGGCGTTGTTCTAGTTTTAATTTTGGAATTTCAAAAGATCTCTCTCTATGTATATATATATATATATATATATATATATATATATCTCCTTTGCAAATTAATATATAAAAATAAAAATGAAACAATTAATCATAGCTTTCATGTGAGGAATTATTTTACTCTTAAATTTTATTTATTTTTTATAAACTTAGGTAGAAACATAGAATATTAACGTCCAATATTTAAGTAAAAATTTTTGTTTTCAAAAATAATATTTCTTATCCTGTCTATCAATTGTTAATAGTAGTTTCAGCTGCAATTTGCAGATGAAAGATAAATACAATTTTTGATGGAAGTTGGAGAGTCAATAAAAATAAAATTTTAATGATTCTTCATGCATTTATTTCTGGAAGTTTGAGCTGTTAAAATATAATAATGTAATGTACTTTAAGAAAAATTTTGATCCTGTGTAATTATTTAGAAACATTAATTTATAATTATTCTTTGAATAAATAAGAATTCATACATACTACATTATTTATCAAAGTACATGGAATGGAAAGAAATGTTTTACAAATGAAGTTGTTTACATTGTACAGCGTTCAAAAGATAACAAATATTATATGAATGTTGTATGGAGTTTTGATGTAAATATTTAGAGTGTATCGAAGCTCTGTACAAAATTTAATGGGAGAGCACCACAATGAATTTTTTCGTCTAAGAATGTATGTTCTCTATATTCCTTAGTGCTAAATGTAACGACGCTGCAAACGGCTAGAGGGGAGATATGAAACACCAAGACAAAGCTAATTGAATGGAAACAAGCGTGAACAGCATATTCATTCAATAAAGCTATATTTTGGTCCATCAAGATTTGATAACGGAAAGATTGTTATTAAATTGGGAGATTGATATGCTAACAAAGCAAACAAAAATCTCGTTTTACTTTAATACGAACATCGAAGTCCGTCATTTTTATGTTTCTTTGTTTACTGTTGACTGACAATTTAATTTAATCAGCTTCATAATAAAGTTCTGAGTGATTTAATTAAGAATATTGTAATGGTGTTTATGGGAGAGATTTTTAGTAGCGAAGAAACAACGAGTCAAGTTCGGAAATGAACTGAATTGATTTTTGGGTTTTTATAGATTTTACAAAGTTGGGTTTCATTGGATAAGTGATTAAAAATATACAGAGTGATTGGACGGGAACATATTGCATTTAAATTATTTAACTAATTCAACGGCTGCTACGGAAAAGAATTTAAAAGTAAACAGAACATCAACAATTACGAAATAGAAAACGATTGATTTAAAATAAATAACCGTAAAGATTAAAATGAATGAAATACAGATAAATACAAATAAATGATTTACGTATAAATCTAAAAAATATTTACATAAAAACTGTTACAATATCACGATATTTTAACCTTAATGCATGTGGCTGCATTTTCGAATGATTGAAGCTATTAATTTAACATTAAAATTCGCATAACTAGCTAGTACCAGATATTATTGAATTCATCTTACATTCTTTTCCTAAATATGAGGGTGAAAGTTAAAATTCAGTTTTAAATGGAATTATTAATGTTCATTCGTTCCCCTTCTGTTCCTTTGGTAATCAAAGATGAGTGTTAAACTTTTTTGTGTGGATGGGTTGTAATATAGGTAGCAGAGAAGCGGAGCACGGTGACCTTAGATCTATTGTGCTATTTAACTCTTAGAAAGAAGGACAGACAGGAGGAAATGATGAAGAAAGAATGGTGAATCTCGTGAAGGAGAACGGAAGGACAGCGAGAAAACCAGCCTAGAGCGGATCGTCCGCCAAACGAAACTGACTTGAGAACTGAAACCCGGTACTCAGATGGGAGAGGCCGATATCTTAGCGACCTCCCAAAAGAGTAAGGTCTAAATTTGTTTAAGTTTGATTGAAAACTACTTACGAGTCTCTCAGAAACGTCTTTAGAATGTTACTTTAAATAAAAATGGCTGAAATATACTATCACTGTCTTCGATACAGCAGTTTTTGATGTTATCATGCTTGTATTCGCTTGTATTTAACCAACTGTACATTATTTCGTCTTGATTTTAGTCTTCGTTCTTTAGTCGTTACTAAGGTAATTGTTTTTTGAAACATCATGAAGTTGTTTGCTTATATTTTATTATGTTTTCCATAAAAGAATTCTGCCATACTACATGCTTCAAATAAGTCAGTCTATAGGTTCGAAGATAAGAGCAAAATTTTGAAAATCTTTCACAAGAGGTTTTAAAGAAATAAACAGCAGAAAGTATTAACTCCACAAATAATGGATACATTCGCTTGATTTAAGTTCAAGCTATCGTGCCGGTGTGGCCGAGCGGTCTAGACGGCGGTTTGCGTTGCGGCCAGTTTGCCGGTACCCGGGTTCAAATCCCGGCTTCGGACATGGATGTTTGCTTTCTTTCCTGTGATGTTTACTCCTTCGTCTTTCCCTTCTTTCGCCGTCTATGGCATCTTTGGGTTTCCCTCTGATTTGGGTTAGTGTTAGGAAGGGCATCCAACTGTAAAACCCCTAGCCAAATCCCAATATTGAGCAAGTGCGCCTTGCTCATCAGCGACCCCACGCGGCAGTGGGAAAAAGCTGTAGATAAAAAAAAAAAAGTTCAAGCTGTTACAAAGGGCACACGTTATATTCTTGCCATTTGCTATAAAATAATGGATCATAAAAAATGAGAGTCTGCAATACTTTATATTGTCATTCCACTTCAACGAACATTTGCTCAGTGTTTTACTTAATTGTTTTAATTTTGATTACATTTCAAATTTTACTTATAATGAAAGTTTGTATTACTGTATATGAAGTTTATTAAAGGAAAGAAGAATTAGAACAACATTTTAGTATCTCATGTTTTCCTTAACTTCATATGATAACTATGCACTTAAATATAAACTCAATCGATATTTGATTATAAAATGAATCTGTTACAAAATTAGTAAATTATCGATTTTACTATTTTAAAAAAAAGACCATTATATATGTATTCAATTTTCTTGAAATCTAAAATAACATTTGTTTCTTTAATTAAATTTGAAATCTTTATTTCTTTTTTTCAATAATTCACATTTTAAATAAGGTTTTTGCTACTATTTTGAAGTTAGTATAATTACGTATTACGAAGTTAGTATTTGTATATACGATTTATAGGATGGCAAGAATAAGTTATTATTTAATACTCATTTGTTTAAATTACGTAGATTTTGAACGTGTGTAAGCAACTGAAAATAAAAATTGAGGCCACCACACAATTTGAAATGTTTATGTACAATAAAATATAAAAAAATAAAACACTAGTATTTTCGAGGTAGTCTACACCTCCTTATCCTTCTGTATTCTGTTGTATTTCATGTATAGACAGAAGAGATACATTAGTATAGTTAACTGCAATTACTTCCAATTCACCACAGGAGTAAAGTTATATCGGTAACTTTAAAAATGTACTATTTCATTACACACAATTCTAGAATAGCAGGACCAAAGTTCTTTTAACATTTATTGATTAAATAAAAGAGTAGAATCTTAAAAATTCCAGTTCCCTTCAGGAAATGGCTATGGGACGACGCGACGTTTGGAGCTATCTTTCGATGTGTTTTTTTTTGTTTTTTGTTTTACTTTCAGTAAATGCTATCTAAAACATTGTAGTCAGCATTAATTTGTTGTGATACAGTTAAGTTCTTTATTTGTCTTTAAAACATCTGTTTCTTAGAATTACACAGACAGTATCACAAAATACTTTTCTGATTGATCTTTGTGGCTGTGGCAATTGAACTTCTCCACAGTTTGTTCCTAACTGCGGCTGCCGGTATGATGCCCTATTATTTTAACGGTGCTGTCGTCGAACGCCATGGACCTGGAAAGGGAGGAAATATCATTTTCACCAATGTTTTCAGACTTCAGGCTTGCCCTTTAGTGAGCACCGAAACGCATGATAACCGTAGTAAGTTTACGATCAACATTATTTGTTCTGTCTGTGAGGAATACGTTAAAAAAACAGTACCGCAACGGGCCATGCAGGACCTGGGGTGCGCTGGAGCTTTAGGCTCCCGGGGATTATAGAACAACAGTACTAGTTGAGGTCAGAAGGTCAGGTCGACGCTCGCCCGCGTTGAACTCTCGAGCAAGAAACTCTGTACCTATTTGACAGAGGGCTGAGTGAATCCTAGAATCCGCCTGGAGAAGAAATAACCGTGGAAAAGTCCCCGACCCCCGATGGGAATTGAAGCCGGGCTCCTCTAGTCCGCAGCGCCTAAACCACTGGACTATCGGACCTATTTGCGGAATACTTATTACTATTTTAGCATAATTATACGAGTGGAATTCTATAAAGAAAAAGTTGAGATTACATTCGGAAGAACTGCATCGATCGGTAATTGACTTTCGTTATTATTACAGATTTGTGGTTTTCGCACTAAGACTTTTTTTCTCCAGAGGTGGATAGATTCTACGATAAAGGTCAACGCATGCGGTTAACTCTCGTCGATATCGGATTCTATTAAACCAAGTTCCTATGCATCATTAAAGGTATAACCATCCATCATCAATAGAAAAGCAATTTGCGGCATTCTACATCAAGTAGTTCTTTCATTGGATGTCATTCTTCCTATCCGAACTATGCGTTCAATTCAAGAGAATATATTGAGAAGGAAGAGTTATTCATGTTGTGTTGTAAATAAAATATCTCGTGATGGCCTGGTATTAATTAGAAACTTTACTGTGGGGTTTTCTTGTCAACTAAAAACACAAAGATTGAATAATGGAAAGGGAATAATGAGTCTACAATTTAGGCACTCATGTTACAAAATGACATTCAAAACAAGTGCTCATTTGAATTACTGATTGTCTATTACTGACAATTAAAGAAAATTTAAATCAAATTAGGCAGAATAATTGTTAGGTCACGGATATTGATTTAGCAATGATGTATAAGCTTTACTGATGTAATGCATTATACTTCTCACATAGCCATATTTTTCAAATGCATGTACTGCAAGTTAATGTAGAACAGTTCAGCTCTATCCAGTTAATTAGGAAGATATTAAGTGTGTCAAGTTTTGCGATATATGAAGAGCATTACTTCCGCAAATTAATTGATGATCAGTGTCACTACATTATCTTATTCTGCGTATGGAAGAATAGGAAATATAGATTCTTAAAAATTGTATAGTTTTTAAGATTTGTAGATATGAAATAAAAGTGTAGTTTGATTTGCCTTTATTATTGATATGGTCCTCCTCTTAAAAATGCATGCGATGGGTTATAGAACTTATGTTCCGTTCTGTCTAGGTTCCAAGAAATAAAGTTTGTATTACTTGGTCAATTTCTTGCAGAAATTTTGTATTTTGTTTTAAATTATTATCATTGTGTATATCACGATCATAATACCATTTAGTCAAAATTCTTTTGCTATTGTTAAATCGTAAAAATCAAAGCTTTGTATTGCCTTCCTATTTCTTGGTAGCCTTCTAATTTCATATGTTAGCCTTCCATTTGGAACAAAATGGAAATAAAGACAATTCAATTAATGTATGTATAAATTATTAGTATGAAATTTGCAAATTATATTTTATCCTTCTAATAATGAGAAATGCATGTGAAACTTCATGACAACTTTTAAAATGGTTCCATAACGTAAGAATTCTACTATCGTCTTACGAACTTTTTTAACTACATTTTCTTAATATCCACTTTTAACTTCGAAGCAGGTACCAATTTTTTGCGGATATCCAAAACGAAAAAAAAAAGAAAGAAATAATAAAATATTTATATAACGACTCAGGTTTATATAAAACCTGATTGATTCCCTGAGAAAATGTTATCGTAATTACAGAAAAAGAATTTCCTTGTGAATCTGAATTGAATGTTATTCACAAAAGGCGTAGGCTGGCAATCCAACATGTGTTAAGAAAAACATTTAGCTCTTTCAGGTTTATTTTTGTATCGTTCTCATTGTTTTTAATCAAAATAATGTCATCGGACATGTGATATATTAATTTCATCATAAAACTGCTTATGTAAATATCTTCAACAAAAATGGGAAGAAATAGAAATCAAATTTATTTTAAATATCTGCAAGAACAAATAAACATTATTTGAAGTTTCAAATTCAGTTATATAAAGTTAACATTAGTTGCAAATATTCATTTACGGAGATTATATTGGACGGTCGTCGAATTTATCATAAGGAATCACACTAAGGTTTGACGTTGATAGATGACTTTATCACAGGTAAAGGTATGAAATCTTAATCGTTTTAACGAATTTAATCTCATTTTACATGATACACATTAACATAAAGTTATTAAAATTAATACTGAATTTTATTAAGTTTTTGATATCCTAATAGGACAATTTCAATATAATTTCGGAGATTTGAGTTCTTGACATGTTACAGCCTTCATTAAGTTCTAATAGATTTCAGTTTTGAATGAATGTAACATTCTATCTATTTAATTTATCTTTTACTTATACTAGTGGACCCGTGCGAATAATTCGCAACAAAAAAACGCCTCCAACACCTCCAATAAACAACTATAACAGCTGTCGTGCATGTTAGTTACACACATTGTCAATAGATGGCATCTTCTCCATTTTTATAAAAAAGCTTTTAAAATACAGTTTTTTTTAACGAAAGCATTAATATTCAACACTTTGTTTATTCTTCGTCATAAGGGGTGAATGTAATCTTCAAAATGATGTCTCAATCATTAATTGTTATGAAGTTTAAGGGAGATATGGCGTACCGACAGAAAAACACTTTTGAGAAATAATATATAAGGATTATTCACTTATGATTACTAATAACAGAGCAAAACTTTTGGCATATTAAAAGAAAAAATTGTAAAAAAATATTGCTTTTAATTTTAAAATTATAATTTATCTTGAAATATACATTTAAAAAAGTAAAAAAAAAATACTTTTTAAGTAGAAAATTAATGGGATAAAGTAGCTAAGAATTACTTCTTTGATTCTTTCGGCCCTACAGTAACGTGAATCCTTAAGAAGCGAACAAAGTCTACGACATGTACAACTTTAACAATAAATCAAACGTTGGTAGTTGCTTGCAATGATTTTGACCAAATGATGCAAATCTCTCTGCACCAGAATTTAGAACCCCATAAACGGCAAGTAATACTGATGAAATGGACTTTCTTTGTTGATATCAGACAATAAAAAAGGCCCTTTAAACTTCTTTTCTTTAATTCGTCCTAAATTCCACAATAAACCAAAATCGTTCATCTGAACATTTCTCCATGAGTGACCTTAGATAGGCGGTTTTATTTTCTTTATACAGCTCAGACAGAAGCACGGCAAGAGATAGAGGAAGAGTGACTGAGAGAGAGAGAGGGGTCAGTGTATGGAGAAACGCAACGCTCAGCTTTTCAGCATTCAAGATTATCGGAGTTCCCAAGAAACGAACCAAATGGAGGAAGAGCATGAGAGGCAAGTAGAAATTCTGGGCGGACGCCAAGGGATGGACGCGTTACCTCATCCTGCTTTGATCGGGGACGAGTCTATTTGTGTATGTCCCCGGGCAGACAGCCAGAAACCTTCATTGGATTTTTGAGAACGATCTTCCTCTGCAAGACTGATTAAGACAGAGCAAAAGATATTCAATATGCCAGACACGGTTGGATGCCATGCATCCCGGATAGGATTTTTCCGCGTTTTAATTTCGCCCCTTTCGTTTCAGATGGAGCGAACGCTGCGATATTCGAACAGACGGTTTGGGGGGCCGCAGTACTCTAACAATCCGAAAGTTTAATTGCGATCTGCCAAATTTTTATCCTCCCGAAACTTTATTAATCTTCGTTAATACTTTTTGAAGAAGCAAAAAGTTATTAACATTTTGTATAAATACTTTCAGTGGAGTAGTCAACATAAAAATACATTTCTTCATACACAAAATACCCATAATCATTTGTGCGCATCGGTATACTACTTCTTAAAGAGTTTTTATATTACAATGCTTCTAGACTTGTTAAGTGAGATTTCTATAAGTTATAGATAGTTAATAATTAAAGGTTACATTTGATTGTTTCTTGTACAAGGGATAGAAACCATATCTTCAATTTAAAAACATCGTCATTTCTTTTTTTTTAAATATATTTTCGCAAAAACTATCTGTTTCAGAAGACAAGGAATAACAAATTATCTGAAATCAATTAGTGATTACAGAAAGATGACGAAGATATAAATGGATTGCCAAAGTAACATCAAAGTATGGTCAGAAGTACTTTACTCTAAAATATAATATCTTTTTAGTAAGATTATAAATTTACAACTTTTTTGAAGACTAGTGTTCTATATTTTTCATAAATATTAATAGAAAGACTTCCTGTGCAGAACTAGTTCGGCATAAAGCTAAGATGAAATAATTTCTCACATTTCTCACTTCTCATTTCTAACTTATTACATTTCATAAAAGGTTTGGAAGCTTATTATGTTTCGAAGCTCGATTACAACTTATTTTCTGACAAATGTTAAGAATAATCCCATTACACAATTTCACCTAGTTTTTAATCATATTGAAGTTCATGATTACAATTCTGAATATCATAAAGAGGACAAAGAGTTTTACTTTTGAAAAAAAGTTATGTTATTTTATACAACAAAACTGATTGTTCAATAGAATATCGTAAATACCACATTAACTTACAAAATATTCTTTCTTCAACAACGGCTCAACATCATACTGGCAATATTTCGGATTAATCATAATCGGATATCCTTCTTCATGGGATAAGAAATAATCTTTGTTCATCCCCAACTCAAACATAAAATAAAAATAAAATGAATCAACCTCCACGATTTCCAAATCAACAATACAATAATCAACAATAAATCAACGTGTCACGCTCCGTGCATTGTTTGTTGAGATAAGTTTGTGACCAATACAATACATTGATAATCAAAACAGCGGTTGACATAATGATATAGATTTCTAAAACATAAATTGGCTTAAGTGTACATACGGGTACCAGCCAATCAGAAGCGATCTTGCCATTCACTGCCTAACGGCATGTTACTATTTACCAATTAATTTTTAATCTACTGTTTTCCTCGGAGAGTGAAGCTTATGAAATCATTCAGTATGTGTTTCAGTATTCCTGTGTGTGTGTTTATGCATACCCTGTAAAAACGTTTGAATTGGTAAATTTTGATGACTGCCTGAAAATAGATAAGCAAACGAAAATACTAGAAAACTTGTCGAGTGGAAAAGGCAGAAAAACATTAGAACGTAAACAATGGAGATATCTTAAACATTGATATAAATTCCTTTCTCTCAACCAGTAATTTTGGGTGGTTTGATACGATTAAATTTGATGTGATTTAGATAATATAAATGTGAAATGGAAATTTTATTAGCTATTTTAGAAAATGGGGCATCTGTACCGTTTGGATCCAGCAGATATTATAATTTGACAATAGTTAGGTTTTTGTTTTTTTTTCTTAATTTCAGATAAAATTTTTAGGAATTTCATATTAGAAAAGTAAGCTTAAAGTTCTTTTACGAACTCTTGTTTCTACTTTATTTGTAAACTGATTAAGTTCAATATTTCATTTTAATCTCAATAATTTATATACTTATTTATTTAATGAAAATTGCTTATTTAATGTGAATTGAAACTTCCCCGGACATATCAACTGATTTTCCGATGTCTGAAACAATAAAACAAATCTTTATCTGAATCGTGCTAATGAAGGGAAATTTATTTCATTACGGCTGTCACTAATGATTTGTGAGGAGGAAATGTAATTTGGGTGTTGTCTATTCCTTCATAAAATGAGGGGTATCCTGGTCATCAGTTTGGCTTTTCGTCAGTTACAGATGTTTATGTGAAGGCAGTCGTTAGAATGGAATCGATTTCTAACATGAATCTTTGGAAAATCTCATAAGAAAGACATTCGTACGCTTAAAGAACAGAAGGGCAGAACTAAGCCTGTAAATAGGGGAGTTAATAAAAAGACCGAAATAATGAAGGTGTACAAGACGAATAACTAACAGTGCCACGTTTATAATTGATTTGAGGTGGCAGGAATTGGGAAGCGCAGTCGTTGGTTGCTGCTTTTCAGAGAAGAGTAATTCCTCGGGAATCGGCGAACCATGAGCGCGTCGGCGATGGGACCGAGAGGCGAAGAGGAGTGATATGGTGCGCTAATGTTATCGCCGCCCATAGAGCAAGACGGAAGATAAAAGCACGCTGTGTTCACGGAGAGAGAGAGACGATTACGGCGGTGGAGCTGGAGGAAAGAGAGAGCTAGAAAAAAACGAAGCTGAAGATGGGCGCTTAAATAGCGGCCACAGCAACACAAGGCCCCCAAAGCAAGAGTACAAACGAGACTCCCGCGGTTGCTCTACGCTCTGCTGCAAAAGTTAGCGGTTTACCGATGATCCTAAATATTAAACGGATGAGATACTATATTACAGCCCGGCGGCTGCTCTCACCCTTCCGTTCTCTCCCCACCTTCTCTACCTCAATCAGACATTCATTGGAATTCTGGTTCGGCGTGATAACGACCCACCAGTTCTTGCACGGCTTGGGTCCTGAATAATTTTCCCGCGAAAATGGAAAAGGGCTTCCTGATGTAAGATTTTACTGACATTCATTAGTTTGAATCCTATAATTCAATTGGAAGACGGGTAATTTGCCTGTTTCAGTTCACTGTGTTTTATGGCGAAAGTAGACTGAAATAAAAGGCCTCAAATGCCAATTTTTCGACAATTCCGCCATAGTTGCAAAATTTCTTTGTACCAATCCAAATCTTCTTTTTTTTTCAATTCAGATGAAATATTCACTTCCGAAGTTGTCAGTCCAATATTTACATGCTATTTGCAATATTCTGAAGTGTAAAGCAAGTCTCTTAAGAATATTGATTTCAAGTTAATTGTCAAATAACAATCTAAGAAATTAATAAAGAAAGTAATAACAAAATTTTAAGTAACATTATGAAAACAAAACAAAAACTTATTAAATTAAAATTAATATTTAAAGATCACCTTTAGTTTCATACCAGTATCCTGCCAGTAACTTGTTCTACACTACTACACTTCATTCTTCTTTACTGAAACACCCATTTCAAGTTTTGAACTTAGGTAACGACCTTTTTGCTCAGAATTATTGTTTGAATTGAAGTGCCCTTTCATCCTGTAGCCGCAGCTCATAAGGATACATAATGAAAAATTTAATTTACTCAGAAGATACAAAGGTAAATCCTTTAAAACGTAATGTAGCAGTTTCTTGTAAAATGTCTGCAAACTGAATTTCCTATACTTAAACCACGGTTCGACTGATAATCAGTTTTTAAGAAGTAAAACGAATAACGGATTCATTTACCACAGGAAGTTATGTAGCATTTTGAAAAGTTTACTATGGCAATGCAATTATTACTGAATCAAAAATATATTAAATTTTCATTTTAGTATATGTTGAAAATCAAGATTTCTACATTAAAGAAAAGATTAAATTCTGGAGATAATATTACTAGTCAATGTTGTTTTGATGTATAACTTACTACAACTTTCCCGTAACTGCCAAAAATATTAAATTCTAAAAATATTTATACACGAACAAGTGATATAGGGTTATTAGATTCACATGTATTTGCAGGTAAACAATAACAAAATCTTTCGCATTCAAATTAATGAATATACCATTATTAATCAACCAGAATTTAAAAGTTTTACTTCATAATTTGAACATAGATATTGCTGTTATGCAGTTTAAAATCTAGTAGTTGTAGATCTCTTGATTTTGGAGTGATATCCTTAATTAACACACAACCTTTGATGCATTCTTTCTTTATGTAAGATCAGCATAACGATTTTTTTGCACATTCTCGAAAACTTGCCTCAAACACACTCAAAGACTTGCCACTTGCCTGTTGCCGCTGGCCGTTTGTAGTATCGCTTTACACGGGAAGAGAACTTCAAGTGGCAAGTCTCGTATTGCCCTCGTTGAGATCGCGATTAAAACGGCCGGTCGCCGAAACGATAAACGAGATTATTTTGCAGCTTAGTTTTCCTAATAAATCTCAACTCATTTCGCAGAGTTAAAGAAAAAGGTAAAAAATATCTCGGAGGAAAAGAATGTGGTGAATGAAGTCGTGGATTGAAATCACGAACAAAGAATATTCAGATTTAAGCGCGAAGTTAACATTGTCGTAGTTTTTGTCGTAGTTTTGGTGTCGCCTTGCTTCTATTATTTGCCAGAATTGAGAACTCTTGATCTAGTGGCAGATTTTCAAGCCGGTTTGAGGGAAGTTTTTGAGAGCGTGTAAATCAGCCGATCGGTGAATTTCAATTAGCGGTAGCTTTGTTGTTCTTGTCAGAAAATTCATAACAGTTCACCTATTACAATGATCTACAGAAATCCTAGAGGGACTAGAATGCTTAACATTCTTCGCTAACAATATCAAAAAATTAATTTCTTTACAACAATAAAAGTTATTCAGCTATTTCATTTTACAGCTATTTCTAAAAACTTTATATTGACATTTCCTTTAACATAACTGCTTTAACAGTTCATTGAAATGAATTATTTAAGCGCTGAATTCCTAAATGACATATTGGCTGTGTAATTCTAGTCTAATTAGAAGTTTCGCATGATGAATGTTGACTAATTCCAAATATAATTAGATTTAATCATTTTCAATAAAGTACAGAATAGAAACTGAATGTTTAAATTAAATGAAAAATAAATGATTAAAACTATAAGCACTCCAACGAGTTTTACAATGCTACTCACAATGTTCTGAAAGAGGATATCCCGTTAAAATTACATGGCACGTTCGCTGTTGGAGATGAAAGACTTATTATAAGTATTTTATAACGATGACTTTAATAGTCTCTGCAATTGATATTTGTTTAGAAAACATCATTGTAGCTTAAATATGAAACCAATGTTTTCATCCCTTTTTTGTTTAAGATCTTTACCGGTTATTTACAATCTTACAGGCTTCATTCTGTAGAGAATCTAGACTAAACAGGAAATTTCAGGCTTGGTATAGAATTTTAATTTTAGACAATTTTAATTTTAAACCTCGCATTTCACAATACTACAAATTTTAAAGACATTCCCTGCAATTTTTAAAACAAAAAAATTATGTTTGATCAAACACAGTACTTAAATTTTAGGAATTATTGAATTGTATGGGTTGTCATCAAAAATTAATATTTATTCATAAATGGCAAGTTTGCAGCAGAAAAGTAATGAACATATCATTAAATGTTTTTAATGTTTACTATAATTACCAACCTTATTTTGGGTTTTCTAATCTGCTGATGTTTTTTTCGGCTTGACTTGATATTTTATCTTACTAGAAATACTGTCAACAATCACAACAATTTCGCCTTTTCCATTAGCAACAATCACATGTATAATACATCTCAGTAACAATCACAACAATTGCGCCTTTTGCATTCGCAGCAATCACATTTATAATAATAAGGAAATTAAAGCAATATCAATTATATTTTCTTAAACCTATCAGAAGATGTTGCGAAGCATTGTGATTGGTTTACTAATCGCTATTTTTGGTCCAATTTAGAATTAGATTAATTTCATAGTTTGGACTGCCTGTAAACAGTAATCAAGGAAACTTTTATGACCAAGATACGTTTCAACTGTACTAATTATGATTTTGTACAGTGTTTTCAAAAAGAAGATACATAGATTTATGTCCTAATTATTACACATAGAGATTATTACTATAATGGTAAGTCCATAGTAGAATTTATACTTTATGCCCTAATAAGTTAGATATAGTTTACAAAAACTTTTAAATCTTATCTAACTTGTAATCGACATAAACAATTTTTACGTGATTTCTACATAAGAAATATACTTGTTTTTACTAAAAAAAAATCTTTTTCATTTCTTTTTTTTTTTTATATATATATGAACACTTATTTTTTATTTCCTAATTATTTAAAATTACATTGCTGTCCCGCTAGGGATAAAAAATCTCTATTAAACAGGTTCTGGAGTTAAATAATTAATAAATACATAATAAAATAATGTAATTAATAGTGTAGTCAAAAATTAAATATACGTAACATGCTATTAGTTATTGTAATATATATAATTAAAAGTTTACTATCATAAACAACAAGAAAGAATATTAATCATAAAAGTAAACATAATTTTAAATATAATACATAAACTTTACATCTGTATTAGTAGATCATAACATAGATTATTTAACAAATTATTTATTATACATGAAAATATAAATAGGATATTTTTAATCTTATTACATTTAATTTAATAATTACATTGATTTGATTTATTTTCTATGCATTAATATTTTTCAAATCTGCATAAGATTATCTATACTTTAAAATTATCGGTAATAGTATTTCTCATCTGTTCAGAGTTTATTGTCGATAGTTCGTGAGCAAACCAATTTTTTATTGCAAATATTCTTCATTTAATATTGTATTTTTTTTTGTCTTATTTTCATATTTTTAATTAATTCTCTTTAGTATTCGAATATTAAGTGTAATTAGGTTTATTAAGTTTCATAAATACTAATCCTTTGAGAAATATTTAATGAACATTCTATATCCAAAGAAGTAGATTAGCAATGTATACCGGATTTACATTATCTACCAAAGAAGCTTACTTTTTTTTGTTTAAAAGATATACTTTTTAAAGAGACATTTTCTTCTCGGAATCGCTTTTTTCCCCATTGTTTTCTAAAGTCGAAAATTTCATTCAGACAACTCCATTACAAAGTATTCAGACAAATATAACGATTTCAGAATTTTTTCGTATCGACTACTCGGTTCTGGATCTCATAACAAGAAAGAATAATGGGTTTTATATTGGACGCTAGAGCTTTAGGGGAACGTCTATCGCAGTCATTACCTTTCCTTTCCGTTTTTTTTCCTCCCTTCGACTACTGAGGATTCATTTCTACGGTTTGCCTTTATTTTATTAGGCTTCTACTGGGCTTGCCTTGATTTAACGTATGTCAAGATCTGTTTTGACATATCACAAGTATTCCAAGATGAGTAAATGAAAAATCTACTTCCTCTGGCCCCTTACACTCGGAATAATGAAATCCGAGCAATGAATAATTCCGATCGCAGTGAGAGACCATAGTAGCTCTATGCAGACATCTATCTTCAATGTATCATTCAAGGCAGTTAAAGAAGATAGTCCAGATTAGCGTTGTAAAGAAAGTCTTCGCAACTGTAGATGTCGAGTAAAAGGGGTTATTTTGTACTGCCTTGGTTCCATCGTTCATTTTCAGAACCATATCTCGTACGAAGGCAATGGAGTGGAAGGTTATTTTGATTTCGTGTCGTGTGATTCGACTACAAAGTTGTTTGCCGACAGCAAACAAGGAATCACGCAAATCGACAACTTGTGAGACGTCTGGGTTTTGTCTGTCTTTCTTAAAATAATAATTTCCTTTTAAAGTTATGGATCTCTATAAGAAGGCTGACAGAATCAACGGAAATAAAAATATATATATTTAAAACGAATACATCGAAATATTAGAAATGATCTTAATGCCAAGTTACTGAATTATTTTCATTGAAAAGATAAGTAGATGCAAAGATACGAATATATATTATCTTCCAGAATTTGCTACGAATCATTTACAAAGTAGTCCGCAGAGTTGAAGCTGGATGAAAATTTAAAATTGGCTCTGTTCGTTATTAGAATCCAATTTTATCTATTTTTTTTCCTTATGAAAATAATAATTCTTTTCCCATTTCCTTTCCAAAATTCCAGAAGTTTTTGTACAATCAATTATTTTGCTTTCAATTTGTTTTCGCAATTGTAAAACATTGTTTAACTAGCTTTGCTGAAAGAAAGGAAAATGAAAAATACCTATACAGTCCCGAAGATAGAAGGATTTAATAAATGCCATGATTTATGTTCCCTATCAAGCTGCAACTTCTTATATCATTGATGATAATTGTCGAAATTGCATGGGTAAACTTGTGTTCGATCTGGATAAAATGTTTTCTTTCTTGTAGATAGGAGGATGATCCTAACATGGTAAACACTTCCATTGTAGATATAAACGTAATATCATATCTGAAAACTCGTCACATGACTGAGTTCGTCAGGTCCGTCGTCAGCTCTGTCCATCAACGAAGAAATGTTCTCGTGGTGCTTGCAAGTCACTATGACATCTCTTGGGATCGTGTATCCATGCATGTTACTGATGGCAAGATCATCAAGAAAAGTAGCACGTCAGCAGTCTATCTCGGTGAATTGGTCTGCAACTCGGTCGAATCCTTGGCTTTGTCTGAAAGTCTTCAGAACACGGAACCTTCATTGCGGGTTGTCAGTACTTACCAGTTGGTAGACCATCTTCCAACAATTCAAAGTGCTAGAACCACTTGTTCAGTGAGAGTGATTCTTTAATATAAAAGATGTTTATCCTTGTTCTACCGACTTTTTTCTACCGATCATCAAAAACGTAATTTTTCTATGTTTCATCAAAATTTTTTATTATTTTTTCAAGAGATAAACAATTTTTTACAAATTTGAATTTTGAAATTCAACTATAAAATAAAATAAAAGACAGTCAAGTTTTTGTGAAGTCAGCTAATTAAACATTGCGTCAAGAGTCTTTTAATAACTATTTGTAACAAACTAAGCTGTAGAAAAAAAAAATTACCAAAATCCTTTCATTAAATTAGCAAGATGATTGATAGATGCAGACTTTGAAAATAAGAAAAAGACAAATACAAAAATTAATCTGTTTAAAATATTGTGGATGTAAAGTATTGTGTACTTCGTTTGAATAAAAACAAAAAACTAAATAGTAATATTGTATAAAGTGTGTACTCAATGCACTTTAGTTTATCAAATAAATATTAAATAGAAAAGCCTTAAAAAAATGAAGGTAATCTTATTCAAACTGTTTCAAAGATACTCGAATAAATTATATTTGACAATATTTTTATCATTAAAATTAATTATAATAAAAATCTAACTTTAGTTTCTGGAATTTAGAAACTTTATAAATATGTAACTTTATAAATGTGTAAGGATTATCTTAATTCAGTGCTCGATTTTTCTGTTTAAAGCGACTCTTAATTCAAAATAAAAGCAATACAAATAATTAGTTTTAATAGTTATTTTTCTGATATCCAACTGTGGTAATTTTATTATGACCTAACAAATTTCCTTACTGTCGTGACTTTAACGCACATCGGAAGATCTGCCAACTGATTTGATTGCATGAAATTAATGATGCCAAATGGAAGTCTAAAATGAGCAGAAGAATGGGTAGAAGATTTATTAGTTTCGGTACAGCAACGAGCCTAATTTGTTTCCATTATTAAGATACTAATTTCTTTAGAAAAAACGCTTACCGGAAATATCTGGTGGCATGGCAATATATCAAAAGAACTACTTGTTCTTTAATAAGTTTTAAGATACGAACGTTGCGTAAAATATGGATATTGCAAAGAAGTTTTTAAAGCATCTAAAGTTTTTAAAAAAATTTTTAAAAAAATGTTGTAGTTGTTTTGGATTTTTTTTTTATTTAAAATACTAAGAAATTACAGTCCTGCTAGGTTCTACTTCTAGATTCTGTGTGCAGGTAATAATACTGTTTAATACTGTTATCCTTACTTAAACTTGTCTTACAGAACATAAGCTGTTATGTTATTTGTTATCAAATGAGCTGATAATATTTATTGAAAATGAGGGACGTCACGGAAATAGCCAATTATCCGAATATGAATATGAAAAATTAGACCTTTCGGCTTCACAAAGCTAAATCCACAAAGATATTTATTATGAACTAGCTGGGTACCGTCGCGTCGCTTCGCTCCGGAACCCTTGCATATATAGCACACATGAGCAAATGCGGCTCTTCGTTGGGTTAAGTGCGGCTTACGATATCTCTTGATAAAAATATAGGTATTTTCTTTTCCCATTACACTTATATTTTCGCGAGTTTTCCTTTCTATTTTCTTATATACAGTATGTATTTTTTATACTTTATATAGCAATTAGGATTTGTGTAGAAATGTAATTAAATTTGAATTTGTAAAATACTCAAATTGTGACCATGGTGAGGCTCTTTATGTATATGAAAATCCAGAATGTGGCTCTCGTTGACCTCATGCATGCCCATACTTGATATATAGCATTAAAAGCAAAAACTTGGAGAATATACGACTTCCCAGCCCGTTGTAGCTTCTCCGCTGAACTCAGCTGTATTGCGGGTTGGCGCCAAACACCTGAGGTTGTAAAAAAAAGCATGTTTTCACCTGTCACAGGTGTGACATTTATATAATAGATATATAAATACACACGCGTATTCGAATGCAATGTTGAGTCAAAATTTCAAAGCAATCGGTGAAGAACTTTCGGAGATTTAAGATTTGAACAAACGAACATTTACATTTTTATTTGCATAGATGTGTATTACAAGAAGAGCTACACTATAATAATTACTCTATTAAGATACTATATTAGTCATTCAACATTCAAGATTTAGGAAAAAGGGGCAATGGATTGAAAAGTTGATATTGGAGACATGAATATGTTGAAAGAAAGTCTTTATGGAAGTCCAGAAATCTAAGAGTTACACTCGGTTGCTGAGGAAGTTTCAAAGATGATGCAATGCCTGTTAGTGAGAAATCACCCAAACTAAACATTCTGTAGTTTGGACAGTTAAGTAGTCAAATCATAACCAACATAAATTGAAAAGTTTGGCGTCTCACTTTCGTAATAGGTGGTGCTGATTTTTTTTATTAACTATTAATGTTTTCGCAATGATTTAAATTAATAAGTTGGAATTTTTAGAATTCAGATAAAAAAGAAATACACAATAAACAATAAGTTAAGAAATTCATGTGATCACCTGATGATGGCGAAGGAGCGTGAAACAGCTGTTCGCGGATGTCACTTAGTAAACACTTGGAATCATCCATTGTGCTTTTTTTTTACATAGTTTAGGCGTTACTCTTGTAATTCGCTCAGAAAATTCATTTGAGGCCGACGGAATAACAGCATATGAATTTCTTATTTTTTTTTTTTTTGGAGAATTTCTTATTAGTTATTTATTTATTCTTTCAGTTTTGGAGATCCCGAAGACATTTTGTTGTTTTGAAATATTTTACAAAAAAAAAAAAAGCAAAGAAATAATTCGTATGGTATGTTGTTTTGTATTAACGTTACCTTTCTCAATAAAGTATGCAAAGTCTTCGAAAACTCTATTCCTTGAATTCAAAGTGCAGCATATTAATAGCAGTTAACAACAATGAGCCTATAATTTTATTAATAATAATTAACGTTTATATGCTATTCATGAATTAACATTAATACATGACAAAGGAGACACTTTTAAAAATGGCTTTCCTCACCAGAGCTGTAGGGAAATATCAATCAGATAAGAATAAAAGAAATGATGAACAACTATAAAATATGAACAATCATCACAATAGAGTTTCCCGTTAAGAAAAGTCAATACTCGGGAGATCAAAGTACCGGTGATTCTAAGAAAAAAATAGTACATATGCTTCATATAAATATAAAAAAAGATTTTTATCAATGTATGGTTCCAAATTTATAAGAATGTGATATTACGTATTTTATCTATGCATGTTTAATATATTAGATTCCTAGAAGTCCTTAACACAGAAAACTCCTTTATTTTCCACGATATTTCATCCTGCTTTGGGGAGTTCATCAGGTGGTAACAGAGGGTTTAATCCGAATGAAATGTAGAGGAAGAAGAATAGTTTCTTGTCCTCTGGTACCATCTGATGAAGTCCCTCGCAAAGAAGGATGAAATATCGTAGAAATTAAAGGAGTTGTTTGTGTTAAGGATTTTTAGGAGTGTAATATTATTTAATATTATCTAATATCTATTGCATTACAATTATTGAACTGATTTACACTTCATTAATTTATAGCCTTTAGTTACATATTGATTACTGAGTTAGGCTTGTAATATGACAAATTTATTACAGTATATTAAATTTCAAGAATTTCAAAAAATTTCAAAAATTTCCGTATAATAAATTTCTAAAATTCCAGACATTCATACAATTTGCAATAACAGTGATTCAATACTGTGAGAGGTGTTCCACTACAGGTTATGTTGACCCTTGCGAGCGGGGGAGGTTCAGGTCCCAGCGATCCTCGAACAATAGGACTAATTGATGATCAGCCCGAAGTCCGTTCTACTTGAGGCGAGAGAAGTAGAACAATATTGCCTGACAATTTCAAATAGCTTTATGTCATAAACCGTTCGGAACAGTTGTGAACAGGTATGTTCATCTATAAATTTTGCTGACCGATATTATGAACTCCCCTGGAATATTGGCCTCCTGGTATATCATCATTTATTAGGTAACAACTAGGTAAAGAAGAAAGATAGTTTCAGCAATATCGAACGAGATCAAGCCATTAAACTCGCACTTCATGAATACATGAATATACAACCTTATCATAAACAAGGTGATTCAAATCCCTTTTAAAGTACGTCAGGAATATAAAAACAAACCGTATTTACAGTGTAACGTATGTCCGCAAACGCCACCCGAATATGTTAGAAGGTACGTTACTAAGTAATGTAGATAAATGTTTATTAGCCCAATGTTTACAATATGACAGTAAGGTGCTTTAGGTGCTTTGAGGAACTTTGAGCACCTAAAGTTCCTTCCATCAACAGAAATACACGCCTTACAACGTCGATGCATGGATTACCAAAGATGTGCAAAAAATCGAGGCCTTTCGTGGATAAAGCGACTCTTGCGACGAGGGTCTCGTAACGATGCCTTTGAGATAACTAACCCCAGAGGAAGACATCAATGCAGGACAACTCATACCAATTAATATGCTACCAAACGCCCTCTAGCACATTCGGATTGCGTTTGCGGACATACATTCCACTATTAAATACGGTTTGGTTTTGTATATCTGACCTATCTTTCAAATTTGTACAGGGGATTTTGAACAACTCTCTATATACCTCCTGATTATCAAACTAAGATTATTATTTTCATGTTGCATTAATACATTATAAAAATACTATAATTTTAAGCAAAGTTTAGCTTTTCAGTTTTAACAATAAATATTACAATCGTCTTCATGTAAAAATTATGAAACATTGCAGAAATATTTGCATAAATATCCGAAACGTATCCATTAGTAATATTATTGATTTCTATACTGAGCCATGAAAAGCATTGGATCGCAATATCATCATTAATAATAGCAAGGGTGTATTGAATATTTTGAATTCAGTATTTTTGTATTGACTTGCAATCATCATCATCATCTAATATTCAGACTAAATGAATAAATCTTAGACTGCAAATTGAGAATAGTTAGTAAATGATATTGAGTAATGGAGAGGCTAAAAGCAATTCATTAAATCAAACATTACAATTTATTTGTATATTTGGTAAATGGTATAATGTTTGAGCTGATAATTTTGAAACGATTTCTAAAGTAAAACTGAACTAATGAATGTCCTTTATTTATCTATAAATAATAGTTTGAGGGTGTTGATGATTCTCCATTACTCCATTACTTTGGAAAGTTCAATCTGACCTTGCTATAGAGAGACCACTGAATTGCTGGCAATGTATCAGGGAAATTGGAACTTCACTTAAAGGACCGAAAAAAATGAGAAACTAGAAAAATTGTTGATATTTACGACGAAGCCTACCTAATTCCCACCGATATTCAAATCTTAGTTTACCAATTTTTCATTAATAGAAAAAAAATGCATCAATTTTTTTAAAAAAGGGTCTCAATTTCACAAAATTTCATTTTTTGATTTTTTTGAATTTTCGAGCTTTAGATTCTGCTGAAAATTTTAGCACGTCATTTTAGGTCTGTCGTCTAGGTAAATTACAGATCTTCTAGAAAGAATACAATAGAGGCCAAGGAAATTGCATCCGAAGAGATACATCAACAGTACCGTAGGTCAACAGATCTACAAAGTAGTACATTTAAGCTATGATCTAGATTGTAATGATATCATATGTATTAAAGAGAACAAACAAAGAACAATAAACCAAAAAAATGCAATTTATTACATATAAGGTTACATTGACATTATTTTTGCGGAAATAAGTGCAGTTTCACAGTACAGGCTCAGCAATACTGTTGTCACTATCACAACATGCTTATCACAATTCTGGTAGGAAAAAATTAAATAAATAAAAAGATTCATACAGTACATTTGCTTAAAATAAAAAGAGCATGAACAGTTATTTCTCATTTTCATGGGATCCTAATACTTCGTAGGACCAGTACCAGCCTTAACAACAGCTTTTCAGAATTCCGGCATGACTTCTTAAAATATTCTGTACCAAGCTCATCATACCATGCTCTTGTAATATGGTCCTGCAGTTCTTGTTTATTGTTATGCTTCCTCTCTGCAACTTTCTTAACGATTACGTACTAGCAATTCTCAATCGGTTTTAGGTCAGAACTGTTACCTGGCCAACTTATAGTAGGCATCAATCCTAGACCTCGTTTATGAAATTTTTGACGTAAAAACAAATATAGGGTATCGGGAAAGTGACAATAATGCTAACATATCATATATACTTGAGAAATGAATATTTATTCACATTTCTGGCACTGATGACATGAAATTGAGTTATCCTGAAGGACATAGGATTCAATCACCAAATTGTTTCTGGATTGTTGGAATTACATGGTAGATTGTAGCACTCCGCATTAATAGACCCATTGTAAACTGTAGTCTGCCGACTTTAATAGATATGAATCCCTACACCTTCTGAATCACCGGAAACTAATGTTCATCAATATTGTTAAAGATTTCGCCTTAGTTAAACTAAGTAAACTTCTTTGAAAAACTGCAAAGATTTAAGACGAGGTCAAATCTATTTCTTTATTTTTAGGCATCACTATATTTGAGCTATAGTAATGATAAGTCAGAATTCAACCTTCAAATTAATGTATTGACTTCAAATTACTCTGAATCATTAATTTCCTTCCCTACTTTATCAATTACGAAATATAAGCATATCTGGGAACTTTTTCAAGTAAAACACTTGAATAAGGTATTAAAAAAAATACTTTTTGTTTCCCCTGCTGCTCTATTGATTTTCTTAGTTTCAAAGAAATAACTGCAGATACAGGTTGGTGATCTAACGTTTATTCAGTTATTTATAACTTCAGCAAATTAAAACTTACGGTTCTGTTTTGTAAAGAAATTTTAAACTTATTGATTGTTATCGGATTCAACCAGTTACAGGGAAACATTTAGAATTCGAAACTTAGTTCAATGAGTTATCTGTAATAATTTTCAAAGTGACTTTTTCATGTATAAGAAGTAAGAAATGAATAAAAAAAGAATGATAAAAAAATTAAACAACTGAAATAGTTAGAAACTAAAGTTTCATTGCAATTCAAATAAGAAAAAAGTCGATAAAGAACATAAAATAGAAATCATATAAAAATAAGTTAAAAAGAAAACAATAAATACAAATTACTTAAAAGCCAAATTATATATAAACTAAAAATAAAGATCCTCAAATAATAAGATATCTTCAAATTAAGTCAGAAATATCTCTAATAACAAACAAAACAAAACAAAATTGGTGAATTTTAATTCTGAATCATTCTATTGTTAAAAATGAAAATCTTTGTTAAATCTTCGATCTTGAGACAGCTCAAATATAAAATCAAGTTATTAAAAATTTATATCTCTACAAATTTTATTGGGAGACAATCTTTTTCGTCTTTGAATGAATATTTGTTTACTGATGGCAGCCTTCGGTGCTAGAAGGTGCTATTGCATGAGTTAGCAGGCATCGATTTCTTTCTTTGGGTACGCATGAATTACTCTCATTGACTCATATGAAGACTTTGTCTCAAGAATCGCAAAGACTTTGTCACTGCAACAGTTCGCTAAATGCCAGGAATCTTTCAAAAAGTATGGCAATCGATGCTTCGCCACTAATATGCGTTGTTCACACTCGTTTCTATTCATGTATGTCCGAGCAACTCATCTCTAGCCGATTGCAGCGCCGGTAAATAGCAACCTACAGCACCGAAGCTTGTCGTCAGGCAACATACATTCATATACGAAAAAGATTTGTTGTGAAGCGCCCTATCTGAATATGTTGGCACCGGTGGTACCGGAAAGGCACTGGTATTAAAAGACCGGGTACGAGGCTATCTTGATCCAATGGAGAGAGAAGATCGGCGCATTCGCAGGAAGGTCAACATCTATATCAGAATGGTGATCGAGCCCGTTGTTCTTCCGTTCACGAATGGTATTGAGGGGGGGGGGGGGGTTCAACGGGATAACACTTGTCCCAAATCGCAGCTGTAACCTTACATGCTCTTCGAGATGTTAAAGTGTTATCCTGGGCAGGATCGCCAGATCTTTCGCCTATACAGCATGACTGAACGACGCCATCGGGCTCATCGCAGTACAATTGCCGATTTAACCGAACAGGTGCGGCATGCTTGGACCACCAATAACACCTCTACGATCAGATACATGAGCGTGTGGACGCCTGTATTCAACGTGGAGGTGTCTACAGTAGGCACTGAGAAGAACGGCTTTCAACTTTCATATAGCTCTGCACACGCATCATGTGATCTGTGACATAGAAACTGGTATAAATGTATTTACTCATGTAGACAAATATTCTGTGTAATTTTAATTCACCTAATATAACTCGGTCTTGATGTTGGAATTACCATTTCCGACAGTGTACATATATGTATCCCGTATAAACACACTGACACAAAACGAATCACAATTCTATTGTCTATGCAATATATATATTCATTTGATGATTATACGTTTGATGATTGTATACACGTCTGTTGGGGATAGAATCGTTCAGCGGCTTGTCCGTTTTTGTTCGCTGCCCCATAGACTAGATGCATATCTACCCTCTTAGCATTAGTGAAGCAATACATCTCACTCGTACAAAGTCAACATTTCAAATGACGATGGCTCACACTGACCAACTAATGTGCTGCCAAACAGCGCCGTCTAGCTCCTTCTGATGTCGTTTGCAGACATGAGTTCCACTATGAATACGATTTGCTTTTGCATTCTTGACCTACCTTTAAAGTTTGTACAGGGAGTTTTGAATCATCCTGTACTGTAATCCCTTTATTACCAGAAAAACAGTGATTGTTTTGAAAACCACTGCTATCTTTGTTTACATGATTTTATCCTTAGTTTATTGATTAGTTCCACCACGTCATTATCTTGACTGCAACCAAGATTCTTGCCAATCCAGAGTGGCTACTTTGTTTGCATAATTTATGAAATGTGAATGAAATTCAGAAACGATAAAAAATAAATGGAAATAATAAATTTAACCTTAAATAATTTACGGAAAATATTAATATATTAATAACACTTCTGTATTACAAATTTATTACACTAATCTCAGCTTTTATAAATATCTGTTGTCTTAGAAACTTTTCAGTTTTACTGACTTTTCCAATTATATTTTCCCTCTCCTTCTTCGAAAATTGGGAAGCACTAAACAAAATAATATTCTTATGTCATTTAATTAATCGAAAACATAATACTCTCTATTTGCTTCTACTTAAATTTTGAGAACACACAATACTATGTTGAAAAAGATTAATTGAAATACATTATCTTATATTTTTTCTTATTTAGAAATTTTACTATATATATAAAAAAAGTTACAATTTAATTTCTGTTTGTTCTGTTAAAAATTATAATTTCGAATATACATGAGTATACGACTCAGTTGATGTAAAAAAAAAACAAACTAATACTTCAGTCATTTTAAATAATAGACAAAGATTTCTGTTTTGTAGTAATATTAAATACTGTAAAAGTAATTATTAAGTAATTGTTATTACTATACCTAGAATACTAATTACTATTAATTGTACATTATAATTATAAACTATTACATAATACCATTATTAACAAAAATCAAGAAAAGATACGATTTACGATGAAGAGCAATCAGCAATATAATTCTACAATATGTTATCATATACGTTAACTTGCTGATGATTATGGAATCAACAAATACGATATGAGCAAAACATATCACATATGATAAAACATTTCAGTATTCAAAAACGTCGGAAAAAATAGTTAAATATGAATTTAAAGTACCTGAGTAATTTTCAATTAGAATGGCACAATTTATAATTACAATTCATTTAAGGATACTGATTCTTTGGATAAACATATTATTCCTATATTTTTATGTATGTATAAATGTTTGTAATAAACATACAGATATTACAATGTCAAAATTTAGCTGCAATAGATAGCTTATATGGCTTCTGTATCATACGAATTATTTTAGCTGATATGTTTTATACTTATGCTTATAATTTTTAATATTTCAATTTCAAATATTTTCATATAGTTAACTAGTATAATTTGTTCTTCTTATAAGTATGTCAGTTATATATAATCACTTTTTCTGTTTATTTACCCACTCCATTTGTGCTTCCTATTTAAATTAATGCTTTCAATAAAATAAAAGATTAATCTATATATTAAATAAACCACAACTTCACCAATTATACCAAATCAATAGATGCCGCCTTGTTAAACTATCAATTAGCTGAAATTAAAAGGCTGAAGGTAAATAAAGTATCAGGTTAATTCATAATGAAAAATAAAAGGATTAAAAATTATCAAAACATATATAGGATTTTAATGTAATTCCAGGCCAATGTTTGTATATATCAATAAATATTTCGGTATAGTTTTGACCATAGCATTTCCAATTTCTCCCTTATTTATTTAACAACGCTTTTATAATATTTTGAGCTGTCTTAGCCCTAATATAATTGTTTATTATAAAATGTCGAAAGACGCCTCCCTGCATCCCAAGAAGTATTTCTTTACGGGCTTGACATAATTTTAGACCATTCCGAGATTCCCCCGCAACACAGCGCCAACTTCTCACAAGTGTAGATTTATGCAATATATAATCAGAAAATGAATATAAAAAACTAAGAGGAATTAAATATCAAAGCAAATAATATACATTTACGGAAATTAAGGAACCAGTGAGCATAACTTATGCATTTTTATTTGCTGTTCTTAAAATAAACAGACAACGCATCCGAATGTCCCATAATAAGCAGATTTAAAATGATCCCATAAAATTTTGACAGTTTCTAAAGATCATACAGTTTCTAAAGTGGCGAAAACTCATTACCAAATATAAACGTTTTTAGTATTTTAAGTATTAAATAATCTTCAACTATAAAGTTTTTGTACCCAGACAATAGTTATCGATCTACAAACATTACAATTTGGCTTAATCACACCAGTTCTCCGTCTATCCTCTGTGTCACCTGTCTGCGATTAAGACACTATTTACAGTATGAAGCTGAAACTTCAATAATCTGTTTTCATTACTTTAAGGAATATGTTACTGATTTTGGTACAAAGCCGATTGAGATGAAAGTACCAACAGACCAAATGCTTGTTTAATTGTATTCCATGTGAAAAAAAAAGTACAAGGTTTCCTTATAATACTGTATTCCATGCCCATCATTTGATCTATAAACTGCTTAGTTTTATTTCCTTCTCAGTTTTAATAGCGTCGAAGTGCTTTCTATATCCTGTCTTCTCTATTTCTTTTATATTAATTTGTTTATAACATATTACTCTTTTGTTATTATACTTTGGGGTTATGGAGAAATTGACACGCAACCCAACATAAAGTTTCAACTATATTTTTAGGACTGGATCTCATAATTTTCTACCTAATTAAAAATACTTAAAAAAATAGTTTAATACAGAGAATACTAATTCTATTGTTAAATTAGAAAATTATAGTGTAATTATTATTTTTAAGCTTCTTCTGCATTGTTTAATCTAGTTAAGATCAACTGAAATAGTTGACAGAAATTAAGTGTTTCCTTTAGGGAGAATGAATCTCACAGCTTTAATAAGGAAGTAAGCATTAAACTTAACGGCAGCCACTCCTCTGCTCCACTAGAAGAAGGAATAGGTTCCCTTTAAATGGAATTTGCTCTGGGAAGTTCTTTTTCATCTCAATGGCGGCTTTAACAGATAAGATATTTACATGAAAAAATAAACGCGGTTTTCTTCTTACAAATCTTTTTATTTATGTCTGCAAGAAAGCTGGTCAGATGTAAATATTGTATAAAAACGTAAATTTGAGGGTAAGAGCCCATCATATTTTGCAGGAGGTTAAGGTTTTGTCGCAGTATTATCGTAAGTTTGTTCCCGGCAACGCATTTCGCCATCCAGGCGTCGTGAATTATTTGCTTTGATCAAACTGCATAGGAACGACAGCCGAACACTGTCAAATCGATATCAGTGGAGGAAGGGGACCATCACGATGGCTCTATATGGAGGCGATAGAGCCCGGTTTATCTTTCGGCTCCGTTTTTATCAAATAAAATTTTTGCGACAGTGTAGGAGGTGTGGATGTGTCTCTTAGCAGGTGTAGCGCTGATCCAACAAATGGAGACGAGGTATGTCGAAGGTAGCCACGGAATCAGTGAGGTTCGTTTGTAGAAAGAGAAAAGGAGTGGCAGTTTTTAAAGTTTATCATTCGTTTCACGGATACCCCCTTCCTTCCTTCTGGCACTTCCACTTCCTCTCGCTCTCTTCCCTGCACAAGGACAAATATTTTCACTCAGGGTTTGCGTAAAAACGGCCTCACGAGTTGTATTTCCATTAAAGCTGCATGCAACCGTAGAGTTGCGAATGCCATTTGTAGTGGAATCCACTAAGCTACCGCACAATATGTAATATATCCCCAAGCTAAAGAGAAACTGATGGAAAACGAGATACAAGAAAGGTGATAGAAGAAAGCAATGCATCACATTTTGCTTAAATGTAAAGTTAATGTTAACTTTAATTTCATATTTTCAGGGAAAACAATGTTCTTTTTCAAAACAACATTATTTTATAATAATTACAATGATACGGCATTTTCTTTCACAAAAAAATGTAACGCTTAAGCAAAGTTGGATGTTCTTAATAATGTATTTTTCTGAATTAGATCAATAAATATATTTTTCGATATAATATTGTTATTCATTGATTAGTGAGAACTGAGTATGTATCGCTGGGAAATCAATGTTGAAGACTGGTTAAAATGGACACCATAACAATTGTTTTATTTTGAATTGAACGGTAAATAAGCATTGGGTCCAATTTCAAAAGAAATGACTCCATGCGTATTAGCAAGGGATTTCGGGGGCATTTTTCGTAAAGTGTAAGCTAAATTTACCCATTTAAACATGGACCATAAAAATTCAAGGTGCCAAATTAGAAAGTACTTCCAGCTTTTTGATCATGATGCGGGTATAGATAGACAACAGTCAAATAGATAAACAGATAAATAGAGGAAAAAACATTTCAAGTAGAATAGTAAAATTTATCAGGGTGAGGAAATAAAAAAGAACAAATCATTAAATATACGAGATTGAATTCTGTAATTATTACATAACAGACTAAGAAGATATTGGAGAAAGAACCTTATCAAAAACAATAGAAAAATGTTATTACTGATAATTCAACAATATAAAAAAATCAATTTAATTATACTTCTAAAATTAAATAATTCTAAAAGAAAGATTAAAAACGAAAATAAGTATTTACGAAGAAATATATATCTGCAGAACTTACATTAACTTTTAATTCTGTTTTATACTTTGATGTAATTATAGAATTATGGTTTCTAACATATATTAATGGTCTTTATCTCAAAGGCGGCATAATGCATTCAGTTTGATGATTAAATCTTACAGTCCTTAACATATGATTCACTTAACTTGTATAAGATATCTGTAGAAAGAATAATTCTGAGTTTTTAAAAGTTCTTAACACATACTTCAGTGTTATAAGGAAGTATTAGGCTTAGTCTTCTTGAAATGTTTTGGTACCACCTCATAAAGGGGTGGGATGTATTTCCTTTTGGTTTTGATGATGAATGTATTTTTCATCCTAAATATTTTTTGAATAATTATCCTAAATGACTCATTATCTCAGGTGTTTCATAGATTATAATATTAAATGTGAATTATTTTACAGATGTTAATTAATGTAGCTTTTCATAATAAGATATCTATGAATATCGTAAGAGATATCATTGAGATAACTACTGTCTCATTGATGCTGTCTCAACGTGGTTGCCAAATAAATGAGAGTTCAGTTGTGAGAATAAACTGATCAGTCAAATATTGTTTGATTTATTACGTTAAATAAAATCAATCAAATATTGACAATGTATCCAATTCATTGGTAATCAGGTATTTTTAAAATTAAACTCCTAAGCTTTAAGAAATCATTTTAATAATTGAAGACATAAATTTAAAAGAAAAAATCGAAATTGAAAAACTTGAATTTGCCTTTATTCTCAACTTGTAGTTAATTCCAAAATTCAATTTACAATATCAAAGAAATAATTTATATTGTGTGATGATGAATTTCAAGTCATACTTAAAAGCAGTTAAGTTAACTAACTATAAGTAAAATGCAAATAATATGCCGGCAGGTTGCAGATTCTTTTAAATAAGAAGCTTTTAAATAAAATATGTGCCTAGAGAATATACTTTGTACAGTCTGAATTCAAACAGAACTTCCAAACATTCATTAGTTATAACTGTATCGATATATGCTTTGACTTCAACTTTTGTCCGTTGTATTTGGCTTGATCTACCAAACAAGATCCCATGGATCTCAGTCTAGTTCAACAGATTTCATTGATCCAATATTCAAGTGATTATCAACAGCAGGGATTGACTTTTCTTTAACCTTTGATAATAGTTAAAAATTTTATGGTGTTACAAACCATTTCCTATACATCTAGATGTAAGGTGTGAGGTCTTGTTCTTCGGTTTGAAAAAGATCGTAAACGTTCTTCTGAAATACTTGTCATGTCAGTGGCCCAAAGGTGAAGAACATAAAAATCTCCCATGGTCGACGAATTCACGTTCATTTTACTCAGCATATTTTTTTTATTTTTATAGTTTTAAGTCTTTTAGTAATTTTTAATGAAATTTTATAATATAATTATTTTTTCTGTTAAAATTAATGTGATAAAAGATTATATATATATATATATATATATATATATATATATATATATTTATACAAAGAGAGAGAGAGATTGTATATCTTTTCTGTTACATTATTCATAGCTGTTTATTCAAGCTTTGCAAACAAAGTTTACATAAGTATTATTATGCTCCATACAGTAAGCGAAGTTTTGCCTACAGCAAAGTCAGATTAAGTGACTTATTTTTAATTTAAAATCTTGTAATTGAGAGAATTAAACAGTATTGGTATATTTAAAGTATAACTTCTTATTTGAAATTTAACTTTAATATTTTCAAATAATAAGATAACATGACAAAATTTGCAGTTGATGTTTAATTATCACTAAATTGGAGAATTAATGATTATCACTTGGATGAAGGATCTGATCTTTTTGTCAGAAAATATCTAATGTTATCGTTAAATACAATACTTTCAAAAATAATATATAAAGATTGTAAGTAAAAATGAATAAGCAATTGCGCGGCATGGATGTATCAGTAGGCTAGTGAGTGGTTAAAATTGCCGCAAATATAGATCATTAAGAAGTCAACTGCAGTCTGTCATTAAATTCTGGGAACATATAAGAACTATTTCAAGACGTACATACACGTTAATCGAAGTCTGATGACAAATAATAAATGTTTTTATGTTGACAAAATGATTGGTGTAGTTATGCAAAGAAAATATATGATTACCTTTTTATAACTTATCAGCTTAGTGAAAAAAAAAATTAGCATGAATGGCAAGTTCATATTACGATTCATATTAAACTTGTATATGATAATAATAATTATGAAACATATAAAACATATGGCGTACATCCTTAAGGACTACGAAGTTTGTTAATCTAATTCAGTTTTATCAAAGTATAAGGTCTTGATTTCATTTGAGAAACTCGTTTAAACGATGATAATGTTTTTGCATCCTTCGTATTTTATCTTCTTTCTCAATTTATCATATGTCAAAAGGAATCTTCATTCAATAATTTCCAACCTGTAACTATAGCTTGCCCTAATCAGAATAAAGACTTTCCAAAATTATGATTGATCATAGACAGATTGATAAATGCTCTTGAATATTTGACTGAAACTTCCATTCTAAATCATTATGTGTTTTTCCTTGAACTTGCAAGGGTTACAAATGAAAGACATAACTGTTAGAAGGTTTCTTGTTAAAAATATTAAACATTCCGTATAGAAATTAAACTTGTAATAATTCAGTATGTTTATTAAATTTGATTAAAATGCATTCAATTATATAAAATATTCAAGTAATATAGTAAAAATGAATTATTTTTTAATAGTTTTACATACAATAAACGTTCTTTTAATCGTCTGTGTAGACGATGTAGACTGTGTAGGAATTAACTCGCTTCTTATTATTGAATTGTAAAGAAATTCTAAGATTTAACTCTTTTTTATTGCTTTCATACTATCCAGAAAATGTATTTGGTTAAAATCAGTAAACAATTTCGTCCATTTTT
>JAFIDM010005346.1:31021962-31070207 GCA_023159025.1 Thereuonema tuberculata | reverse complement strand
TGGGCTTTTAGGTGATTTTGTTTATAAACACTGCCACTGGATGTCAACCAAATGCCCTATTTATTCTGATTAATAACCTTCCTGAATTCCCTCGCTGTCCCACTGTTGGTTTGAATCAGAAGGCACTTCGTTTAATTTAACGTCATTAACGGAATCAATACATTGGCAATGTTTAATTAAGCTGGCTGACGACAGGAATTCGAATTTTCTACACGAATGCATTCCATGTAAAGAAAAAATTGAATATCAAAATGCCATTTAAACAATTAAATTTAAAGAAATATATTTATCATAAAATTAATTAATTAAATTAACTTTTGTATTTTAAAATTGCATAATTTTGGTTGAATAAACAATTGCACTATCTGAAGAATTTTCTAAATATTCACGTAATGTCTTTACACTCATTTAGAAACACAATGCCAGGTATTACAATAGGGTTTCTTTATTTAAATGAATTCAGTATTTAGTAAAATAATGGTAGAAGAACAGAAGATGATTAAATATAATAATTAATTCCCCCCTCCCCAAAAAAAAATCACTCACCTCAAAATTGAATCCCAGCTCCAATGCGTCTTGAAAGCTGAAAACTATGAAATACCTTAATTTATTTATATTTACTGAAAATGTCCCAAAAATATTTTTACAATTACTGCGTTTTTACATCTTTCGCATGTTTCAATTTATCATAAACGCTAGGTTTAAATAATGAAAAGTATAATAACGTTGAAGTATTTTAAATTTCGGAGACGCCCAGATATGCTTGAGTGAGTCGAAAAGAAACTTGGTTGTAATACTTTAAAGACGTCATCTAGTTTCGGTTTCTCATGCTGTGATAATTGAAGATCTTACGGCTAGTTGATCCTGCCTCAAGAAAAAATCATGGTACTTAAGTACTATCGTGACCCATTTTTTTCTAATCGTTTTCTGGTGTGTATTTTAAATTATTTACCCCTCTTAATGTGTAATAAAAATAGGAACTTACGTATTATCTGATATCGTTTGGAGAAAAAAGCATTTTCCTCTTACACAGAAAAGAAAATACCAGAAATGGATGCAGCAGAAAAAATTGAGTAACTTTTCTAAAACATTTGAGGCCTTTGCATTTCGCATTTTCTCAAACATTTGTAAAAATATAAGCTCTCTGCTTACTCTTGCATAAACTTGCTTATTCATCCTTTCAAACTGCACCACAGTAATAAGATTTCTGACTGTTCGACTATCGTCATAAGAAAGTATCAAGACAAGATCTTGGAAAATAGGGATATTAAAAAAAAACATTCCTCTTAGTCAGTATAGACTAACACGAAATAAAGAAGACAGGAATCCAGTTTCATTATCTTCCGAATTGATTAGATGTATTGGATAAATAAAGAAAAATATAGTCTTTTTTACCTTAGGCCTTGTAATATTCTTTTGCGGTAAGTTCTTCTAATGGAAACGATGTAGACAAAAGATTTCAGTTATTAATAACAAGATTTAGACAGATAGTCAGACATAATTACACTCCAAGCCTTTCTTTCCTGAAGGACGAAAACCGAAAGTAGGGCTATTTTTCTGGTTTCTCATTAAGTTCTTGTCTTCGACATAAAAGGCAATTCTTTCTTCCAATTTTCTTGCTTTTTTATGGTTTTAGAAGGGGTGTAAATTTTAGGTCACGACTGCTCGATGGAAGGATATTAAGAAAGCTTTGGGGAAAGTTGGTTTTCGTCTCGAAACGAACAGAAGACGGAAGAAGTGGATTTCCTTGATGGAGGATTTAGATGGAGGTGATTTGTTTGGTCCTCCTATCCAACTCGCACTTTATTGACTTTCTCGTCTATCCCTGGTGGTAAAGGACCTTGCGGGCGGGGTAAAAGAGGAAGCGGAACCACGGGATCCCTGCGTTGACCCCTAAGGGAGGTAGGGTGGTTCTGAAAAAGAGAAATGAGCGATGTAAATATTTCTGTCGCCCCTCGCAGGCATTCGCCAAGCCGCTCTGATGAGGCAGTCATCATCATCATCATCATTACGACAGGCGTCATCCATCCACTCTGCCTTCCGGTGATTCCAGAGGAGGTATTGCAGAGAAGGAAGTCTGCTAAAAATCCTGCTAAAAGAATCCATCAGCAGATAGAAAGGAAAATATTACAACTAAAGGATTTGAAACAAGATCGGTACGAGAGAAAGTAATGATAATAGACAACGTCTTATTTAAAAGAAAAACAGAAAGAGACAATGAAGAAAACCGAAAAAAAAAGTGAAAAAAAACTCTATCCCCCGGAACGCACAATTCTTCAAAATATTGATGAGTACGAAAATATCAACGCTTTCTAAGATACTTTTCGTAGATTTCGTGCTCTGAATTTTTTTTTTATATTCTAAAAAACTGAATTTTTAAAGCTAAAATTTATTTTTTGGTAACAGCATTCACTAACGTTTAAAGAAAATCTAATTTTGATATCTGTGATATAAAAATCTAATTACTTTTGCAAATTTCATTTTCCTATTTCTATTGTCAACGATAACAAATAACTTTTTTTTAAAAAAGGGAGAGATAATCCCATAATTTTTTTAAAGTTGATCTAAAATGATTAATCATTCCTTATATTTTTAGTATCTGATGAAACAATAAAATCTATTTATGTGGAACTGGTGGCAGGGCTCCCACAAGGGGAAGGGGGGGGGGGTCAGTTGGTCCCAAACCTGACGGATCCGGTTGCCAAAGGGGCCAGGGCTGAGGTCTTAGGCTAATTCATACAACTTTTGTTTCGTTTTTTTATAATTAAGTCTATATTTTATATAAACTAATTTCATGCAATCGATGATTTTTTTCATAACGAGAGAGGCATTGTTAGTGCTTTTTGTCCCTGGGTCCTGAATTTGATGTGGGAACCTGCCTCGAGGAATCGTTCAAGATAACTGCATTGCAAAAATTATTGGATTTTGACCCATCTTTAACGGGGTAATGTTATCGTTGTTTTTGCGAAGATCTGTTTAAACAAGAATAAAGTCGATTGGATGGGGCAACGTCTTTTTAGAGAATTAACTTTATATGAATGGGATTTAAGGATTTTTATTGATAATCCAGACTTTTTCTGTATTGCGATGCACTTTCTGGACTAAAAAAAAAATTCATTTTTTTGCCTTTACATTTTTTCCAGTCTATTATCCTTTTGTTGCAAGATGTTTTTTATTAGACCTTTGCACATAATCATACAAGAACTTCAAAAAAAAAGCATTAAATGATTTTGTAATTTCCAAAATGTATTAGAAGAGCAGGCAATTTAAATGAGTACAAAGGTATTAAATTTAACTGACAACATACTTTTACGTGGCAAAGACTGACAAGAAATTTCATCAGCTTGTCCGACTCTGGAATCTTAAATGTATATTAAGATAATTACGTAAATTACATCCAAAGTAAAAAAAAAAACAAAGTTGAAGGCCGAATACAATAATTTGCTTTACCAGAAATAACTATTCTACCGGAGATTACTTAAAATTTACTTGAAATGATATAAACAAATCAATTCAAATATTTCTATCGTAATTTTTAAAATAGAAACTACTTTGCCTTTATTTCTGTGTATTAGAAATATTTTGTCCTCTTTAGTAACTCCTTTAAAAAAAATTTAAGCAAGGAATTAAAATTAGACCATAATCTCCTTTTAATTTGCATCACTTGTAATAAAAACCAGGTTCTTCCTGAAGACAAAGAAACCATCTTCATTAAAATTTAAACTTAATGGCTAAGATATTACTGCAGTGTCAGTTATATATTTCAGCATAAAACAAAAGAAAAGAAATTTTCATTGATTTTGTCTTTCTTCCTTTCAGTGTCGATGGCAGCATTTTCTTTTTTCTGGTGCGTCATTGAAAATCAAATCAACTCTATGTAGATAACCTTTAATCCTGATTTTCTAAAAGGAAGGGAATCTTTGCGTTAGCTGCCACAATCCGTCTAATCAATAAAGTACTTGGTTTTCTTTGCTTTCCATCAGGTAGAGAAAAACCACTGGGACAGCATCTGTGTGTCAGTGTAATAAAAGGGCCAAAAAAAAAAACTCTGTCCTCTTTTCTGGCTTCTGCTTTTGTGCCAAACTGTACCTCTCTTTCGACCACCGAACAAAGTAAATGGGAACCCGTTATAAACTGGAACAGATGTTTCCTTTCCGCCGACTTCCCAAAACACCGTCTGGCACCACAAATGTTCTTGTCGTACTGCCATATGCAGCATATATCAGTTTTGTAGAATTTAGCTTTAAAGCGAGCGATGTACGTAAATGTATTTCATCCGCTTGTGATTTTTCTCATTTGTGCCAGACAACTTTGTCTTCAGCTCAAGAAGAACTTCTATTAGAAGAGGATCTTCTTGCTGAAGTGACAGTTCCATTAAAATCTAAAAAAATTACAACAGTTTTGATTTAAGGAATGAACTATTTCATTTCAGTTTAATCAATACCGTTAATCAATTAACTAATCATTTATTTCTAAAAATTACAATGTTAGTTTATTAGAGATTCTAATTACCTTTATTGGTTAGTTTGCTTTTAATTAATTCTGTTTATATAATATGTTTAATTATGATTTAATTTAAACTTTGATCAAATAAATTAATCTTTTAATATCAGTGTATTTCTAAGGAATTATGTATAACAACAAAGTGTTTTTTCTTAAATACCACTCGCCATATTTGCTTTTTTTGCAAGTAATTTCATTTATATTTAGAGCTTTCTGAGACTCACTCGGTAAAGAAAATTTATAATTTTTTAAACGTACAAAAGGAGAATGGGCAGATATGTATGCAAGGAAAGATCTCCATCAATAGAACAATTTTTTATTATTACGACTTGTCTCAATTATTATTCCGTTTGGAGTTAAATAAGTCTAAATATGACGTTTGAGTATTGATTGAGGTGAATGTGGATGGCAGGGAAGCCAACCACCTACAGCCAAACACCTCCCGCCTGTAAATGGCTGACTTCCCTGCCATACACATTCACCACAATCAATCAATCACACTTTTGTACGTAATTAATAATTAATATTATCATTTATTACAAGTAAATAATAATTATTTACATGTAATAAATGAAAATAATATTTACTGTTACTGAAAATAAGTATTAAATGATAAATAATTAATACATCCGGGAAGTAAGATGTCAACGAGATAAGTCATATCTAGACGTACATTACTCCGAACGGACTAATAATTGAGACGAGTTGAAATAATAAATATGTTCTATTTAAGAAAACCTCTCTATATGTATAAATCTTATCACTAAACAGGGTGGGGCATTTTCGCATACAGTTTGCCCATTCTCCTTTCAAAGTCTTCATATATATGTTTTAATAGTAGTCCACATTATATTAACTTTGAAAATTGTAATATATAGAAAAAAAGACTTCAAAAGTAACGTAGAATATAATATTCCTGCCATTCTTCAATTTGTCTGTAAAAATAAAAAAAAGTATATCTATGAAGCTAATTAGCATTGGAAATTAAAATTTATTCGGTTGTTTGTTTGTTAAATTTTTTGTACATTTTAATTAAAACTGGATGACTAAAAATCCCAAATTATTATTATTAAATTTCTGAAAATTACCGCCGCATTTGACAAAAAAGAGAGTAATATTGATATTTACAATAAAATATGGACACTACTGGACATCTAATGGGGAAGAGCTGAATTATTATCATATTTCTCTAATCATGATTATTCAAAAATGACAATTTTACATTAATTAATGTTTTTCTTATTGATTTTAAGATTGATCTCTAATCAAAGACATTATTTAAGCATCCTTGCAGCACTATTATTAGGATAGAATAAATTAGTGTAGAAAGGATGAAATATTTTATTCCTACATTTTCATGCACCACAATCTTTTTGAAAAACTATTTTTGATTAATAATATAATATTTTTTCTGGATATTTTAAAAACTTGTTGGTTTATTTTTAGTGCTTCAAATGACTATTAATTTTTATACTTTGAAGTTAAGAATCAAAACGGTTTATTTTAATAAAGTTTTTTATGTAGATACGAATAAAATTTACTGATTCGTCTAATTTAGAATATACTTTAAAGCAGAGGTTGCAATGATCACAATTTGCAAGCCTAACTTTCAACTCAAAAGATGCGTTTTCGCTTGGATACCATAAAAATTGCAGTATACTAAAAAAAAAAACTGCGTTACTAATTAACCTTTCCACTGATCCCACTGCTAATTAAGATAAATCGAAGAACTCTTAGGAAAAAGTTTAAAATTATTTTATTTCATAGATTGCCAACAATAACTAATATGTTAGAGTAAAGTTTCTAGAAACGTAGAAGTGGTGGTTTTGGAAAAAAAAAGTTTGTAATTCTGACATTCTATGTTTTATTGATCAAATTGATTGATTTCATATGGAAGGATCTTTTTTGTAATTACTTGCAATGCACAAATGTCTAAGTGGTTTAGGTTAAATTTAAGATAGGTTTCTCACAATAATGATCATGATGAATATTAATTTAAGATAATTATGAGAATGAAACATATTGTTTCCAAACATAAATTTAAAAAAGGGAAGAAGTAAAAAAATTAACACTAACATTCAATTTTACAATAACTTTTCATAATATAAAATTATATTCGGTTGGCCAAAAAGTTCGTTCATTATTTTTACGTGCATTGGCTCTTGTAGTGTTGAGGTGTGTTTAAAGTCATTCGATACCATTTTATATTAGATTGTATTGTGACAGTTGTCATATCAGCTCGCATTTAAACAAAAAATAATCAAAATTGGTGAATTTTGTGTAGCCAGTTTAATACTGAAGATGCAGAAAATAAGCACGCAATACCGCATGTTTCTTTGATGACCAGGCAAAAACTGTTACTGCTTGGCTGGGAAGTTCTGATTTATCCGCCGTATTCACTGGACATTGCATCTTCGGTTTTCCATTGATTTCGGTCTTTACAAATTCTCTTAATGGAATAAATTCAATTGCTGGAAAACTGCAAAAGGCTCCTGGAATAGTTCTTTGCTCATGCCGTTCCGGCATGGCCGAGCGGTCTAGACGGCGGTCTGCCGTGAGGCCGATGTGTCGGAACCTGGGTTCGAATCCCGGCGTCGGCATGGATGTTACTTTCGCCTTCTGCGGGTATAGTGTTAGTTGCCTCCTGTGGCGTATCGTGGGCAACGTTTCATCGGCTAAATGCTCACATTTCTCGCCCCTTGTTGAGGCCAGTAGTTTAAATACCAAAAACCCGGTAATTCGCGAAAAAAAAAGTTCTTTGTTCAAAGAAAAAGGTTTCGGGAAGATGGAATTATGAAGTTGCCTGAACAATGGTAGAAGGTCGTGGAACAAACCGCTGAATAAATTCTTCAATAAAATTATTGGTTATTGAAGAACTTATTCAGCGGTTTGTTTCACGACCTATTACAATCTTTCAGGCAACTTCGTAATTCCATCTTCCCAAAACCTTTTTCTTTAAATTGCAAAATGTGTCTTTTAGTTTTACTTAAAACCCGAACGAACTTCTTGGCCAACCCAATACTTGAACAAACAGCTTGCTACGTTTACAAATAGAAAATTCTATATAATCATAGACAATTTTAATACTGAGTTGACTGTTTTCTTTTAATTTTACTGGTATATCAACATGAATTAAATTTTATAAATGCTCCAGTCTAATTTTAAATGTTTATTTATAATGAATTCAACAATCCTAAGAAAAATTAAAACAACTTTATGAAATATTAAAATTTCTTCTAGGTAATTTGGAATTTATTATTTCTTATTTTTAAGATTAAAATGTTGAAACATTTCTTGTTATTTACGCCTAAGAATAATTTGAATGAAGTTTACAATCAGAAGTTTACAAGCTGATTCCTTTAAGTTAAACAGTAAAAATACATTAAATATACTAGTAGATATCATTGTTGATAACGTTTACCTGAATACTTAAAAAAAATTACATTGAAGAAAAACGAAAAAAAGAAACCAAAAAACATAATTATAAAATTATAATTTGACTATTTTGAACTCCTGATTTGATTTTGTTCGAAAGATATATACTCCAATAAAAGCTATTGCTGGAGTACCCGATACTTTAAATTTAATTGGGAAGAAGAGCCTGGGAGAAAAGGATTCATTCAATCCTAAGTAAGATGATAAAGTAAGTTTATTTTGTTTTGGTTGGAATCTTAGGATCCGCTGTTAGTCTTCACATAAGGATCAAAAGACTAATATTCCCGTTTTGTCTGTGGACAAATATCATTAAAATATCATTAGCAACAATCGCAACAATCGGAACAATTGCGTCGTTTGCATTCGCAACAATCACATTTATAATACTAAGGAAATTAAAGCAGTATCAATTATATTTTCTTATACGTATCAGAAAACGCTGCGAAGCATTGTAATTGGTTTACTAATCGCTATCCCTACCTTGTTTTATTGAGTTAGAGATCAACTATTAAGGCTTTGAACGCTGAGAAACCTAAGTACGTCACTGGCTTTCTCATCATTAAGTATGTAACATTAGTTCTGCTATTAAACAGCAAATAAAGAATAAATAAAGATTCTACTTCTTTCAGATGAAAGAATAAAATGGCACTTCAAGGTATCCTACTATCGTCTTTTTTAATTTTATTTCAATTATTAGCTTATTAAATAAAAAGACATTTACCGCATATTAACCCCCACCACCCGCCAGCTAGGGACAATGATGATGATGATGACCGCATATTTAGTCGGTCCAAACTGTAGTTGTAGAAACTTTGTGGATCACAATTTTAAAACCATCAAAAAGAGGGATTTTTAAGGAAAGGTTTTGAATGTTCAATTTTTTTCCACTGATCACTTTGAATATTAGCATCGTGAATATGTTAGACTTTCCAACTTTTTTTTTTTTTTTACGGATATTTTCAATTTTAGTTTCATCAAGAGGAAAAGAAGACATGTTTTTCGTTATAATGACTATTGTGATGATATTTTTTTCCTCCGTTCTTTTTCCTTTCTCGGTTAAATTAACTTCGTGTGCATGTATTGTCGGTTTCTAGGTACAATGATACTGACAGCTCCGGAAATGTTTCACTGTTAGACTCCAATGGGTGTCCCTTTTGAGAGCGGTCATTCATTTACAGAACTCGTCATCCAACTTGACAGGCAACCAAGTTTGAGCCTCGAAATAGAATGAATAAAACATGCAAACCGGGCAATTCTTGTCGGCTTGAAGTATTTGTAAATCAGGAACTTCGTCGTTGTGGCCAATATTAGCCGCTAGAAGTAGAGCGCTTCTTTCAGATATTCATGAAATTCCCCTTCAAGGAGGATTGGATCTACAATGTGAAAGCTATTTTTAAAACACTACCGCTCCACCTAGTCTTCTGTTGTGGCCGCGTTGCTCAAGAACTACATGAGATAATCAAATCCTCAAGTCTGTTCCGCTGCCAGGAAAATTGATAAGGAAAGGAATTGAATTGAAGCAACTTTAACAGTAGGCCTAAGTGATTAGATCTGATTAGTTGGAACATAAATTCTTTTAATGTACAGTGTCTGACCGCAGTCTGTTCTTTTAAGAGAACCCGTTGGCTAAATAATCTCATCTTCAGCCATTAAGACTGATAACCAGGTTGTTTTGAACTTAGAACTCTGGCGTTACCTAGAACTAGTATTTTTGACAAAAGTAAGTTCTGATTAATAAAACTTGTTTTTCATAAATTCAGCAAGAGATAACAATCTTCAAAATTGACTTACTTCTCAGTGATGAAAATCGTTTCTAAATTGAAAATTTTAAAAATGAATAATTTACAAGATTTAAATTAACAAATGACGTCAATGCTTTTATCCACGTTTTCCATATTTTCATTGCAATAATTCTAAAGAATTATTCTGAAAACTTTTTAGAATTATTAACAAATTTTTAATCCTAATTACTGCTGAACTATCTAATTTAATTAGAATTGTAATGAATATGATTCCACTGAGAAAGATTTCTTAATCAACTAACAAAGAAGATTTACTTGTTTTAAATATCGTGGGGATGGGTCTGAGACCGTAGGTAGAACGAAGAAAATGTCATTAGTGCAAGAAATATGCATTTTTCTCTGCAGCTATAAAACTCCTGTTTTTAAAACAAACATATTTCGCTTTCTAAATAAAAAAAAGAAGCTAAAGTAATCCTAATTAAAAGACACGGTATTCAAAACCTGTTTCTCCGCTTAAATTCAAATTAACATACCTAACTTCATATTAAGAATTTCAAATTCTTTTCTAATTTAATTAGAATAACAAATTGAAACATGATCTATTTAACGGAATGGTTGTAATCAGTGCTATTTTTTCTGGTGATATGCAACGGTAGGCAGTATCGGTATCTTTTCTTTGTATTTTGTCAAAATTTGCGATATATTGAAGGAAAACAAATTGTATCGTAAATATTCCTGTAGATGGAAACCGATCTAGAGAAGATATGGTTTCATCGGAGGATATGTTAAAAGTGTGGAAGTTCCTCTAACAATAATTTCAAAGTGAGTACCGGCATCTTTTTTCTAGAAAAAAAGCACTGGTTATAATCATGGTAATTGCCTAATTAAACTTGTATTTGTCTCAGCATTTTTACTGCCATGAATTTATACGTTCTAAATTATTTTTCTTTATAAAAATGATGTTAACGTAGGGAAACGTCTTAGGAGCAAAGAAATATTCAAACTCGCGCATAATCATTAAGTTAAAATTTAATAAAAAAGAAAATTAACACAATCGATTTCGGCAACGATTCATTGCTGTTTTCAAGTGACAATACAACAGATTGAAACCCAAATTAAGCAAACATAAAAATGCAAATTAAGAAAATGGCGAAAGGAGGGGTTTCCCTTCAATTCTGAAGATTTTGTCAGAGTGATCGTGTCAGAAAGCACTCGGAAACCTAGAGGTTTACGGTTTGTAACAAGACGTTATTATAGGTTTTTCATTTTTCTTAATATGTTGCTATACTGAATGATACAGACAGCTAGATGCAGACTTTGAGAATTACACAAAAATCCGATGTGTTTTGGCTTTCTTTTTTTATTGAACGACTGAATTTTAATAAAAATCCACAATCTCGGGAGGTCTTAAGGTGTATTTCAAGGTTTTTAAGTGCCGGCAGAGGGATTTCGGGTTTTTGAGTTACAACAAGAGCAAGGTTGTTTTAACCTTTATAATTTCGTAATTAGCTGTCGATCGAGTCTAGCTGTAGTTGCAGTATTAAAAGGATACGGGAGTAATAAGAAGACACGCACACAAATGTACAAACAAAGTTAACTTAGATATCTCATTTTCTGGTAAAAGACGATTAGTAGATTTTTAACTTATCTGTATATTTTTCATTAGAAATGTTTGTCCCTCATTTTAAATCTAATAATGAAATTGCTTTCGATTTGTAATTTATTTTAACTTTGGCCCAGCTGTAATTTAAAATAAATAAAATTCATTGGGGGATTTAAATGACATGTGATCTTTAACTGATTTCAACTGTAGCTTTTAAATTATAAAAATTATGTGTAGCCCACCAACGGAAAGAATTTAAAAAAAACAAAGAATCGACGGTTAACGGTAGAATTTGAAATATACAATAGATTAAATGTTGATTGATTAGAACCCCAAAATAAATAGAATAAAAATAGAATAAATACAAATATAACTATAAAAATCATCACATTTCGATTGGTTCCTAACTATCATTTGTTGTTTTCTGTTGTTTTCATGGCTTAAAACAAAAATGCAGAAAAATTTAAAAAAAACCAAACATTTTAAGAAAGTATTCAACGATTTTCTTAAAGAATTTATGGACTACTTTTCTTAAAACGTTTTTTTTTTTAATTTTTCTGCAGGAAAATCATTGTTTACATTTCTGATTAATTTTCTTCATTAATCGTTAATGTGTACTGGAGGCGAATGGCTCACTTTCTTTACAAAGTTGAAGAATTAATAATTTAATGGAGACATCCGGATACAAATTAAAATGTCAACCTAATAATTTTTATTATTATTAACATTTCAAATCTTCATAAATTTTATTAAAGACTATGATACTTGATGTTAAAGTTTTGAGAAACGTTTTTCCCGAAAATTAACGGTTTACTTGCGTTAATTCAATCGTTTAGTAATCAAGAAATACGAAAATCAGCAATTACGACAGCCCACAGTGTTCTCTTTTTATTTTTTTATTTTTTTTGATGATTTTCTTTCTATTTGCAACATACAAGAATATCTTTCTTTGGCCCAAAAGGTATTGTGTAATTTCCATACATTGAAAATCTCTTTTATACCTAACATTTACCTGGAAATAATCGAAAACTTACTGAAACATTCACACTGTTCAGAGAAAGTATTCAGGCGCTGGAATGCGGGTTGAAAGAGCAGGGTTCAATTCCCGGATGGGGAGTTTTTCCACATTGAATTTTCCTCCAGATGAGTCTTAGGGTCTACCCAGCCCTCCGTAGATATTTGTACTACCAACCAACCGGGTCTTTGAAACATTGGTAGCCTTACGTCAAATACCCCCATGGGAGATACCTAAACCGATATAGGTTTTAGAGCGCCCGCTTTTGATAATCACAATCATTGAAAATTCTTGCAATTCTCACAGAGTCCTGCAGTTTTGTATTGCGGAGATTTATCGTTCAGTTCATGTTTCCAATAATCACTCTTGTTGTATTCTTTCGATGGCGCATAATAGTTTTCTACTAATGAAACAATGATTACATTTTCTCTACCTTCCTATCGTGATTTCTTTTATTCATCGTGGTTTTAATATTTCTGATTTCTTCGTTTCTCTTCTAGTTATACAATCACTGTCATTCAATAGGACATGGTCGTTTACTAATTTAACTTGCCACTTGTGTCACACAATCTTTTAAAAGTTACTTTAGCGTTTTCTTCAGAATCCTCTATGTTAAGAAAATTAATTCTTTTCAATCTCTTTTTAAAAGTATAAACATTAAATAGAATAATAACAGAAATTGTTTTTATACAGACGTATTTGTTAGTGACGATGTCAACTATCATAAATTCACTTGATAATATCTTTCCGACTTTACTATCGCTAAAACAGCATAGTTCATTGCAAACTAAAAATAGTTAATTAATCAAAAAACTAAACTAAAATTGTTAATTATACATCTGTATATGCTTAAGGTTCTTACATTCTTGAGCGAGAAGTTAAACAAAAGCTTAACTAACATTTACAGCTAACTACTTAAAATAGGTGGATCTGTTGCAAATAAATAATGCTGCCAAAAGTGCCTAGACAAACTATAAGTAACATTTACTGCATTATACGCCCACTGTTTACTGCTTGGATAAGGCGAGCCGTACTTAAGATCTATAAATCATGATAAAGGTTGTATCAGATTGTAGGCAACAATTGCAGTTCACTGAATTGCTATGTAGCTTTATTAAGGGGCTGATCTTTCCAGGTTAACACAGAGACTTCAGTGGAATTTAGTGAACCCTGGCAGGAGATAACAATAAGCATAATTTCGGCTTGTTGAATCCATTATTAGCTGCTTGACCTCATTGATAATAGAGTAATCTTTTGTTCTGTATAATCAGAAATTGATTTTCTTTATTTTCGTTTCAGTTCCGATATTAAGATTATATTAAAGTGTTATCGCGTTTGTAATCAAGTTATATTGGTATTTAGCTTATCACGAGATATTTGTAAGGAAAGAATATCTAACAAGGAAGAAATGCGGGACTCCATATATGGAATTAATTGTATATTTCGAAAGCATAGTCTTTATCCAAATGTAAAACAAAATGCATTGATAATATTGATGAAAGCATTAGATCAACAAAAAATTAAATAGTTGAACATAAAATTTCTTTTATAGTGTTTAATAAAAATCAAGTAGACATTTGCGTCAATAATACTCATTTAACAATGATTTCCACTAACTTATATTTGATTGTACACCTACACATTTTCATCCTTCAAAACGACGATTTTTAATTTGAATATGTTATTTCATTATTTAGATTGAGAAAGTTCAAAGTTCATCAGAGAATAAATGCTACCTATTAAAAGAAAAGTCTCGAAAACGAACCTTGAACTGGTGCATCAATTGAATTTTTTCTTTATGCTGTTTTCTTTATGCTTTATCTTAATTACAACTAACTAGAACAACAATCAGTACTAAAATCTTTACTATATTACAAGAATGAAAGATTGTATTGCTTTAAGATTGCCTAAAATGAATCCGGAATTTTAGCATGAAAATAACAATTAAAATTAATAGTTCTCAGGAATATTGCATTAAATTAAAAAATAATAAATATTTCCAACTTTAATTCTTGCTCAGATATATCCTTGACACTTAAATGCTAATAAATGAATGTAATAAACAATGAAGAAAGAATTATAAAATAAAAAATGTATAAAGCTTATTTTTCAGTAATTAAACTTTGAACCATTTGATTTGAAACCAGCCAAGGAAGTTTCCAAGATATTTCATATGTTTTCACATTAAAGTAAAAAAGAGTGTGTACATTATATGTGAATATATTCGGAATTCCTTCTTAAGAAGATTTTCTTAAGATTTCGAAACAATAAGTTTTCAACGGATTAACTTTATTGGGACACTATCATTTAACAGCCCTCTAAAAGGGATTTCTGAAAGAGGGGCATTGGCTTTCGTAGCCACTTATTTTTCAGAGTACAGAAAAGAAAGATTGCATTTAGCCCATATCATGTAATTGAATTTCTCTTTCTATCTATAATTGAATAACTAAACCAAAACATTCCAGTAAAGGGCTTCGCTTTTATGTTTATGGTTCAAAGGTCCAAAGCCTGGCACTTTTAAAGTAAGATATACAAGAAGGAATAGTAACATCATTCTATACACAGTAGCATTTTGAAAGTACTAGAGTTCTTCGGCTGCATCTTTTAGAACTTACAGGAGAGATTTATGTTGCTTATTCTTCCGAATGAAACATTAAAATGTATTAATGAAATTCATTATGTTGAATTTATGATGAAAGTTTAGAATTGTTCGCAATTCAAAATGTCGATTTCAGAACTCAGAACTGGTTAGTGCCTAACTGTGTATTGTATCTTCAAACTTTGACGAATTTTTAATAATTCAAAACATTTCTATTCGATATATACAGTACTATCTTTCAAGTTTCTTCCAGTTCAAGATGAATAATACAAAGGTCAACTATTTTAACTTTTCAATTTGTTTAGCAGACATTTCAATATTTGCTCATATTTGTTTGCTTCCTTGCGGATGCTTGAGGAACTCCTTCTGGCTTAATTTCTTCAATTTATATTATGCTAAATTAAACATTCGTCTGGAAAGTTTCTGAATTAAAAGAGAATTTAAATTATTAAGATAAAGAAGATTTGGATGATACCACTCTTCTCTTTAGAAAAATCAGTATTATTGATATTGTTAATATCAATTTACTGACTTTGAATTCAAAATCCGGAAATCAAGAATTTCGTAACATTTCCTTCTTAATTTTTTCGGGAATTTCCCGAATTTCGCAACATAAATATATCATGAAATGTTCTCTGATGTTTGGGTTCTGTTATTTTAAAGAAACTTCCTGAATAATGAATTTTGTGCTTAATAACAACTTAGATACACTGCGTCACTTATAAAAGTTTTAATTTTGTGAATTTACTTAAAATGATAAGAAAATATTAACATCAACCAAAGTGAATCAAATGGACGTACCTCAGTAAAGAAAAAATAGTCATTATGACAATATTAAAAATGGACAACGTTTTCTTTTAACAACTGACAATATTATCCATCTTCTTGAAGAATAATATTATTTTTAAGGAAATATTACTTTTTTTATTTGCAAAAACCTTAAATTACTTTTAACAATCTAGCATCCTATAAATTAATTGGTTGCAAGAAACTTTCAAACATATTAATGTAAATGTCGGACAGACTGGAACAACAAAGTGTTTGTCATTAAATATTATATAACAGCTGCTTTTTACATTAGTTTGTAATGTGCGCTGGCAACATATGGGAATCTCAGCTGTGATTGACCGTTGAAGAGGATGAGGCATTATTCCGTCGGGAACTTCTTGCGAGAATGAGAATTAATTCGTGATTTAAAAAGTAGCATTCGCCTAATTGTGGGAAAGCATTTATTTGAAGTCTACACCTAATTATTACATGGTAATTATATAACTATCAAAATTGGTTTAGTGATACAAAAACTGAAATATAAACATAACTTGGATCTGAAGGAACAGTAATTCATAATCATTTATGAGGGATTTTTTCTTCACTCCGAGTGCTTTGAATTAATATTTCAGCTCAGATCCTTCACCCTTCGTCAAGAGATGTTTGAGAGTTACATGACCATCTGCAAACAGTGTTTTATGTTTTACTCAACATAGCAGCACAACAGGTTCATGTTTTACTCACCACGAAATGGCATTCTCAAAGACATTGACAAGGCAACAGCTTAGAAGTTTATATGACTGTAAAGCATTTCCTGAGAAAGGTCAAGGAACAGTGCGAAATATTGAATCAACTTCCTCCGTTGGTAAAAAATCTCTGTGTTCAGTTAGATATTTAAATAAATATAATCGTTTATAACATAAAAGGCTTTTATAATACAAATTGCTGTAAATTGTCAAAGATATATTCGGTTATTTGGAAGTGCCTAACAGTCACTTCCAAATAGATTTGACAACACGTTAAACCCATTTTTTGTATATTCGGTTATGTTGAAACAATTTTGCAATTTCTGTAGTGTATTTCATATGTAAACATGCAACAGTATATTTAACAGTAGTTACCAGAATAACAAAGGATTGTACCGTTTTCTATATTGTGCTACTTTAGGTGAATTTCCATCACATTTTAAATATCTTCGCATTTCCTGCTAACAGTATTATCGTAAGAAAAGTAATTTTATTATTACGTAGTACGAACATCCTAAGGAGAACTAGTAAACACTTTTCTGTTGCGATTTTTATTATAATTGCTTCAGATATTTTATTGACTGACAATGCGAATTCTTACTTGAGCATTTTCTCATCTGTTGATCTTGTTGTTGACTTAGCTACTCGTATTGACATCAACTAAAATGGTTGAACTGATTTCAATAAAATTTGTTATTTAACTTATTTAGGTTCCAACTTAAAATAAAGGTTATTTTGATCTCTACTCCAACACGCCGTAGCTCACAGTTCAACTACGTGGTGACAGTTGAGCCTAGAATATATTACAATTAGTTAATGTAATGTAAGTGATATAATAATTTTAAAATTTGTGAATCTTATAAATCTTACAAAATAGTATCATATATAAAAAGACTACGGTTTGATTGGCTTTGTTTTTCAGAATCTCTCAGGATGAAAGCTTATAACCCTTATCTATTGCCGTCGTCAATTATTAGAATGTAGAACTCTCTAAACATACATCAAACATATGTAATATAGGAGGAACTACTTAGTTCTTCTGTTATTTTTATTTAAATTTAATATTATTTGAAGATTTTCAGGATGTCATTCTGAACATTTTGCTGTATTATTTGTTTTATTAATATAATACATTTATCTTTAACTTACGTGATTAACTTAAGAATACAATGTTCGTTTCTATCCTTATGTTGTATCTAATTAATTTGTTCTTTCTTTTCTCGTTAGCTCCCCTCACTGCCCAATTGCAACCTGAAGTCCAAGTGGTGGATGTAGACAAAGTGGCCACGTTCAACTGTGTCGTATCTGGTCACCCAATCACCAGTGTGGCGTGGCTCAAAGATGGGAGACCCTTGGCAGCTGGTGACCGGATCAAAATCGTATCACGGGATGTACTTCGGATTGAAGGTGTGCAACGGGAAGATCGTGGAATGTATCAGTGCCTTGTGAAAAACACACAGACATCAGCTCAAGGGACAGCGGAGTTAAAACTGGGTGGTAGGTTTATAATCTTTGAATTAATATACTTAGCTCTTATTGAAGAATCCAAATATCTGCTTTGGAACCTTAGGCAAAAGGTTCCAAAGTAGATATTTGGCTACATTTTCAAGACAGCTGGATTACTGAATATATTTATTTGAAAGTATACATTTATACAAGTGTAACAAACATACTATAAACAGTACATAACCGTCATAGAATTGAAAAAATAAATTTTAAAAGCTTTTCAGACAAATAGAATTTTTGTATAATAGCAACTATCTCAAATTAATTCTTAATTTTAAAACTGAAAATTAGCTACTATTTATTGACTGTTACTTTTTTTTGAACTTCAATTTATTAAAAAATCGTAAAATCAAATGAATTTTCTTGAGTTGATAATCATTATTTATGAAATCTAAGTATTTTTGCTGGCCTTCAGTTGTTCTTTCTCCCTTGTGACCGTCTTTACCTTTGGATGTCTATTTATGCTTTATCTTAAGAATGGGTAAACCGAAACCACTAATGGAATTTTTATTAATGAATGTGAGAGAAGTAGTCATAATATATAAAAATTATAATGAAGTTTATAAAACCTTTATCAATACACAAAAACGGAATTTTCCCAAGTTCGAAAACCCATTTCTGAAGAATAATTTGAACTCTCTTTTCATTAATTTAAGAAGAGATTAGATAGTGAAAGGTAGGGGAAGAGAGCTACTGATTTTGCAAAAGTTATTACAAGATTTAGAGGATCTCCTGAGAAATAAAAATAGTAGAGCAAAACATGCTAAATAAAGTAAGTTGTATTTGTGAAAATCAGAAAATTGAGTTCACGTTTTGTTTGGGAGCATTACTCTTCACGCAATTCATAAAGTACTATGTTAGTGAACATTCGATGCTCTTAAAAATGAAAGCTGATGATGCTCACTATCAACTTCGAAAAAACTACAAACTGGGAAGTTCTCCTGAGTCCTCAGAATTAACTCTGATATGGAGTTATTTATCTATCTATATATATATATGGAATTAGTAGATTAACTATGCACGAATAGACATGTAGAAAAACTATTACTTTAGTATTTTTCAAAATACACAGAAATTTGAGTTAAGCACTTTTCTTAAAACTATATAAGTAAAAGCAAAAGAAAGGGTTAACGTGCTGACAAATTTCACTGAAAATGTCTATTAAGCCCAGCACAGAATAAACAAAACAATTGCAGAAACAGTTGTTCCCTAATCCACCCCGTAAAATGAATCGGAAAAGGCAATTGTTTTGTTTATTCTGTGCTGGGCTTAATAGACATTTTCAGCAAAACTATATAAGTACTTTGGACAAAGTTGAGGTCAGTTCTGAATAGTAGTTTAAGATAACGGCTGTATTATGCATTATTAAATCTATTTTTCATTCATTTTTAGTTCGGAATTTATAATAATTGAAAAAGTTGCGATCTCACAATGTACTTATCAATTTTCTGTTCCTTTATATCACAGTTTCTTCAGGTATTATAATCTCCATAGTAGGTAATTTTCATTAAGTTTCTTAAACTGCACATTTCGAATATCCATTTTATGTAAGTCCAATGAATCCACAACAGGGCCGCCATCAATTATAGTTATCATTGACGTTCAATGCGCACATATTAACGCTAATAATTCTGCTCCTCCTCTTTCGTATACATCCATTGTCAATAATTATATAAGCATTGAGTGCTTTCTCTACTGTACTGAATCCACACTAATTAATAAATTGAGACAGCAGATATTCATGATGCTAATGCTACATGAGTACAAGTTCAGAGACCATATGAACCAATTTTAATTGTTCGCTTTATCGCTCCAATGGCTGAATTCAAATTGTGCAGATGACAGACAATCATCAAATAAATATGAGGCTTTCATTGCGGCATTCTAAAGGGAAAGTTCAAAACGTGCTAAAATAATTTTATTTAACGAAGTAAATCCTGGTTATACGAACTGAATACAAACTGAAAATTATCTCGAGTTGGGTAATAAATTTATAATTTGTGATATGTTTAAAGCTCATTACTATCCAACAAAAACATTATGATGATGATAGAATACATTAGCCTTGATTTCCAATTTTACAGTTATCAGCACAGGTTGTATCATTTGCACAGATATATTTACTTGTGAAGAAAATTGTAAAATACTCTTTTACAATGGTCTAAATATTAGAAAGCAATTGATATTGCTGTTGAAATAAATACAATTCTTGTTATTTGTGGTCATGAGAAAGTTTTTAAGCAATGATGAGGACTTCACAGATATTTCTGAAGTAATCAAGATTATATGTAAAATATTTCTTTATTTTAAAAACTAAAATTGATCGTCATTTCGACAATAATGAAGATATGCAGCTATTTTCTTGTTTTGCAGAAACTCAATGCAGATACAGAAAATAACATTTTTGGAGACAGTCATTAATCAGAATGTGATGAGGAAGAGTTACTTAGGTCAATACGCAAATATAATTGTCAGATTCTTGCCACAACATTTTAAATTTGATTCTAAGTGTATAATATAAATAAAATTGACTTTTTATCAACCAATGTCGTTAAGATATTAAGAACTTATAGAAGTTGTCTTTAAGCAAGGACTATTTATCTATCAAAATTATATCTATCAGCAGCATAAAATAGGGCACCAGGCTTTAATAAAATTAAACTTAATATTTAAATTAATACATAAAATTAATTTTAATGGTACTAAAGGGTGCTGTCTTATTTTATACTATACTATGCCTTATTTTATACTATACTATGCCTTATTTTTTACTATACTACACTATACTATGCCTTATTTTATACTATAGTTAATAATCACACGTTAAATGAAGAGCTATCTCTATGAATAATTTTATTCTATGATGTTCCTCTTGTATTACTGGCAACAGTAAATTAATATTTCAGCAGATATTTCAAAAATCTTAAACAAAATGAGCAATTAAAAAGTTTTATATTTATAAATATAAGATTTTAGTGAACATTTTCGTTGCAGATTAAATTTAAAATGCTATTTTTATTTGATCTTATTGCGGGGAAAAAAGGTTTCTTTATTTTCATAATTGCATTAAATTTGAACATATTAAAGAAGCATAATAATATATATATATTATTAAGCCGCGAAGAAAGGAAATGTTTCGATAAAAAAATAATTTAAACTCTACGATTGAATCTCCCAAAATTGAAAATGTAAAACCTTATTAACTATATTTCAGCCATTTATGTTAACTCCATGAAAAAATTAATTTCTGAAAATGAAGAAATAAAAATTTACAAAGGAAATGTTAGAGCCAAAACCCTTCACCTGAAGTAATTTCTTTAAAAAAATAACTTTGCTGCTGGAAGTATTCCTTTTGTTTCATTAACTCCTTTAAAGAAGGAGGCTTTAAAAAAGATTTCGGGAAAACCTTAATTTGCTTTTGTCAACAATAATAACCAGAAATTAACTCTGACAAAAAAGTCTTCTAATGAGATTTTAGAAAATGAAATTCCATCTCCTACATTCCATGAAGTTGTGCTATGTAATATAGATTAATTTCGCAAATCTTGGGAAAAAGAATAAACACGAAAAGAATTAATAGTAATAAATAAATGAAATATTTTTTTTCCTTTATTGTGTTTTGACGTTTGTTATGATTTTATAAATTTAATTTTCTTGTGACTGATATTAAGGATTTGGTTCGAATTTTATCACCCGATATCAGAAATATAATACACAACCCTAAGCAAATATTGATTTGCCCTGCCTTTTTGAACTTCAGGTTTCTATAAAAACCTTTATCATTTACTAAATCTGAATGCTTCCATATCAGAAAAGAACGACTGAAGGAAAAAGCATCAATGACTATAGGTATTCTGAAATTTATTGCTGAAAAGTAATTGTAATTTTTGTAAAATTTTCAAGCTATGATATATATATACTGAACTGTTAATATGTATGTTCAGTTGTTGTAAATCGACCCATTTGCCTTGAAATTTCGGTTTCAAATGCACTGTTATTGTCATTTAAACTCCAGCGTTCCAAGTATTTTGTTTTTCAGTTGATGCTCTGCCTCCACCAAGTTGTCTTTCAAATTCCTTATGTTATTACCACTCGTAAGGAATTACTCTCTTGTTTCTTTACGAGGCTGAATAGAATATTTTTGTCATCATGATATGCTTATTGTTTTTTTCATTCCTATCATCAAAATTTAAGTGCAAGGCTGTTGTCCAGATAGCGTTACATTACCCTCGACATAATGTTCATAAAACCAACTTGGCACTACAAGCTATAAAAGAGTATCTTCTGTTCTGGTTTTGTTCATAAAAACAAACTTTCTATATCTTCAGACTTCAAGGAAAAAACAAGTAAATAAAGATGTAAAAATTGAGAAAGTTCATCATTTGCTTCAGGCATACAAGAATGAAACCAGAATAACTTCTGGTTTGTTTGTTTTTTTCTGTTTTCTTTTTTGTTTTTATCGTTTTTTCGTCCGATCAGTGATTTTTACAAACCTAGCCATAAAAAGAACTATTCTCTTCCTAATTCACCTAAATTCCAGATGACTTTATAAGTTTTTAATCTTGAAGAAATCTGAAAACTTTGATAGTAATTATCAGAGTATTTTCCAATTTGCTATTAATTTTACTTGTTATCAAAAAATACATTTATATGTTGAACACCATATTCATTTTTTAAATGTTTTTTACAGCTTATATTACCATTTCGCATTCAAAATTACATGAAGTAAAAACTAAGGAATGAAATCTAAAATTGATTCTTTAGATCATTTACAGTTAATTTTTTAACAGATAATTAAAAAAATAGTGAGAATTACCCATAAAAATTTTACAAATTTAATGGATTCAAAGTACAACATTTTAGATCCGTATCAGATTAGCACTTAAAGTTCCCTTACATATTATCAGGCAATAAACAATTCGAAACACGTTGCTTCATTTATTTATTTTTTTTCGGGGGCAACTAAGAATTTAATATTTCAGTCGAGTGTCTCAAGGGAAAAGCTTCTTTAAAAATCATGTTAGTGAAATTAAATATAATTGGCGGAATGTTCTATAATTTTAAACTTCTATCTCTAAAATGCTAATGAAAAATTAGAGCGTTATCGTTAATCTTCTCTTATCATCAATTCCTGCTTCTTCAAGTAAAGATTCTTTTCAAATGATCTAGGTAAATGAATCTTTCTAATATTAACATTTTAAACTTAATTTTTGAAATTAAAACAAAGTTAGTAACAAATTTAAAGTGTTGATTTGATTATTAAGTGGTTTCATTATTATTGAGTGCGCATTTACTCAAATCCATGAATTCAGATTGAATAAAGTACGTTTAACTCCTTTTATGACATAATAAATGATAAAAGAAAACATTTCTCATTTCATTCCTACCTTTCATTTTCATTTAAGAATGTATTTTCCTGTTCCATTACCAATTATTACAGAATTCGTCATTAGGTATAGTTTAGCCTTTAAATTCTGCATACAAGACAAGGCATCGCATTGTATCATACACGTTACAGAAATTTGAGTAAGTCCTTCTTCAAAACAGAAGCAGAAGTTTCCATAAAGATATTTGTCGTGTAAGAAACTTCGTACGCATATCATTGAACAATGTTTCTTCGTTTCAAATTCTCTTGTTAGGGATTCTAGAGCTTTCAGAAGAACAACTACTCGCTTCCTGAGTATTCAGTCGTCTTCGAACTGTAGATTCGACAAATCAAGTTGTTTGATATCACAGGACACTATGAAGTGATACCTGAAATGTAAAACTAGCAGAAGAGCGAGACATCACTCGCCGAACAGTTTTATGTATCCGACAGATGGATTAGAAAGAAATCTACAATAATCTATAATCTACAGCCAGGACCTCCACTGGTGAGTCACTTGGTCCTTCAGCACCAGGGCCCGGCCGTCGAAGGGGCCCGGGCTGAGGTTTCAACCAAATCAAGTGAATATAATTTTTTGCTAAAGTATTAAGGGCAACCCAAAATAACAAAAAAAAATAATAAAAAAAATACATTAATGAAAAAAAAAAAAAAAGGTGGGAAAAAATAAAAAGAACATTAGGAAAACAAAAAAACAAAAAATCCACGCGTACATTGAGAAAAAAGATTAAGAGAAGAAAAAAACCCAGAAAAATACAAAACACGGATGCGAACCGACAACATTCAGCATATGAGTCCAAGAACTTACTGATCGTGGTATAGCAAACAACGAAATGAGATGGTTGCATTTCTGACATTTAAAGTAATAACGGAAAGCTAACGACAACAATGCCAAATATCTCGAACAGGGGGGGGGGGGCCTTGGTCTCTGAAAATACCCATTCAGACTTTCTTTGGGCCTCTGAACATGATGGTAAAATCAGTTTGTCCATCCGATCTTCCGTTCGGGAGTTGTTAGGGGTATACAAACACGGACGGATGGACAAACGCAATAGCTATCGATTTTGGTCGCTATAACAATAGCTCCCAAATGAGTCGCTAATAAAGTTATATAAATAAGTTATATAAATAAAATTCTAAACTTTTTTAATAATTAAATTTACATTTTCCATAAACTTCTGTTCTGCTTTAACCGTCTGCATAGAGCGAATTTTTTCTAAACTTCTGGTAGAGCTGGTAAAAGTAAATGTTGATGTTAAATTATTAGGCCTACTCTAAAAATAATGCAACTATTGCATTTTGAGTGGGAGAAATATGAAATCGTATAGTGTTTTAGCGATATTTTTTGGCTAAGAATCTATGATTTCAATCATAATTTGAGAGAGTTACTGCATTTGGTATCTCGGCCCTGAATTTCCTGTGTGGGGGAGGAGGGCTGTCGACACCTTAAATGTACTTTGCGTTTCTGTACATATCCTTATTAAAATATTAAAATAATTTTCCGTTACTTATGTGGTGTTAGTTTAACATAATATCCAATTATAATGTACCGCAATGGAAATTTATTGATTTGCCCAACATATGTAATTTTGAACTTTACTTAATAGACAACATGTTATTGTTGAAAATTCTAAATCAGATTATTAATCAATTGTAAGCGATAACAGCTTTGCAGTAAATAACTTTTATATTATCCACTGGTTTGATTTGGAATTATCTTTTGATTTGGAATTATCTTCAACTATATTTCATTTAATTAATACAACGATTAATTAATTAATGCTGGGATTAATAAATCTTGATTTAACAAAAATAGTTTAATAAATAAGTCAAATATTATGTATGTACATAAATCAATATTTTTTTTTAATTCATGATAAATAGATTTTCTTTACAATAATTTATTCGTATGTGATTTTTTTAAGGAATGGGAAGTTTGTAAGAATTTTATAATAATCGTAATTATACTTTGAGTTGGCTCATAAATAAAAATAATTTCATTTTTTCAGAAATTCGATCTTTTACTGTGGTATGTTTGCATACACAACAGAAATCTGAGCATGAAAAACTAAAATTTCGCTTTCTAAGTCAATAGAAGACAAGTGAATATAATTTTGTGCTAAAGCATAAATTTAAAGGCGACCCATAATAATAAAAAAAATTAAAAAAAAATAATAAAAAAAGGAAGTACAATAATATAAGAAAAATAAAAAAAGTTAGGAAAATAAGAAAAAAAAACCCAGTAAATCTATGGATTCGACAATCTCCAGTATATGAATCCGAGACCTTATTCATCAAGCTATAGCTGACAAGTAAAATGAGATTCAAACTAACATTTATGCTAATAGCGGAAATCCAAGAAAACAATGCCAAATGCGTTGGTCCCTGAAAATACCCTATTCCTACGGTGTGTGTGGGCCTCTAAAAATGATGGTGAAGTCCGTTTGCCGATCCGACCTTCCCATCCGGGAGTTGCTAGGGGGACGAGAGACACTGACGAACGGACAGGACAAACGTAATAGCTACCAATTTTCACATGGGTCGTTTGAACCTTTAAAATAGCAACAATTGATTAATTAACTAGATAAATTTACCAATCCCAATAGCTTTTCTTTGCTGTAAACTTTTGGATTTTGTGAGATACTAATTAGGTTTTTATGTGCTAACTTCGTAATATTATCTTTTTTTCACAGAATAAAAAAACTGATTTGTAACACTGATTTAACTCAAAATGAATGATAATTAAACCAAATTATGCTGTGGTTTCGCCTGAATTCATTGAATTTTACAGACTTTGTGACAGTGTGTTTTTTTTTTTTTTTTTCAGAGTGGAATATCTCCACTGAAATCTTAAAACTATCAGATTTAAGGCCGTAGGTCGAACGCAGGTCGGTTAATGAGGGACAATAGAAAATTCTTTTCTCAGAAGGGAATTTTAACAATGCAAACACTCTAATGATCCTGAACTGATAAATTGAAAGTCAGTTCGAATAAGTGCTGCTAATGGAAGGGGAGACCCAATGGTTCAGCTGTCCTTAAGAGGAGGATCTAAAGGGAATTGTGCTCGTTGTCTGAGACATTAATTTATATTCGAAAGAATAGGATTGGAAAGCTACCAATTGGTACGTTAATTGAAATGTTACTCTGTTTGCTGAAACCATGTCACGTGACTCATTTGTTGGAGATCAACACTTCGAAGCTAATCATTGTGTGTTCTGTGACAGCAAATTAAAAATGTACGATGTACACATTGTCTTAGCACATTTTCATGCTTGGAAAACACCGGTCGTGGAATCCGAAGAAACCTCTGTTAGTATACTCATGCATTAATAATAAGTCATGAGTAAAGTCACAAACATTAGGGATTATTAACTAGTAATTAGTAATATTCTACAGTTCTATAGTTATTCCTTTCGTATATTTTAGAAATCGTGCTTGAATTGTAAAAAAACAATTCTGGAGTACATTGATAAATGCCCAGCAATCGACGCATTTGTCATTTCCATAGTGAGACAACCTTAAAAGAAATTAAGAACATCACAGAAGTAAACTTACCAGTTTTTAGATACAATCGCTTTTCTTTTGCTATGCAGGGCGCAATTAAGAGAGTGAGTGTGGGGGTGAGGAGAGAAAGAAAAGTTGCTTACTTCATATATAGCTCAAGTAGAAGAAAATGTAGATACATTTTATATGATTATACCTGTAAAAGGTTTATGAAAAATGAAACTCAATGGAATTTTCTCTAATTTTTTTTTCAGTCTATGAAGGTTGACATTGGTAAATAATTTCATAGTGGCATCTATTTACCAAGTTTCATGGATATCTGCAAAATGAGAGACGAATTATTCAACGAACGGACGGACAGACAAACGAATATCGTAAAACGAATATATTTATAATAGATTGACAATTACCATAAAATAAGTCAATGAAATTCCTCGAAATTAGAACTGGAGAGGGAATGACTTCTAAGGATGAACTAAAAAAAGAAATGGGACGAGACCTGACTCCTTGAATTTCTGGACATATCAAGTGTTTTATTGAACACTAAACATGCATTGCTGCCATTATTTGGTTCACAGACCAGCAGTACATTCGACGCACATAAATGTAGCAAAAGAAATAAAATAAGAGCAGTTTGGATACCGTAGCATGTCTAGACTTAAGCAAGTAGACCGAATAACAACTCACCCCAATAGAAATTCCTCCTCTAAATTCAGGGAAAAAAAAACCTTGCTGGAAAGGGCAATCTATTGTACTGGTGTGATATACAAAGAATCTTTATCAAAACAAGTTGGGTCATTTGTGTTGCACATTTTCATACATTACTTATTATGGATTGTACTTGATTAGATAAATCAAAACATTGAAAAGGTAATATTAAAATTTAGATTTTTTTCTTTCGTAAGATCCTAGTTCATTTATTTCCCTTGAGTTTTAGCTTTAGCTTAGAGTAGCCTACTTATAACGTAATCCGCTTAGTGGTTTCCTTAATCGTTTCTGCTTTAACTAATTAATCCCTTTATGGTAAAACAATTTCTGATAGTATAAATGTTGATAAGATCGCGATTTCCCAGATGGATAAGTATGGTATTAAAAAATTTATAACAACCTTTCCATTTATAATTACTTTATTCGAAGGCATTCGAAGACATTTTGAAATGCATATAAAGATTAAACAGAAATGAAATAATCAATTTTAATATTTAACTGATGCTTCTGAATATGTGGCTGCTTATTATTCATTTGCTCCTATGTCATTAGGATAAGCTAATACTGATGTAATAGCATGTAAAATGATCCAGAAATATCAAAATCGCAATTAGAAACAAGTGTATATAATTTTGTGCTGAACTTAAAAACTTAAAGGCAACCCATAATAATAATAAAAAAAATTACGAAAAAAAATACAAAAAGCGTAAAAAAAAGAGTCCATGGTTGCATTTCTGACATTTAAGCTAACAGCAGAAATCCAATGAAAACAATGTCAAATACGGAGGGGGAGGGGCTGTTGGCCCCTGTTAATACCCCATTCCTACAGCGTTTAGGCATCTGAACTCGATGATGAAATCCGTTTGTTGATCCGACCTTCCGTTCGGGAGTTATTAGGGGAGGACAGAAGCAATACCTACCGATTTTGGTCGTTATCACAATAGCTCCCAAACGGGTCGGTAAAAATATTCTACCTACTATTCTGTTCATATTGCGTCGTATGGAGTTTCATTTTTAGCCCCATCAAAGCGGTCTGATACCTAAGTAATTGTTACAAACTGTCATACAGAAACGATAGGAAGAATTGATTATTCAGCCTCTCCCCAGAACTTGATGGTGTGATTTGTCATAGAGAATACTATCATTGGTTACTCCATTATACTAACCAAACTTTAAGCAGTGCTATCAGCTTTGTTATAGAATGCTATAATGTTGGGAATGACGAATGGGAAAAGAAGGCGTGGTCGACCGAGGATCACATGGATAGACACCATTAAAGCAATCACAGGCCTAAGTTTAGAGCTGTTAAAAAGGAAGGCACAAGATCGGAAAGAGTGGCGAGAGATGACCCATCGAATCGCCAAGGGTCGGATGCGGCTGAATGGATAAAAACAACAACAATCAGCTTTGTATAAATACATCTTTGTACATTTCTATCGTGAAATAAAACGTTGAAATTGAAATTTAACATGAAATTTAACATTTGGGTTGGGTCTCCCAACCCAAATTACATGTCAATATTCTTTTTGTGATAATGAACATGTTCGCCCGCGCACAAATAAAACAGAAACAATGACTATTTTTTTATAGGAAATCATAAACCAATAGATTTTCTAAAAAATGTAGCAGAAGATTTCCAAGAGAGAGCTGGGAATCAGATACGTCGTGTTTAAGAGTGTTATGAAACGAAAGGTCAACAGGTGGAGTTGTCATTGGTACTCGTGTCATCTTTGAAGGAATCCCAATCCACTCACTTCTCCGTTCTACCTTCTCGACCTCGGCTTGTTTCTGACTCGGCTTTGATATGTCAATCCTTCCCACCAAGATTTACGGGTACTAGGTCTTGTGTGTCCTTTCTTCCATGAAAACTGCCTACGCAAACCATTTTTCTCAATTTCCTATTTTTTATTTCTTTAAAGATGAAGCATATAATTTTTGTCTGTCACTTATTATTTAGTTTATATATACAAAAGGAAAGCTGACAATTGAGAAAAACACTACTTCTACTTAATAATTTGAGAGTAGTGTTTTTTTGTTGTTGTTGTTGTTGCGTGCTGTTCGCACCGAAGTAGGATCTTCGTGTCCGAAGGTCCGTGTTCTTTGGATCTCTGGTGTTCCGAAGATGACCCTAAAAGAAGCCATAGAATTTCTAGGGAAAGATATTGAGGTGGTTTCCCGTTGCCTTCCTCAGGAAATCATTTAGGAATGAATTCAGACCGGAACAAAAAGAAGAAGAAGCAAACACAGGAAATAAATTTTTGCCACAAACAGCCATGCCAACGCCGGGATTTGAACCCAGGTTCCGACGTATCTGCTTCAGGCAAGACCGTCGCCTTGCGCACAAGACCATGCCGGAACTGCCGAGGATAATGTTTAGATAATTTTGCTTAAACGACTACCTTTACGTTTGCTTATATGGCTAACATTCTCTATATGTTTTATCCAGAAGGCTGGATTTTGTTTGAATTGCATTAGAAAACAGGTCAATATATATATAGTTACATTTTGTTCGGGGATCGATCCGACGATCTTAATGCGGAACTGACACTGTAATGAGTCGGATCCATATTTTTTTTACGTATATTAGATATTAGTATCTAAAGGGAAGACTCCATTTTGAAATTGAAGTTATCGTTATTTTATCAAATGAAAATTTCAAGAATTTTTTGTATCTGAAATAGATATTACGAAATTGTTGGTTACTGTTAGTTTATGGCAAATTGCTATCTATTATCGGATGCGCAGTGGTGCCTCTAAAGAAAAATGAACAATAAAAACTCACTAATGAAAAATAAGTGAAAAAATTCTTGTGCCAGCCGTTCACCGACCTCAATGAATTTTTTTAAAGCTTTTGTTTTATTGGTGACTGCTCCTGGCTGATGAACACCAAATATCGTGAAACAACTGTTCTAGGATGTCACTTGGTAAACAATTTGGTCTCAATCATTGTTGTTTGCTGTATATTATCTTTGCCCACAAGCTAAGTAAAGTGTAACTGTGCTTTTCCCACTGGCGTTGATGATAAGACTAGATCTTCTCTCATTAATACAAATGCTTGAAGATAAAAACTGGATGGAATTCGATAGAGGAAAGTGATAGCAGATGTAAAAGAGGAAAGACAGGAAAGTTACCAGCTGACGGCAGAGAAGAAAGAAAAGGAACACGAGCGAAATGGGCAAACTGAGGAAAGATGGGTGAAGGGAAACAAGCGATTGGAGGGAAAAGAAGCTATCAGTGGGCACCAGACGATGGACCATGGAGAAAGGAATGACATGAACAATGTAAAGTTGAGAGCCGGTAGAAAAACCATCGCCATTCCTCGCATGTTTCTCCTTTCATTGATTTAGACATCGTTGTCTTCGGCTTTAAGGATTTCAGTAAATTCCTCTTGCAATAAACGCCATCATATAATTCAATTCAAAACGAAATTAATAATTTTTGATACGCATCATTTTCTATAACATTCTACCTTTTCTTGCTAAATTATTTATTTGATTTCAGAACTGACTAAAAAGAGTTGTTGTTTGTAGAAACTCAGGGATATCTAACGATGGAATCTGCAATTTTTTTTTTTTTTTGGGGGGGGGGGGGGGGGAGAAGGCAGGGGAGAGAAATATGCAGGATAAAATAATTATGATGTAATTGTATTATTCAACAAAATGCTAACTTGGATAGACAGAAAGGAACCAAAAGAAATTCGCACCTCCAGCTGTCACCTTGGAATGTCTGTTATGGCCGTTTCGTTCTCTTTAGGACTCATCAGCCAGTCAAACTTCATAGACGACAGGCTCAGAAAGTTCGAACATATACGTATCCCACTTTCGCTCCCGGAAGCGGGATCCCACAAGAACAAAACATAGCCAAAAATACATACTAATAGATGTCAAATCCTTGGCCTGATTCCGTTTTGCTTTTGTGGAGTCCCACTTGGGGGTGCGAAAGTGGAATTCGTATATGTTCGGACCTTCTGTGCCTCTTCTGTGATCTTCTGAAATGGCAGTCCCAGTCTCTCTCTGATGACAGCTCGAGGTGCGAAATCTTTATGGTTCCTTTGTGCCTTCCATAGTTACCCTTTTGTTTAATTGTATAATTTTTAAAGTTTCTTTTAACTAAATAAATTAAATAATTAGCGTAAATACATATAAATTAAAATCTAACATGTAGTTGTACAGAAAGCGATGGCAGCCATGTTGGAGTATATAAGCTTGTTGGAGTATTTAGACCATTTCGTTATGCAAAATATCAGAATTGCAAGTGAAATACGAAGTTATCTCAGCTACAGTCATGCGCTTAAATTGTAACTTTTGCTACCTTCTTCGTTACCTACAATCCAATTTGTACATTTCTTAGTAGAGAATTCATATTGGTACGTCATAGATTTATAAGACTAATGATAAAAGATAGACAACTCTACTGATTTTGGATTAACGCAACCTAAAACATTGGTTTCTGAGCGAAACCAATATTGAAATATGCAGCTCCCTCAATAATAGCAATTTGACATTTTGATGTTAAATGCAAATTATACGAATGCTTTTCTTTTGTTGCGTCTATCAAATATCGCTGTTATATGATGATCTACGAATTTATTTTAATTTATAACTTACAGAAATCATTTTTAAATGTGATAGAACTGGTATATACATTCTATATATCAAATAATGCGATGAGTTGATAAAGGATGTCGAACTTTTCTGAATGGAATCAGGAAATTACTTAGAAATAAAAGTTTTATTTCGGAAACGATACTCTAATGTCATTTATTATTGGGAAGTATTTTTGAAATGAAAAACAAAAGCTGAAAGAAAACATTAGATCGTACTATCACTGTTTGCTAATCTTTCTTGCTGTTGTTGGCAGTTTCAGATTGCTGAAGCTTTTGGCATTACAGAATGACAAGTGATTTTATGTATATAATGATGCTAATAACATTTGTATCTGTAAAAGCTGATGGAATCGATAAACTTCTGCAAAAAATAATAATTATTTGGAATGTAAAAAGGAGCGGGGGTAGATGTGCCCCAAAGAATTTATTTCAATTGCAAGAGAATAAATACAAATTCCAATATAATTGATTTTAAACAATTAAGCAACTTAAAAATGATCTCTTTCTAGATCGAAACAGATGTTTTAGATATAGATTTTAGTTTTTATTTTAGCTTATGAACCCTGACTCCAGGATGCCCCTGCATCAGGTTGAGAATTCTCTAGCAAACTAGACAGCAAATCTTGGTTAGTCCAGTATCATATTGGCCTTCGGACGTTGATTCGAAATGGAAGTTGAGTCTTATCTGCCGACGTGTCAGGTTTGTTTAGGAACAACCTGCACCACTACTGTTGTCCTTCTGTTTACGGATTCCAGAGGCGCCGCCACCATTCCTTCCACTTCCTTCGCGAGTCCGCGGGCGAGTGCATCCTCCAAGAACGTGTTGAATCTCTCCCCATCTCCCACCATTCTCGCTGAGGCAGAATGTTGAAAACAAGACATTTATCAGCATTATCCTCCAGAGACAGTGTCTTCGGTGCCACCCCGCTTCCCTTTCCCATTACTTGAAGAACACTTCTTGACCAAAATCAACACCTTCATGACACCCTTATTAACTTGCTGTCCTTGTGTGTGTCTCACCAAACAGTGTGTGGTAGATTTGAAGGGGTGTGAACATTAGCAGGCTTCGTTGCCTTCATAACTTAAATCTTCATTTGTTCCACCTGGTGCAGGTCGCAAAGACGTTTATTTTCAAGATACTTTTCAAAGCTTACAACTGGTCTTTTTTTTCCTTTGATGAAAAAGAAAGCTTTCGAATTTGATAATATCTTTCTGCTTTTGCTCCGCTAAAACAATAATTGCTGAATTTTAAAAAATTACTTTAACGCAACTTGCAAAAATTAAATATCGAAAGATTAATATTTTTCAAAGTAAACTTGAAATTCACATAGTTCTTTTCTTGCCATTTTCTTCATTATCAAAATTCAGAACTTGTATTAAATTCTCTGTATTTTTCTACCCTTTTTTCCAAAAACAAAACATTTTATGCTAAACTATGATGATCATCATTCAATACAGATAGAAAATGGTTGCAGAGTGGGTAAGGGCGCTTGGCTGCGGATTGGAGGTGGTGCATTCGATTCCCGGCCTCGGTGGAAAGCGAGAATTTTTCTCCTCCAAACGGGTCCTAGGGTCTACCCAGCCCTCTGTAGAATGGTACCGGGTTTCTTTCCCGGGAGTTAATGGGCAGGCGGGCGTCGGGCTGACCTCCCGACCTCAACCTAGTCCCGTTGGTCATGATACGCCGGGAGCCTTACCTCCCGCGAGCCCTTGTTGTTTTTTTTTTTTTTGTTTAATAATTAGCTATTAGCAAAAAACGAAGCTTCATATGGATGAGATTTAGAATATTTTAATAGTTTTAAAAGATAGCCCTACTACCCTTTTTTGTTTTTGTAAAAAGCATCCAAAAACTACAGCATCGATTGCTAAACGCGATTGCATTCTATTAAATTCTATTAAAGATTTGATCTTTGTGATATTTATAGCAAAAGAAAAGCTAGTTATGAAAGTATATAAAAGCTATCACACTTGCTTAAAAAAATAAATACGGAGTAAAAATCTTAAAATTGACATTAAAACTTAATCAAGTTTCAGCCTGTTAAAAGGCTTTCTTCATAGACTCACTGAAGAAATCCTGTTAACAGGCTGAAACCTGATCTGGATCTTCAGTATTAATTATTAAAGAATTTTTTAAAATTTAATTTAACTTTTTTAAGCAAGTCTGATAGCTTTTATATACCTTCACAACTTCCGGGTGATTCATAAAGTACGGGAAAGTACTGGTGGTTTTCACCGCCCCATATCTTTTAAACTGCAGCTCATAAAAATCTGAAACGTTTTACATAAAATCGTCAAACATATACGAGTTATATTTTCATGTTATTATTTATTCATTACTACTGAAAATCATTTTATTTGCGTTCAAACACCCCGAATATATCGTATATTTAAATAACTGTTGTGATGTTGTTTAAACTCTAAACGTCTGGTTCCAATATTCCAATCATACAGAAACCTAATTCGGAAAATTTAATATAAACCCTTTTGTCATTAATTCCTTTGTTTAATTTTTAAAAAAATGTATTTTTTTGAAAATGCATTCTGACAAATGACATTTTTGGGAGAGAGTCAAAAATTTTTTTTGGCTAATAATTTCGATATATTGGGGGTGTTTGAACGCAAAAAAATGAATTTCAATAATAATGAATAAATAATAACATGAAAATATAACTCTTACATGTTTGACGATTATATATAAAATGTTTCAGATTTTTATGAGCAGTAGTTTAAAAGATACGGGACGGTGAAAAGCACCAGTACTTTATGAAACATCCGGTATATTCACATACCTTAAATTCATCCGAAGGAAAGCTAGTTATCAAAGGGAATTATTTAATATTCTAAAGTATGTGATGCACCTGAATATTATCGGAGAGAAGATACATTAGACTGGAATTTTAAGTCCAAGTAATCTAGTGAACCACTAAAACAGTTTAATTACAGTTATTAGAATAACTAAAAAAAATATTATAACAAAAAAAAAAAGCTGCAAAGCTAAATGTCTACAGGAGGTTTAGGCAACTACAAGAAAGTTTTATATTTTATACATGTGAGACGAATAGATATTGAGCAACAGATCAAAAGCAGAATAAATAAACATTAAATCCTAATACGATAACGTCTGCGAATAACACAAATATTCTACTAGTCTTAAAATAAATGTCGATTTCTATTAGAGTCCTTTCTATCATCAATATTCCCGCTGGCTCTTGGTGACCTTTTGCTGAATCGGCTAGATCTAGAATTATTCCTTTAGAATGGAGATTGAAGTTGATTTTGCAGGAAAGACAACATTTTTATTGTAATAAGAATTATAAAAAAATAAACATATTTATATTTAGGCTTCACATTTTAGTGGTAGATATTTGTAGTTGGTAGAGCTTGATTGGTATGTAATAATAAAATAGTTATCAAATTTAGATCAGCTTAATTAAGATAAGCTGTACACTAATTATTGAAAATTACGAGTAGATACAGATAAATGAAGTTAAAAATATAAATTAATTTAGATATACTCAAAACCCTTGAGATGTACAGAACTTAAATTATTGCCTTCCTCAGAATTACAGGATTCAGAAAACCTATTTTAGATTCTTGTTATTTTCACCTTTTTTATTCAATTTTAATAAAATTATTGCTATTCAGTCAACAATAAGAACTCAACATGCACATATTAATTTGAGATGTGTTATAAACATGGAGTTAAAAAATTAATTGGAAATTATATAAAAATTAAAAAAACTCCTTATCTCTTAGCACCATTCATCTCAAGTGTTTCATTGACAGACTGCTATGAGTGGTGCGTCGAGATAACGACTCATATTTTTTATATACTGAATTTCGTTGTTTTTTTTTTTCAAGAAATATTGTCATTCATCTAAACACTTTTCCAATTTTTTTAAAAAATTTCTTGTAATCTTCAGTTACCAGACAGAGGCATGCCACCACTTGATCTTTGATTCTTCAAATTAACTTTAAAAAGCTATTCTTAAATTTCTATTTCTATTGAAATCCTATTAATGATATTCGAAATGGGCAAAATATTATAAAAAATTATGTAATTGGAAGAAAACATTTAAAATGAGAAGTCAGTGATCTTCCGTTTGAAAGTTCGACAAAAGACATTTCTGGTTTTCTGTAACGATATGTTATCTGTTATGATAGCAAAGAAATGAGTTGAAGTAATACTTGAATTTTTTTTTCTATTTTCATTTTTCGTTCACACCATCTGTTTATCTACGTCATTTCTTCAAACTCTTCAGTCGCTTAGAAACTTAAGTTATTTTTAAGAAGCAGGTGAATTTAGAAAACCTGTTTTATATTATTGCTACATGTGTCATATCGTATTGTTTTTTCCGAAAAGTTCATCGTATCGTGATAACAATAAAGCACTGGGTCTTATCCTTTCCTGGTGTCCTCATCCCTTTGCATCTACATATTTGTCACCCACTGAGCAGAAATTGTTTGAATACGCCTTATAAAATACGTCTTATAAAATATATAAAGATAGGAAGACTGAGAAAGGACTACACAGGGTGTCCCGGAGGAAAGGTCAACATTCTGGAGATCTTAGTATCGGTCGTAGTAAGAAAAGGAGTTTTATATGAACATGGATCTATTCCGACGGTTTTCATGATAGAGCAATTGCGTAGTTTTTGAATTTGGCGCCCAATATTTGACCTTCCCTCCCTTAGTATTACGACACCGTAATCCGTAATGTTTTCACGCCAATTATAAAGTGCTGTTTGAAATTTATAATAAACTATAACGAATTTTTCACTTGACCAATAAATATTAGAAACAATATCTTTCTAATCAACTACACCTGTACATTCAAAAACAGATCTCTGAAATCGTTCGAAATAGAACATACAAAATATTTTCTAGGACTGAATTAAAGCTTTCCTTCTGGGAGACCCTGTTCATGAATTCTGTTATTTAATGAAAAATAAAAGAGCAATCTTTATTGAAGAACGAAGGATAATAATATTATATTTACCGTCTAAGCTTTTTAATAAGTATGTTATTTTGCACGTAGTTCTTATTAAGAATAATAATTGTTCTTTGTACTAAGTGATCGGTGATTTCACAATGGTTTTGAAAAAGCTGGCATGCCTAGACCTCTAGAAAGAACATTTGAAATTCCAACAGGAATTGCCCCCACATTAGTATACACTTAGTTCTCAATCTTACAGCAAACGCTCTTTTGTTTATTTTGTTTCCAAGTGGATCTAAAATGTTTTCAGATACCTCCTCTAACATTCTTCCTTATTATTTGCTAATTAGAATAAAAAGCTTGTTAAATACGTTATATTTTCAGTTTATTTTGGCATTTCTCAGGCAATATAATTGTTAAGATATTGAACAAAAAGTACTATAATAATTTATTTTTAGACTAAACAATATTTGCAGAAAATTATCCCGATTAACAAATGCTACAGTGCCAGAAATTCGCAATATTCGGAGATACTACACATAGGATTATCAATAGGTTGATATCGATATGAAGCCCATCTATCAGTAAATTAACGACAGCGATCAAGGTTTGGTGAATAAATAACATCACAATAATTTACTACTTTCAACTCCTAAAATTGACCTAAACCGTTGATTAAAAGATACTAAAATTTTTTAAATAGTAAGCATTCGAACTTTAAGCAAATTATATTAAGGAGTGAATTCCAACAGGGCATTGTCGTTACTTGTGTTAAGATTCATATTATTTTCCTAAAGCTCACATAGCACTTTCAACTTACTGTAAACCCAAAAAAACGTAAGAATTTCTTAATGTTAATGTAACTTTAATTAAACAGAAATAATAATACTGAACAAGAAGCTTTGAACGTTTTTAAGTTTTTTTAAAGTTCCGAAATTGAATACTTCAGTAATGAATAAAGTATCCCATTATACAGAACATGTTTACAGGACGGTGCTTGAGTGCTCTCACATACTTCACATTACCCTCTTCTTCGTGAGGGGCCAAAAAAAAAATCTCAGCTGTAAGAAAAAATGGATTTCATACAAAGGATTTCAGTGTGAGGGGGAGGGATTTTCCAACTACTTGAAGAAGAACATTAACCTGGAGGGCAAGATAGTTGCACTGCAGGCATTGGCTAAACGTGAGCATTTCCCTCTTCTTCATTTTTTTTGTCCAGTGCCCAGTCGGAATCTCTTTTTGGAAGATTGTTCTGTTGTGTGGAACTGAGCCAACGGGCCTTCTTTCATCTTCTTTAACTGAAAGTCTGCAACCGTCCAGACTTTCTGAAAGCGAAAGATGAAGTTACGAGACTGCCTAATCCCCAGTCTGCTTTTCGAACATGGAAACTGACTTATCCCGGATTCATCGCATGTTTAATTATATTTCAATAGCTGCCGGATATTTCACAGGAAAAGCAAACAGTTACTAGGAGCGTTAAAGCCTACTTTGGATTGGATGCGGCTGCGGACAACGAGCAAAGGCGGTGCAAAGAAAAGGACCAACTTTCTTGATTAAGAGAGAGCAAACATGGGAAGTCATTATAAAACTATTCTCTCGCAACCTTCCTCCGGATTTGTCGTTTATCCTTCATTTTCCGCTTCGTTTCCCTTTTTTTTTCCTTGTAGATGAGGTTCAATATTCGCTCTACCTTTAATATTTGCTCGATTTCAAGGTTTCACTATGGGCATAAATATTCAAGCGGCAGCCGCACTGCAGGTAAAGACCGCCGTCAAATTTTTTTAATGAGAAATTAGTCTGAAATTTACTTTTCCGTTTTGCCTCCTTAGAAAGGAACGCCATCGTTTTAATAACAGGACCACCTAAGTCGTTTCTGCACACATTCTTAAGTTTGTTTAGGGAAAAAAGGGGAATATAAATTAGGTCTTTTTTGTCTGCTGCTTCGAGTTTTCAGAAATAGATTAGAATATGTAAATTAACAAAACGAGATTGATGAAAATTTCTTTGTGTGCTTTTTAAGAAACCTGCATCTCAAAATAGTTCTAACTCGAAACTATTTAACCATTTTTGGTAATGAAGAACTCCGAAGCTATCCAGTGACTTCGAAAGATCAGATACATAGCTTCATTGTTAGAATTAGTGGTTCGTTTACAAATAAAAGAAAAATTAATAAAGTAGCTTAATTAATAAATTAATAAAGGTTTCATTTCGTCAATATTTCAGTGTTTTTTTATGCAAAAACTCTGCAGTTCAGTCTAAAAAGTAAAATGGTAATGCTCTGTAAGTTATTCATTACTAAGGGCTGTGGATGTCCTCCTGCTGTGATTACTTCCATCATAACTTATTTTCATTCTAGAATATAGATATAAACACAATGGAGACCAAAGGCAAGAAAAACCGCAAGAAGGAGCTAAAGAACGACCAATATCAAAGCCATCTCTGTCCATGAAACTCAGATTTTTAGTAGAATGGAATCAAAACTGTTGGCTTTACCAGAATAATATAAGTTATCAAAAAGCGAATTACATGAGTTTTTTAATAGCGATGAATAAGCTTTACATGAAATAATTAGTACATTCAATTATAAACATATATACTGTATATATGTGTATTTATAAAGAAATTAAAGTTAAAAAATAAAAACTGCAAATTCAACTCGCGTGTGTGCTGTTGTTCATAAAGATTAATTAAATCTTTGTCTCTGATAAATAGGCCTTCGATTTAGTCTTGTAAAAACCTTAATTTTATCTTTTCAACTACAAAAAAATATAGTAAGTAGCATACCTTCATTTCATAATGTAGAATGTGATACACTGAAGTAGGCTCCGAATAGGATTCCATAAAACATAAAAAAAGAAAAGTAAATTTTTCTGTTACCATCCGTAACTTATTAAAGCGCACCCATATCTATGTTCAGTCTTCATTACAGAGTTCATGGACTGATTTGTATAGTAAATACTATTTATTGATATTTATAGTATATTTACTAAATAAATAAATAATACTTAATAAAAAAAAAGTAATCTTTCTAATAACATCGATAGAAATTTTCACATGTGAATCATTGTGTGGTGATAAAGTTTACTCATTCGTGTTTTTCTTTTATTTTCAAGTCAACGCCATCAGCTTTATAAAGAAAACATAATTAGCCTAACGAAGATTCGTTTGAAAACATAAGAATTATTGTTTATTTTTATTATAAAGGTTTATTATTATTTTTTGAATTAGCCAAATGTTGAATATTCAGGTATGTTATTTTGTTAAACAAAGCTTCATAGATCTATAGATAAGGAGATGAATTATTTGGAGAGTATTTTTAACGCATGTATAAAAAGTGTTTTTGATAGAAAGTCAACATGGCAATAGCAACTAAACAAATCCATACATGAATACATTGGGCCTAAACTTCAAAGTGAATTTTAATTCTTAATTGAGCACACAAAAATTTTTATAAACATGTTTGAAATCAAGCAAACCGCCATTTTAAAGATCATGAATTATACCACTATCTATCATAAAAAATGTTTGTAGGAATAATAAATAACAGCCAAACTTTATTAGGGGAAACGAAAATGCACAAAGATGTTGTCATGGGATTTTGGCGTTGGTTAAGATAATAATTGACAGAACATGAAAGGAATTATTCATCTTGTATGCATAGAAGGAATGTCCCTTAATGATTTGTTCAAAATTTTTTTAGTATGGCTTAGCTTCAATCCTTAAAAAAAAAATCAGTCAGAAACCGTGTGTCACTGCCTTGAAATTAAATAGTAACTAACCCATGGCCATCACTTTTATTATTTGTGTAGCCCCACGGTTAATCACTTATTGGACATAATGAAATACAGGAGCCAGGTCTTATCGATTCCAAAATATTGCCCAGAAAGTTCTATCTTTACTTTGTGCATCTAGAACTATAAAGTATATTAGCAATAAAATTCGCGTTTATTAATAGACTTTTATATGATGGATCCATATTAAGATTATCAAAATTTTGTCTTCATAGAAATGATTCATAAATAAATGAATTTCTTCTTAGCAGTGAACTGCCTTTCCGTCAAATATTTTCCAAGTTATTACATAGGAAAAGTATCTCCTTAAATATCACTATACATTTTTTTTTATTGCAATTTTTTTTTCTTTTGGGAAGAGGGATTAAGGCGAAAATTATGAAAGGTGTCAGTGATTACTATTGTCTATTTATAAACTGTATTTGCTGCTTCTCTTTTCTCTTTTTCTCAATAACCAATAAATAAGAAATTGACAAGTTGAAAATGAAAAAAATTCACATTTCATCTATAATAGTTTTCATAATTGATTCCGATTTTCAGTAGAATTCTTCGGTAAGATTTCTCATAAAGTTTTCATTAAATTGTACCAATATCTGGTTAATGTTAACGACTTCAGTCGTAGTTGTGATAGATTCTTTTAAGCGCGATAATTCAAAGTTTAATCGTTACTTTTTATGTTTGCCCATTTTATTAACATATAGTTTGATTTGTTTTATGTAATTTATTTTAAGGATGACCTAATTGTTGTCACAGTGTTCCAAAATTCGATTGTCGAACATGTTGTGTGGGAATTAAGCCGCTGATCGTAGAAGCCTTAAAGACCCGCGAACATGTTCAGACAAAGACCACTTATCGTTCGAAATTTGGTCTTGAGTAACACTCACAGGTCTGGCAAAATTTGGTCTTGAGTAACACTCACAGGTCTGGCAAAATTTGGTCTTTTGAAATATTCTCCTTCATTTAGACAAGCAACAAACAGTGGACAACAAATTACAGAAAGTATTAGAACACGTTAGACTTTCGCATCACTATTTGTCTCTGCTTCATCTGAAAGGAGAGCAATTACAGAATTGTTAACACAGTATTGAGATTATCTTTCTAAAAGAAACAACGTTTACCCATAAATTTCCTAATTTTTTGAGTCATAGTATATCAGAGAGTATTTAAAAACAAAGATTTTTTTTTTTCAAATTTTCACAGCATCGGCAATGTTCGCATGAAATTCTGAGATCGCCGATCGCTCGCTAATAAATAATTGACGAATTAAACCTAAAAATGGAAGAAAATCTAAAATAAATGCCTCAGGTTGAATCTTGCTAATTTCTATTGATTTCTGAATATAAATTTTGGCATATTAAAGCCGTCAGTAATTATCAAATTCAAAAATTTAAAAATCTTTTCGCTAATTGATTCACAGAGTAGAAATAGGCACAATAAAATTCAATATCGTTCGAAACACTTTCTTCAGAAATGTGTTCTAGTGTATTTTGATGCATAGAATTAATATATTTCAGGGTAAAGATTGTTTCCTACAGAATGAGGATCTTATTATTGCAATAACAAATTTATGGTAGTTTCACTACATTTCAATTGAAAACTATTAGCGAGAAAAATAAGACAGCGATCATCAGTGATGTGTTTCAGACATTCACTCTAATTGCTTGGGGTTGAGGCAATCATGTTCGATTGTTTTCTATCCATTTCGTTGTATGAAGCATGTTCAATGAAACTGAAAGAAAGATGTTGACTGGTGTTCTCTTAGCTTAAGAACGTAGCAGTAGTTTTCCTTGATGTTATCGGAATTAATTGTAATGATTACGAAAATCCAAAAATCAGTGTTCATCCTAATTTGAAAATACGGACATGATGAGCATACCTTTCAATCTTTATAGTGTTAATTATAGTTTATATATAAATTAATTTGAAATATATTAAGTTAAGAAGCACTTATAAAAGACTTTGTGGTGTATCTACTCTAATAATAAAAGGAATAAACTTATTAAAAATTCTTCACGTTTTTGTGTCACTTGTTGAGATTTTTTGTCGTTAATTTTAGTTAAGTTATGCTAATTTAAAGAAATGCTTAGTTAACGATCAAAACTAAAAATGTTCTGTAAGAAATCCTGGAATTACGAGATGCTAGCAAAGAATAGGCAAAGAACGATGAGACTAAGTAATGAAATCATAATGAAATAACGAAGGAAAATAGGAACAAAATTTAAACAATGTGGAACATTAGAAAGGAAACTTACGAAATAATTGATGGAAGCAGAATTGAATCATTTCCCAAAAACTGTAGGAGCGTTTAAGTTTTATTAACATTTAATTTCCTGATATTATAAAGTTTTTTTTTTTAATTATTCAGGCTTCATAGATTTTTCTAAAAGAAGTAGTAAGTTTTACATGTATCACATTGTCTGTTTTCTTTTCAACGTTAATTATGGATTCCTCTTCTCTGTAAACTCAGACATTTCAGACAAGATAACTGAAGTTTTCATTTTTTGTAGAAAAGACGTATAAAAATAAATGTTATTTGACTAACGTAAAAACTTCCCATCATTCTGCGTGTGAAATATGTTCAATAAACCCATCTGTTCGTCTGCACTGCCCCTGGCACGATGCCGCAATGGGAGATCAGTTCTTCAAATCCTCGTGTTCAGAGTGTGTGGAAAGTGATGCCTCTTCGAATCAGCTGAAATTCTTCAACGCTAATGGATGGATTTGTGGTGCTGCACCTTTTCAGTTCTATCCAGAGAATTGACGTCAACATTTTGCAGTCACTTAGAAGTAAAGAAACTGCAGATACAAATCTGTTCGGGCTCTTCATATTCGCAGTAACCCTGTATTAAGAATAAAGAGAATATATGAGAATTAAAAGACTTTCCGCAACACAAAAGAATTATTATTGTTTTTTTTTGTGGAAATTTCGTTTCTTTAACCTATTTCAAGTAAAATTCGTTTAGCGTAAGTTAACTAACTTTATATACGTTGTATAAATAGTTATTTCTATTCAATGAATTGTAGTATAGTAAAGTAAAAAACATTTGTTCTAAAGAGTTTCAAAAATATATAGATTTAACTATTTTTATTTTTATTTTTATTTTGATATCGTCCTAATTTACATTGTAATATATGTTTATAGTTATCTTCTAAAAGACTTTAAAGATCAACGATGATCCTAATTCAATTTTTTTTAATTTCATGATTTTTATACTTATAACGTTTGAGTGCGCAGGTAAAAAAAATGGATGACGAACCAAAATGAAATGTTGACAAAGATGCAAAAGACTTTAAAAAAAAAAGTGGTTATTTAGAAGTATGTTCAAAATACTTTTCTTTCCATTGTTTGTTTAACCTTCTACCACAATTTTAAAGTCATGTTGTTGAGTGGAATTTACCAAAATCGGAACTTAACCCTTTGTTTGTGTATCTTGACAGCGAAGGAACTAATTGACGAATCATTGATTGAAAATATATCGTTGTCATAATAAATTGTTTCTTAATATACATAAATTGTGTTGAATAAAGATATCAATTAATTAGGATTTGTATAATTTGACTTTACTAAAACTTAGTTTCCATGGAGTCTTAAATTTAGCGGCTTTCCAAGGCAACTACTTAAGTTGCAGAATTCATTAAGATTGTATTTGGTTGGCGTCATCTATTTAGTAGTTAAACTTGTAAATTATTTGACTTTGGATTAAAATCTTACCACAATGGTTGCTGTAGCATCTCGATTATTGGAGGACGATTCTATTCAAGAACTATTAAGTTCATGAGTATTGAGATGACATTTCAATTTTTACTTGACTTGTAACTTTAGTAACCAAAGTTTCTGAATGCGATCTTACCTGAACAGTATAAGTCAAATTCATGTGTAGAATTGAAGATTTATTGCTACCTGTATCTACTGAAATTTTCTCTGCTGTTATTATAATGCGCTTTAAGAATAATTAGCTTCTCATTTCCTGTTTATTATTTGAAGTTAATTTTTTTCAAGGGAGTTAAAAGATTAGGAGCAGCAGATTTTCGTAGCACTGGCAAACCTAGAAAAACGTGTTGATGAATTTCTCTGGGTTTATTCACATAATTTCGAAATGTAAGTTCAATACTTTTTAAGTTGAAATCTGCCTATACAAAAAGAAAAGTCCTGACTCACTGACTGACTGATTCATCAATGCCCAGCCCAAACCCTTGTGCCTAGAAAGCTGAAATGTTGCACAGAGGTTCCCTTTATGATGTAGACAAGGAATAAGGCCGGATTTTTCGAAATTCCCACGGGATAGGGAATAAGGAGGATTTATATTTTCGCTTTAAAGTTGTCTTATCGATATGTAGGTGTGGCGCCAACCCGCATTACATCTGAATTATCCGGAGAAGGCCACAATGGGTTGAGAACTCGTATATTTTTCGATCTCGATAATAATTGCAAAATAAATATATATTTTTTTATGTTACTTATGCAAGGTACCCGGCTAGTAAGAAATAAAAAAAATTGCTTTTCAGCAAAATTATTAAACCATTACTTTTCATTAGCAATTTTAATTATCAAGGTTTTTTTAATATAGCTGCTCTAAAGATGAAAAAGTAACTTTTAAAATCTATATCATGTGAATAATATACATGAAGCTTATGTAAATATAGCGTATTTAAATTAAATATGAATTTTTAAAACCTCTGGTTTCATTCAAAATAATAAAAGTGAATTAATATTTTCTTTACACAAGAAATATATATATTATATAAATCTTGACACCAAATTTCTTCTACTAATGTTTATTATATATTTTTAACACACAATATTTCGGTTGTAAAATTGAGATTTAGATTATAAATGAATGGATTTCCATTGCGATTTTATATAAAAAACGATGTGAAACTTGTCTTAGTAAAAATATCAAAGAAAATAATATGAATTTTCAAAAGGTTTTACAAAAAGAACAAGGGATAAAATTAATTTATCATTTAAAGGAATTCTGTAAGAATAACAATGTTAAGATTATATATATGAATTGGAGGGATCGTATTGTCAAAAATTTCAAAAATTAAAAAATTGCAATTTATCTAAAGAGTTATATGTATAATAGGGGTATCGTTTACGAGTTGACTTGTAGGAATTGCAGTTCCAGATACTTTGGGAATTGGGCAGATCGTTAATTAATGAGCGGACACAATCCGGATCTAATAAATAAAATCTTGTTCTATATCAATTTTGAAAAATTTAGATTCATTGTCGAATCATGTAGGATAGAGAATTTCAAAACACCAATAAATATAAAAGAGAGATAGTTAATAAATATACCCTAGAAGTTTTTACGAGTAAGATGTTAAAATACGATAATGATAGTTAACTTATAGTAATTATTTGTTATAAATTTCTTTATTTAGCATAATTATTAATTTATTGTATGCTATGATTCTGAATTTGTTATATCGTTTGTTTATTTAAATTTAACTCTTACTTTGCTATGTTGCTTACTTGTGTCGTCAGCAACGGACGAGGACTAAATTACACCTGAAGAAAACTGGAGAATTTTTACAGTCGAAATATTCCCTATGTTGAAAATATGTTATAAACAGAGTAGAAGAAGCTTGGTGTCAATATTTATAGAAAATATTTTCTTGTTACATTATTTTTATATTGCTCTGCATTCAAAACGAACTGAAAAAGCCTATGATAAATTCATTCGCCGTCAGTCAATGATAAATGAAAAATAGTGAATTCCCTCTTTCTTTCCCAAATATTATGTCTGATGGGTGTGACTCCTTCCTACACAGTCTCTTTGTATAGACAACTCTAATCACTATATTGGAAAGCATAATATAAAATTTAATGATATTGTTTAGATACAGGTACTTAAGATCTTATCAGTTCTAAGTCTGTCCTGCTGTTCCTTTTATGTCCACAGCTTATCTCATTTAGCTTGTGAGTTAGGAATCCCTGTGTAGAAGGTAATAAGACAGGCCACGAAAGCAGATAAGAATGGATTTCCTTCAAATGGGGTGGTAGTCAAGATCATCAACCTTGCTCTGTCGTCAGTAGGGGGAGGGGGTCATGACCAGGGGTAATCACGCGTGCAGCTTCCGTCGATGTTTTCTCACCAAATTTTTCGAGCAACAGGAGTTCCAGCATTGACCTCCCGCAAGGAAAGACCGTTTAAAGTTAAGAGAAAGACAAACTGAGGGGACAAGAAACGTGCAATTCACTATTTCACATTTACTCGATTGAACCTAATGATAGAAAACCTGGGTTAAGAACAATATCCTTAAACTTTGTTTGTTGAACTATGAGAAATTTTATTAATACTTAACAACATTTGAAGACTAAACGAAAATGGCATTAAAACTATTAGAAAAATTTCTTCGTATACTAAGAGTAATTTTTTTCTTAAATGATTTGTATTATTATAATAAAATTTTGCTGTTAAAACATTACTCCAAGATAAAAGCGCACCCTTGATTTCAAAACGTTCACTTAGAAGCAAAGTTAGAATATTTATATTAAGCAAGTGAAGAAATGACACAGAAACTAAAAAATATCTGAGAATTCATCGGTGAGAGTCTGAGACGTCCTCTTTGTGGTCTCATCACCAGATCCACTCCTGACTAGACAACTGACAACCCACTAGATGAAACGCTTAGATAGTGCAAACGTGATAATGAACCGACAGCGGTCTCCTTCCAAGAGTAAACACAATTTAAAAAATTACAAATTAAAAGATCAAATATTTTTTAACTTCTGTATCATTTCTTACCTTGTTTATATTAATATGTGGCTCGTAAATCCTTATGTTTAATAACTAGGTGGGGTTCAGCCTTGGTTCTTTTTATCTTCAAATTCCCTTGAGCCTGATGGATTCGCAGACCAGAATTTGAAGCTTTTTTTTGTTTTAATTTTTTAATTGTGTTTTCTTTTGGAGGGAAGGCCGCTGTCTGGCCGAGTGTGTTTTCTCTTATCACGTTTGCACTATCTGAGCAAGAAACTTCTGGTGAGTGGGTTTGGCTGACAAATCTACAAAAAGGACGAAACAGACGTCCCATACTCACCGATGAAAGCTCAGAGAATTTTTTAATTTGTGTCATTTTTTCACTTGTTTCTATTAATTTGTGGCACGTTAAACCTTATGAATATTTTTACTATATTATATTATAGATATTACCTGAGAGTCCCGTCTTGAAGTTACGAATTTATATTACTTTGATTTATGAGGTTGAAAACTTGATGCTTACCTAAATCAGAAAATACGTCGTAAACAAATTACATACAAAATTCTTGGTTTTTCCTATGCAAGTAACCCATAAATATAGAAGTTACGAGAGTGTGAAGCTGGATGGTTGTGGCGCTTTAGAACATAATTTGATACCACACATTAGCAATGACATTAATTGAATTTCTGTTG